>CM055884.1:605000-1142500 GCA_029582165.1 Portulaca oleracea
AATTACCTGTTGCAACAGCTTCAAAGAACTCGTCGTTGTCGACGAGATCCTTCCCAGATTTGCCCTTCCATTTTTGCAGATGATCAACCACTGCAGGGTCTATGTAGACGCCGATGGCGGTGTGCTTTATTTGCAAGAAATGGATCTCAAGCTCTGTACATCCTGTTGTATTTGGGTCCAGATAACCATTAAATAAGAACTAGAAAGCTACAACTTTTTATCTTGTAAATGATCAAGATGATTGTCTAGCAGTAGAATTTTCTCACCATAGCCCAAAAGAGGGAGTGTTTTTGTCAATGTGAACTCAGGAGCAAAGGCAATGTCATCCACCATCACTTCGTTTGCCACTGAAAATTTTACCCAGAAAGAATGAGGATATGTTCGGTTCTTTTCCAAGAAAATATTTCCCAAAAAATTTTTATCTGGGAAAGTTTTTATTGGGAAAATTTTCCTCAAAAAAGAAAATATTACAAGGTTGGTTTATATTTGAAAATATGAGAAAATTTATTTAAAATGTTCAAAATACCCTTACGTATAAAATTTATAAAGTATTTTTCATGGATATTTTAGGAAAATATATCATGATAGTTTACTTTTCCATGGGAAAGAACTTTCCCAACACCCCCCATGGAAATATGTTTCCCATCAACAACGGAAAAATATTGGGTCCCACCCAAAAACTTGTTTATTTTTATTTTACAACCAAACATAAGAAAATTTGATCAATTTGGGAAAGGTAATAAATTTCCTTAACAAACTTCTCCATCCAAACACTTCTTCATATTTTTTGGAAGAAGCAGCATGCATGTGGGAATTGAATGGAAGATATTTCCCTACCAAAATTATTCATTACTCATTCATTATTGAGAAAGATAATGTACGAATGTGCACAGTTTTTTTCCTTTTTCTCACTGATACAATACAGACGAGGCAAATAACAACCTGCTTTTTATATTCTCTTTTCATTTCTTTCCATTTTTTTCTTCCCAGATTTAAAGATAAACGTACAGTAAGATGAATAAAACTCTTCATGAAACAAACATCAAGTACAGCAACTACCACTACTAACAATCTGTCTTCCTAGGTCAAAACCATGGTGAATTATTCAAGTATGAATAGAAAAAAGATAATCTCATAATTTGATCATGACTCAAACTGAACCAATACTTCAAATATTTGAGATACTTCTGATTAACAACGTAATGATCAACACATTTGATCATCCTCCTGACTAAATGTTCTACTGTTTATTTTTTTATTATTGAAAGCCAAAAGAGGCAAAAGAGACAGCACCAATGCAGTGAAAACCGCAGAGAAAAAACAGCAAAAGACAACCAACATAGCACAGCTAAAACAGCAAGACAAAAACAGCATAATTAAAACACTAAATTTGACAATTTCTTTCTCAAATATGCTACATTACTTGCAGGAATAATACAGATAAAATCATGATCACCTAACAAACTATATAAATCATGATCATATTAATAACCCATATAAGCAATTTAAAGAGAGAGGGATTATTACTTGGTATATATCCTTGAAGAAGGTGAAGAAAAGTTCCTTGAAGAGAAACAAATGAGCAAGAGATGAGTGATGGAAGGGTTGGAAAGTGAGTGATATGATGAGGGGATGAGATTGTTTGCTTATTTATACGAAACAACATAAGAAGGTACCTAACACAAAGACTGTGGACCTCATAACACTGAAGGGTAGGTGACATACATGCATGCACCCTGTTCTTCCTCTTTCAGTCTTCAATACTCTCACGCTTCAATTGAATCTCTCTTTCTTTTATGGCGGCTTCGGTCAAATTCTCAACTTCACCCCTCCAAATTTAGTTCCTCTCTTTTAATATTTCCTTTTTTTATAATAAAAAATGATTGTTCCTCTCTTTTTATATTTCCTTTCTTTTATAATAAATAATGATCGGGGGTACGTACGCTATATCATCTGCCTAAATCGGTATTCGCTACATAATTTCTTGTCTTATATGTAAATTGTTGCTTGCTGCATAAATCATTATTTCTACATAACATGATATTTATTTATTGATTACTTTCGGACTATAAAGGTAGGGCTGTCAAAAATTTTGGTTCAGGTCATTTAGGGTCCAAACGAATTGGATATCATGTGAAACGTTGATGTCTGATAACCATTTTCCGTGCATTTTTCGGGTCCAATAATTTGCACATGCCTAAATTAATTCCGGTCAGTATCGGATTCTGTCAATGGAAAAATTGGACATATTTTGTCCAGATCTTTAGAGAAATTTGAGATCTAATCATCTTGAAAGATGTAACTAAGCACTATTGACAATTTTCAGTTTTCTTTTGAAAATGCAATATTGACAATTTTCTCTGTGCCTAAATACGAGTAATATGAAATTTTTAAAGAAAAATGTGAAATATGGACAATTTTTAATTTTATTGGATGAGATCTAATCTGCGGACATATGCATCTATGCAATTGCTGATCTGTTTTTCTTATTTTATTATTAGCTTGATGTTTAACTATTTAGAAAGCCTGTATTATTTGACTAATTTTCAAGGATTGACTTTGTAGTAAACATAGTTGTGTTGTATTTGACTTGCCAGAAGTCTAGGGTGTGCAAGAATTTTCTTTCTTTCATTATCTTATAAATAGTCTACAAAGGCATACATTGTACATTCATTAAAAAAATAGGAGAGTTTTGACCATTCAGAAAATTTTGGTTTCAATAAATTAATAGGACATTACTACAAGTACTTAGGGTGAAGTTAAAAACATTGTGAGAAAATCAATTGTCAAGAAAATTGAATTTAAATCATGTACAACAATATGGTTACATTTTTTTATTGTTGAAAGTCAAAAGAGGCTAAAGTGACAGCACCGGCACTGCGAACAACTGCAAAGAAAAGTACAACAAAAAGACAGTAAACAGCAAAGAAGCAACACAACTAAACAGACAAAAACATCCAATCCCAAAAGCTTTCTTACCACAATTTTTCCTAGATTCACTTGTAAATCCAATCTGACGTTGGTGCTAGGAGTTGTCAAAGGGGGTTTCCGTCGCAGGTGGACGGACATTCGGTGGTGGTGGACAGACAAGGGTGGGTAAAGACAGAGCAATTGACAAAAAAAACATCACTTGTACATCCAACTCAACTAGTTGGAACTCTTTTTTTTATTTTTTTTGTGCAATATAGAAACTCATAGCCACGAAGAATTTCTTAATCAATTGGGCTTATGGGCCATCCCTTAATCAATTAATTGAGCCAAGTCCGAATAGTTGAACTCGACTGAATTGACGTTGCACACCACGCGAACTGGGCCGAACTTGTTAAGCAGGATCAACACTAGTACATCCCTATGTACTTCAAAAGGCCCAAAGAGAAAATGGGCCTCCGAACGTGGTTGTTAAAAGTCGGTGGAGGTTAGTTAGTTAACGCAAGCTTGCATTTCTTGAAACTTTGACCGAAACAACTTGCCGCGTAAAAAGAGGAGAGGTCAAAGGAATTAAAAAAAAAAACAAAAGAAGTAGTAAAAGATGAATGGCGGAGGCGCGTGGTAAAACCTCCATGAGGAATGCGTACGCTTTGCATGGAAAGGCACGTGCCTTGCTTACGCTAGCCATTGTTTGTCATACGTCGCCGCCTCTTTTCCAAAGCCCTCTCTTCCCACGTTTCTCCTTTCCACTTTAAAAACACTTTTTTTTTATTCTTCATTTTTTTAAGATGTAAATTGTAATTACATACTAATTGTGTGTACTTTTGCAAACTTAATCAAAGTGACATATTAACAAATTTCTTCTGCTTAGAAATCAAAGTCCCCCATCTTTAACGATCTCAACTTTGGTTGGCCATGAAACCATGATATATTTTGTTTCAATTGCACTATTTTAATGTTGAAATAATATCCAGATAGGATTTATTCGATTTCAATAGTACTCACGCGGTAATTTTACCAATATATTATCGACAATGCTAGGTGCGTCAGTTCTTGATGACCCATCAAGCTGATTTCATTAATCTTGCATCTTATTTGCAATGTATAGATTTCGTTTGACTGTGGTGTTTGTAAAAGTCTTTACTGTATTATTTTTTAACAGTTTGGTTGTAACCCATTTTTTTTATGATGGCCATTTATTGTTTAGCATATAGTTTATTGTATTGTATAAACCTTTAAATCTTTTAGTTTTTAATAATCGAAAAAAATTGGTCGAAATTCAACAAGTAATATACTAAAGACAACGACTCAAACTTGTAATTATCAATGTGCATGTTAAACATGTAAGTAATGACACATTTAAAAATCACACAAGTATTACAATACTTTTCATATTTTAATTGAACTAATGCTACTTGAGGACGGACCTTGACTATCCACAGAAAAGTTTAATATATCCGACGTGGCAAAGTTCTTCCTAAAACATCCGACGTGGCAAAGTTCTTCCCAAAAAATCCAACGTGGCAAAGGAAGTCAGCTGAGTTGGAAAACAACCCAAAATCAGACATACGAAAAGCACGAGTCTGCGAATTCAACCCTCGTTGACAGCACAAGCTGCACAATAACATCCTTTTGTTGCTAATTCTACCCACCTTTATCTCCTTCCTCTTCATTCTCAGAAACCTCCAATTCTTCCCATCAACCCCATAAACACACAAATCCATCCTAACGTAGCACAACTCTCTCCACAATAATCTTCCTTCTTCTCTTCATAAACCCTCACCCAATCATCACATTATTCATCGGATCTTCTTTGATTCTTTCCCCCCTCCATTGTTTCCCTCCGATGGCCTCTCTGGGTCTCCGAACCGCCGCCGGAATCGCCGGAAACCGCCTTCCTGACCGGACCCGGGTTTCTTTCCGGCCGGCGGCGACGGCCAAGATGGCGGCGGCGGTCCAATGCAAGGAGGTGCCCCAATTGAAGGCTACCCCTCACGGCAACGGAAGAACCGACATCAGCGGGGGGCCGGAGAAGTTGGACCGTTGGATGAGGGAGTCCGTGGCGGAGATCGTGAAGAATCTCGAAGAAGCACCCCTCTTCGTCCACGTGTACGGCGGGGAGGTCGGGACTACGCTGAAGACGGAGAGGGCCGTCGCAGAGGATTGGTCGGAGATGAAGGGGAAGTGGGTAAAGGGGGAGGAGCCCTCCCCAGAAGGGATCATCCTGGTGGAGGAACTGAAGGAGGAGGACGTTGGTATTTTGGAGGAAGATGAGGGGCAGTTTGGGGAATCCACAAAAGCATGGGGGGTGTTGGTACAGGGCAAAGGGGATGAAGGTGGGGTGGCTTGTTATCTGTTGAAGACTTCAAAGGTTGGGAGTGGTGGTGGGTTGGGATTGTTTGCTACACATTATTGTTTGGTCAGGGTTAAGAGTTTCAGGGAAACTGTTAAATCACAGCTTACACGTTGCTGGTTGGCTTGATTTGATTTTCATGATTTGTTCCACATTTTGTCTATGATATGGAACTGTCAATTCATAATTCTTCATTCTCAAGTTGTACATAGAATTGGTAGTGGTAGTTTATTACAGAAGAAATAGTGTTAGGCTAGCACATACTATTCATCAACAAGTTTGATCATTGATTCTTGTGATCTTGATCTTGATTACAACATGATCTCTTTAGTTTTAAGCCTGCTGTTTGCAACTTAATATGGATTTTAACTTGTTGGGTTGATGTTATATCACTCATTCTCTTGCTCTAATTTCGGTTGATTGTGTTCTGATTTGGTTTTACTTGCTTTGGTTTGATTGGTTTGGTTTGATTGACTAGGTAGATATCCCATTTGAATGCTTTGGTTGGCCTTCTTTGTTTTCTACTGAAAAAAAACTATCTCGTGAGAAAACTGCTACTACATCATCTGTGCAAAATTAATCATAAGAATAATGTAGGACTCTCTCTATAGTTGAGAGGCCCATAGTCGATATATTTATATGGATATACATGAATACACCAGCATATAAGATACAAGAGTAACCGGAAAAATCTATACAAGAATATGGCCTAGAATGTTTTAACATAGTACAAGATTTGTCTAGAATATTTTATCATATGTAGGGGCAGATGCACGGACATATTGGATTTTAAGAAGAAGAACTGTGTAACAGGAACAGATTTAGTAAAGATATCAACTAGTTGAAGCTGAGTAGGAATGTACTGAATGACCAAATCACTGTGGGAAACATGTTCACGAACAAAATGGTAGTCTACCGTGATGTGTTTGTTGCGATTATGAGTAATCGAGTTAGTAGCAATGTAAAGTAGATGAGACATTGTCATAGAAAACTATAACGGGTTTAGAGAGAAGGATGCCCAGTTCTGTTAGGAGATATCGTAACTACAAGGTTTTTGTGACGGTGTTTGCAACCGCACGGTATTCAGCTTCTGTGGAAGATTTAGACAACGTAGGTTGCTTCTTGGAATGCCAAGAGACAATATTGGGATCCAGAAAAATAGCATTACCAGTTGTTGACCGTGAAGTGTCAGGACAGTAAGCCTAATTAGCATCAGAGTATGCAAGGACAACATCTAGAGAGGTAGCCTACTTAAGAAGCAATCCATGAATTAGTAGTGCCCTATAAATAACGATAAATGCGCTGCACAACCACAAGATGAGTAGTACGAGGAGCATGCACAAACTTAGAGACAACATGAACAACATAGGCTATATTTGGCTTGGTAAGTGTCAAATATTGTAATGCGCCAACCATGCTCCCATAAAGGGAAGGATCAAGGAGTAATTCTCCATCTATCAGTGATAACGATGAGCGAGTTGATAAAGGAGTGTTGGGCTTGGAGGATTTAAGGTTAAATTGCTGAAGAAGCTCATGGATATATTTGGTTTGGCTCAAGAACAGGGTGTCAGGAGTACGGAGGACTTGGACCCCAAGGAAGTAATTGAGATCACTAAGATCCTTCATAAGAAATTGTATCGCAAGAAGGCGAATGATATGAAAGAGAAGGGTAGACGAGCTGCTAGTGAAAATGATGTCATCGACATATAGAAGTAAGATTAAAGTTACACCTGAATGTCGATAGATAAACATGGAAGTATTAGTCCGGTTGCAGGTGAATCCCAAGGAAAGAAGAAAGCTACTAAACTTATAGAACCAAGCTCGTAGGGCCTATTTAAGACCATACAAAGATTTGTTAAGCTTGCAAACATAGGAAGGACGATCTGGATCAATAAAGCCAATGGGTTGGGTCATATACACCTCTTCTGTGAGATCACCATGAAGGAAGGCATTAATTCTTCACATCGAGTTGACGAATGACCTAACCTCTAGTGAGAGCAATGGTGAGGACAATACGAATAGTGGTGGGTATCAGTCCAAACCCTCTTGTTGACCAAAACCTCGAACAACAAGGCGTGCCTTACGTCTTTCAAGAGTGCCATTAGAGTTAAACTTGTTCCTGTAAACCCACTTACAAGATAGCAAATTCATGTTAGAGCGGTAATGTAACACCCCAGATAAGTGGATAAAGTGTGGCTTAAAGGGTTTGAAATGACTACTTATATCACCAAGGTGCACCTTCTTTTATGGTAGCTCATCCGTTGGGAACTCCTCAGTTAAGCGTGCTTGGCTGGGAGTAGTCAAAGGATGGGTGACCTCCTGGGAAGTTTTCCCAGGCAGCGTGTGAGCGAGGACGAAGCATGCTGGAAAGATTCGCGGTGATTTGTGGGGCCAGTCAGCGATCCTTGAAGCAGTTATCGGTAATGTCCGCGGTTCGGGAGGGGCCGGGGCGTTACAGATGGTATCAGAGCCGACCCGCGACCGTGAGCTGCGCCAGTGGACAGGAGAGCCATTGGCAGTCACCTAGCGGGGCAAAGATTCTGGAGTGTATTGTGGCACAACGAGGACGTTGTGCGCTTAAGTGAGAGTGATTGTAACACCCCAGATAAGTGGATAAAGTGTGGCTTAAAGGGTTTGAAATGACTACTTATATCACCAAGGTGCACCTTCTTTTATGGTAGCTCATCCGTTGGGAACTCCTCAGTTAAGCGTGCTTGGCTGGGAGTAGTCAAAGGATGGGTGACCTCCTGGGAAGTTTTCCCAGGCAGCGTGTGAGCGAGGACGAAGCATGCTGGAAAGATTCGCGGTGATTTGTGGGGCCAGTCAGCGATCCTTGAAGCAGTTATCGGTAATGTCCGCGGTTCGGGAGGGGCCGGGGCGTTACAGGTAAGGTACCAAGGTCCAGGTATTGTTCAGGACTAGTGCATTGAACTCTTCTGCCATAGCTTGACTCCATTCTGGATGCTTACATGCCTCTAAATAACAAGTGGGTTCATGGTCCGAGTCACGAGAGGAAGTAGCAGCAGTCAAGGAAAAAAGTTGGCGGGGTTTAACAATTTCAGATTTGGCACGAATTTGCATGTGATGGTGGTTAGGAGGATGAATTGGAGCAAGAGAAGGTGGCGCTAAGTTTGTTGGAGAAGTTGATGGAGGTGAAGGTGGATTGGAGGTAGAGGTCGGTGAGAACATCGTGGATGGAGAAGAGATCGATAGAGGCAGGGTGGTCGGGCGATGAGAATGTGGCGGAGGATCCACACTAATAGCAAGAGAGGTGGATTGACCATGGATGAGGTTGGTGTAGGATTGAAGGGTAGGTGTTGGGCTAGTGGAGGGTAGTCTACCACGCTAAAAGTGGGTACTTATTTTATTGAATTATACCCTAAAATATTGTATGGAGGCTAAAAATACCTATTTTTTTTAAGGGAAGGAATATGTAAATTATTTAGATGTAATTTAGATAAGCTGAACTCATCAACTCACACATTTTATGACAAATTGATAAATTTTGTAATAATATTAATAAATTTATGATAATTTTATGATAATATTAATAAAATATTTTTTAGAATCTAGCTCCTTGAAGAATTTAACTACATATAAGAATTGGTTAAGCCTTGGTTTAAGCGAGGCAACCTGAACTTTCACAAATACAAAAATGACGTATAGAACATTTAAGTCTCCGATAATGTAATTAAAGACCGATGTTAGTCATTACTTAACAATAATGACGAACTCATAATTGAAGCTAAACCAGATGATGAAGTTGACCATTAGCTTTTTTATTACATTAAAAGGATCTTCACTGCTGTATATTCGATATTTAGCTTCTCAATTACAATTTGTTTCACTTCTCAATTACAATTTGTGTACGATTAATAATTAATCTTACTTCCCTCCCCTTGTGATGTAAGCGAAGTTGCTAAATGGTAACGTCATGTACTCTTGAACCATATTATATATATACGAAAATGATAAATATCTTAGGCAAGATACATATTAAGTGTCTTATAATAGTATAAAACCTATAATTATATATATATATGCATCATGTTGTGAGCTTGTTGTCATAATTATTGTACCTTCCCACAATGGACAACCTCAAACCAAGCCTTGTAAACTCAAACCCTCTTACCCCATTATCCTTCCTAGACCGGGCCGCGGTGGCTTACGGCGATTGCCACTCGATCGTGTACAACGCGACCACCTACACGTGGGCCCAGACCCATCGTCGGTGCCTACAAATTGCATCTTCGATCTCGTCCCTTGGCATTGGTAGGGGTCAAGTCATTTCGGTGTTAGCACCCAATGTCCCCGCACTCTACGAGCTTCATTTCGGTGTCCCCATGTCCGGGGCTGTCCTTAACACCATCAATACACGTCTTGACTCGAGGACAGTGTCTGTCATGCTCCATCATAGCGAGTCGAAGCTCGTGTTTGTGTACCATCAACTCCTCCCTCTTGTCCAGAAAGCAGTCTCTCTTCTCCCCTCGAATCATCCACCTCCGAAACTCGTCCTCATTTCCGATGATGATGATACTGAATCAAATCAAGGACAACGACCACATAGCAACGGAACGACGTCAAATTTATGGGTAAAAAATAATTTGATAAAAGTTAAATTTTGATAACTTTTGGTACTTTTTGGTAATTTTTGGTAAATTCCATTAACTTTTGGCAAATTTAATTACGCCATATATATCAAAATTAAATTTTTTAAATTTCTTTTTAAGTTTGATAACTTTTGTTAAATTTTGGTAAATTTAGATAAAAACTGGTAAATTGAGTAAAAGTTAAACAAGTTTTTTTGGTCATTTTGGTAACAATTGGATAAAAGTTAAACAATTGGTAAATTCCAGTAACTTTTGGTAAATTTACGCTAATATATCAAAATTAATTTTTTTTTATTTTTTTAATTAGTTTGATAATTTTTGGTAAATTTTGGGAAATTTTAATAAATTTAGCTAAAAATGGTAAATTTTGATAAATTATATTTATCCATAAATTTGATAGGTCCATACATACGAGGAAATGGTTGAAAAGGGTGATCCGAACTTCAAGTGGGTCGAACCAGAGAGCGACGAAGATCCGATTGTGTTGAACTACACCTCGGGTACCACATCGGCACCCAAAGGTGTAGTCCACTGCCATAAGGCCATGTTCATCATGGCTATGACCTCGCTCGTCGACTGGTCCGTTCCGGATCAACCCGTATATCTATGGACCCTACCCATGTTCCACGCGAACGGGTGGTGCTTTACATGGGCCATGGCGTCTGTCGGAGGGACCAACATATGCCTCAATCGCTTCGACGGAGCAACCGTTTATTCCGCCATCTGGCACCACCGTGTGACCCACCTGTGCGCGGCTCCGGTGGTTCTCAACATGCTCATCAACCAAGAACCCGCCCCGTCTCTCCCTCACCCGGTCCATATAATGACGGGCGGGTCACCCCCGCCCGCATCAGTCATCCACCGGGCCGAGTCACTCGGGTTTGTAGTCTTGCACGGGTACGGACTAACCGAGGTCGGCGGGGTGATCATCTCCTGCTCTTGGCAACCCCACTGGAACCTCCTCCCACCCTCAACCCGTGCCAGACTAAAATCCCGGCAAGGGGTCCGAAGCCATGGGTTAACCCGACTCGAAATCATCAACCCGAAAACAGCCCGACCCGTGACCCACGACGGAAAGTCAATCGGAGAAGTCGTCGTACGTGGGAATACCGTAATGCTAGGGTACCTCAAAGACCCAGAATCCACCTCAAAATGCATGGGAAAAGACGGGTGGTTTAGAACAGGGGATTTAGGGGTAATACACCCAGATGGGTACTTAGAACTTAAGGATCGTTCCAAGGATATAATCATAAGCGGAGGAGAGAATATTAGCAGCGTAGAGGTGGAGACCGTGCTGTACACGTGCCCGGGGGTGCGGGAGGTGGCGGTGGTTGCACGGCCTGACAAGCACTGGGGAGAGACCCCGTGCGCGTTCGTGAGCCTGAGACGAGGGGTGGTTGGAAAGGAGAAGGAAATAATTGAGTATTGTAGGGAGAGAATGGCGCATTATATGGTGCCTAAGACGGTGGTGTTTAAGGAGGAGTTGCCCAAGACTTCGACGGGGAAGATTCAGAAGTCGGTGCTTAGGGAGATGGCGAAGGCCATGGGGGGTGGAACCACTGGTGCTGTCGCTAGGGCACCCAGTCGTTTGTAGTGAACCGACAATGATACACAATTTGGCGCTTAAGATGGTTGATAATCATCTTCAATTGTCTATATTTCATATTTTGTTAATTTTTAATAATATTTTCTATAATAATTACGTATATTTATCAACTATAAGAGTATAATACTTATTTGTTAGGTTAAAAAATATAAATAATAGCTAATTTTATCAATTATAATAGAAAATACACATTTTATACGTAGTTTTGTTTTTATGAAAAAATATAAATAAATAAATATTTTTATATTGTTTATAGGTTATGATGGTAATCATCTTGCAGCAAGATGTTTATCAATTTGCTATAGAAAATAGAGAGTAGGTTATGGAAGATAATTTCTTTCCATCACCTCCTTTACTACACATATAAATAGACATTATGGCCCTGTTCTTTTCTGCGGTTGGCAAACTGCGGTGCCACAGCCTACCGCAGTTTGCCACAACCTGCCACATTTTACCGCAAATCATTACTTTTGTCTCTCCTCACTTTTCTCTCTCCTCACTTCTCTCTCCTTACTTTTCTCCTCTATTTTTTACATCCTCTCTCCTCACCTACCCCACATACCAATAACCTAACACAATTTCACCATACCCGCCACAATTCCACCACACCTCACCACACCATTCCGCAAAATACCGCATAAAAGAACAGGGCCATGTATGCTTTTGAAGTGTGTAACTAATAAGCTTTTATAAGTAGCTTCTCCCACTACCACTGCATATCTAATTCCCCCTTGGTATCATTCTCTGCTTCCAAATTCAAATACCAAGTTTTATCTCCAAAATTTAACCCACTACACTTCTACTAGACACCCAAGAATTTCAACAAATAAGTTTTCTTTAAGAATATATTAAATCTACTTTATGTTACTTTTATGTCACATTTAATTAGCCAAGTAATTATAGAATGCCTCATTTTCTCCCCCAACTGCATGCATAACTTTTTTTAGTTTGTGCGCTCATATACATTGCATGCATTTCACTAAAGTGCATAAATAGGGTAATACATTTCGTTTTGGAACATCTTTCCTAAGGTGGAAATAGGAACTAGACTGAAGGATATGAATTTTAATTTGAGATGGCCAAAAATTTATATTTTTATGATTTAAATAATATTTTTTAAAGTAATTATATATATTTATCAAGTATGAGAATATTGCACTCATCGACTATGTTAAAAATATTAATATTACCTATTCATATTAATTATTATAGAGAATCCACATTTTATGTGTAATTCTATATTTATGAAAAAAATTATAAATAAATAATAGATTTTATATAATTTATGAGTAATACAACCGTTAAAACAATACAACATATATATTTGTAACAATTTCAAATATGCATGCATACCTATTACGTGGAACGCAAGATGATTAATTATCTTGAATCAAGACACTCTTGATTTTCACTAAACTGATCGAATAACGGTACGTGTCTAGAATCAAGATGGTTAATTATAATCATCTTGAATTTTCTATAATAATTCACATTTTTGTAACTTTTAAAAAAAAATTCTATAGTAACTATAAGATTATAACACTTATTAGTTAGGTCTACAAATATAGCTCATAAACTAATTTTAATTGAGAACCCACATTTTATCCATAAGTCTATTTTATGAAAAAATGTAAATAAATAATTATTTTTCTAAAGTTTATAACTGATAATAATGCTCACAGTAACGAAACATACGTTTATAATAATTTTGTAAGAATGATTTAGATGAAATTCAATATAATTATTAACCATCATTGTTATAATATAAAACCATTCATGGGGCTTCAACCATCAGTTTAAGTTTTTGGTTGAAACGGTTTCACATGGTATTAGAGTCAGACCTGAGTAGGAGGTCTCAGGTTCGAATCTCAGCACCCCCTATAATCAAAGGGCATTCGCGTGAGGGGGCGTGTTAGAATATAAAACCATTCATGGGGCTTCAACCATCAGTTTTACGCTATAAATTGCTGCCTAAGAGCTTCTCACTTTACTCCAAAAAACAACACAAGTTAGAGTCTTCTTTTGGGTGTTAGAATTGAATCAGCCATGAAAGCCAACTACTCTAAAACTGCACTTCTTGTTGCTCTATGGCTTCTCGTCATAGCAGGTATACATTTCTCTCTCCCTCTTATCAAGGTGAAAAGTTATACTAATGCAATTGCTTTATATTGCAATTGATAATTACGTCATAGTTATTAAAAGACAGGTAAAGCACAAACCATTCAAACTCAAATTAGCTTGTGTTACTATACCTGGGATTTTGATAAATATATATGTTAAAGTTTCATAAGATTCTATGTATATTGATGAAAATAACATGAAGGCTAGGGTAAAATTTGAATGTGGACACAAATTCAATTAGTAATTTAGTATAGAATGATTGTGGTATTAATCTATCAAGCACATACACTTCTTTCAACCTACTTCGGACACGTATCAGATATCGACACTCTGGGACAGTCCTCGGATATGTGTCAGGCACGCGAAAAAACATGTCCTCTATATAATTATCAAAATAAACATCCAACACTTGGAGGACTCGCGGTGGACAAGCGAATCACATCCTTCGGACACTTCCGAATCATTGATGGGCATCACAATTTCGGCTAGCCTACCTCCATCAGACATCCTCAACTATGATACCATTTTTTTTCAATACATCATTGTTCTTGCCTGCTGCTTTATCATCTTACACATACATATGTCCCTCTTTCATACAACTTTGTCGCTCTTCGATTATTTAGTTAGATTTTATGTTTTATATATATAGTTTTACAATTTATAAATTATTATAGAAAATTTACTCATTAACAAACAATTTTAAATAATTTGATATTTTATGAAGTATTATGTAAACTTAAGGCACGTATCAGACTACATGTCGTGTCCTTATTTTTTCAAAAATCACATGTCCCGTGTCCGAGTCCGTGCTTCATTGTTATTACTTAATAGCTCATTAATCCAGTTGATGATTTAATTATGGATGCAGGAATTTGGATGAGTGGGGAAGCAAACCCATACTGTACTAAAATATCAGACTGTGCACCAAACTGCCCAAACTGTGGATGGTATACCTGCTACAAAAATGTGTGTCTTTGTGGTTGCCCACCACCCTCTGCATCTCCCTGATCATCCTTCTTAATTTACTCATTAGTTTGGCTTCAACATAAGCATTTAAACAACTACTGTGAGTTATAACCAAGTTTCCTTGGTGTAATGTAAGTATCAAATAAATGTTGATCCCAAACTTGAGAATTGCTCCAAACAGTATGTAAACTGAAAATTTGAGAATGAAAAATGTCTACAACCTCAAAAATAATTTTAGGTGTATGATTTTTATGCATAATTTTGAGTCCTCTAGGGGGATGATCATACTCCTATGTATTGATCCTTTAATCCATTCACCAAATCTAATATTACAAAGAGGTTGTTTATTGTTTGCTATTAATCCATGAAAAAAGAAATATAAGATCGAGGTTTCTAACCCTGTTCTTTTATACGGCTAGTTGCGGTATGGCGCGGTGCGGTGTGGTGGAATTGTGGTGGGTGTGGTAGAATTATGGTGGATTGTGGTGGGTTTGGGTAGTTGTGGTGGGTTTTTGTTTTTAATAATTGTAAATTGTGTTGATAAATGTGAAAAAGTTGATTGTGGTGGGTTGTGGTTAATTGTGGTAAATTAGTATCTTGTGGTGGGTTGTGGCAAGGTGCGGTATGTTGTGGCACCGCAGCCAGCCAGCAGTATAAAAGAACAAGGTAAATCCGTTTTACTTTAGACCATTAAAATCTAGCATGAAAGAAGATCAAATATATTGAGATTATGGACATAATGCAAAACATATACCCATACTAAGCTTAACAAAGAACTTCAAGACATTATAGCTATCCTTGGGTTGAACAAATTATCCGAAGATCGTTTAACCGTAGCATAAGCACGAAAAATTGGAGCGTTTTTTTTTATCCCAGCCTCTTGCACAAGGGCCAAGTTGCATCTACCATAAGGTACTTTTACGAAATGGTTGAATGCATATGTCAGATTTCCTCAACAAAATGGAGTGACTGAGAAAACACACATGTATTTGTTGGACATGACTCGAGCTATCGAATTTCAAGCTGGATTTTCTAAAGGTTTTGAAGGTGAATACATCTTAGATGCCACTCATTTTATCAACAAATTACCTTATGTCAAGTGTTCGGTTGTAATTTTTGTGGTTTTATAAGTTAGGGATGTCGGTCCACAGGGATGGGTGTTTAGGCTTGATTAAGGTAATCGGTTTGTGTAAATGGGTTTTTCTCAATGCGGAAAGCAATAAATTATGTAAATGAAGCAATAAACTAATCTAGACAAGATAATAAATAAGAAAGCAATTAAAAGCATGAAATCAAATAAAGCAATTAAAGCAAGGAATGGAAATCTAGAATGAGCAATGAAATTAGAGACAAGAAATTATACCTTTGATGACTAATCTTCAATAAGCCTTCAATCTACACTTGAATTTCCCCCGAACAAACAAGAAATTGTGGTTTGGATTACCAAGATTCCCCCAAATTCTCACTAGTAAGTAGAATTGGAGTTCCTTGACCCTCCTCCCCACTAAAAATGGAGTTGATTGTAGCTAACACTATAAAGCTTGGAAAACAAGTCAACAATGGAGATTAGAGAGGAGAGAGAGAGAGAGAAAGCTTGTAAAACTTCAATGGAAACTTGCTTGAATTGAGAAAGCTTGAGAAAGTTGAATACAAATGCTAGAAATCAAAGAAAGCTTGAAGAACAATGAAGAACAATTGAAAACTTGAAGAACAATTAAGAGAGATTAAAGCAAATAAAGGAAAGAAATTAAATCTAATTCTACTCCTAAACTACCTAGGCTAATTCATTATTTAGATTAATACAAGTGGGTATTTATAGAAGAAGGAAAAATACAACCCCAAAACCCTAGAACAATCGCAGCACGCAGTGCGAGACAGTGTGGCTCGGGCGAGCAGAAATTTGGCTCGGGCGAGCAAGCGTTCTGGGCAGTTTTCCCTGCCGACTTCAAACACGCATAACTTCTTCATCCGAACTCCGTTTTAGGCCCGTAAGATATCGATGGAAAGTTCTCGGTGTGTACTTTAAGCTCCCAAAATTTCAGAGCCATCGGAGTTGTAACGAAGGAGTTATGACCCAAAGGGTGAAGGCACACGTATTTCAAACCTTTAAGTTTGTACCGTTCCCCTGTTTGCACCAATCTTGATATGGAATTTCCGACTTCGGTTTCGCCTCGGCTCTCGGCTTGGGCTGACTTGGTTTGACTCGGATCTCGGCTCGGGTTGACTTGGTTTGACTCGGGAAATAGCTCGGGATTCCCTAAAAACCTTCAATTAAGCCCAAACTTCTTCTAACTCCTTATTTTCCTACAAAACACCAAATCATTATATCTAATATATAAATAGGGGTTAAAACAAGCAAATATACCCTATAAAAGAGAAGAAATTCGGCTCGAAACGAGGCCGAACATCAAGCCTCTCTTAGACTTTTGAATTGCTTTACAACAAACAATGAGATTTATATAATCTCGAAATTATTGGTTGCCTATGCTACACTCTTAACGTTGGGGAGACAAATAAATTTACTCAAAGAGCCTCCAAGTATGTCCTACTAGAATGCATTATTAGTTTTAAGAGGTAGAAAGGTTTTGATTTTAACAGCCAAGAAAGTTTTTACAGTAGAGACATTGTTTTTAAAGAACACATTTTCCCTTTAAAACTCCCCAATTCCACTACATTTGTTGATGATGACACTCCGCCACATTGCTCCCTAACTTTGATCCTCCCTTATTTGGTTCTAACTCAGATAACATTGTATTCCTCACCATCCCCGTTTGTTACCTTTCCAGCATACTCAACATTCCCCCAAGTTTAGGGGTCCTTAGTTTTCATTAGGTGTCTTCTAGAGCAGAGTAAATAGAGAGAAAAAATTTGACTCTCTTCGTGCAGGCCCACAAGTTCTATGGCATCCAATGAGTCAAACTAAGACTTGCGTTATTGATGCTCTAAGAATAAGTGGATGTAGCACATGAATTAAGTTTTAAATTGAGTCTATGAGATATCTGAGGTTTAATTTAGTTTTGTTAGACTCATGCCGATTGTAACTTAGCCTTGTACGTCTTCGGAGGTAAAGCAGTCACGCCTACTTAGGTCATGTGCTGCTGAATTCAGTCTATGAGATATCTTAGATTTCATATAGTGGTGAGCATCCCCATTTGTCATGTGTGTGGCCTCGGTTTTATCCTCGAAAAAGGTGATTGCTTTATTTTCTTGTTTAGCTACAGTTTTGGTTTGCATGATGAAAATAAATAACATGAGTAGAACATATAATCTTTAAATCTTCAATCTAATGCTTTTCCAACTAAGTTATCCTTACTTGGTGTTTCAACGTATTTGTTTTGTTATATTAAATATCTCACTAATATCAATGCCAGTTTAAACAACACATTATTGCTATGGTGCAAAAAAAAAAAAATCTAAATTCACGCTGGGTATGATTTGACTTTTTATATGTCATATTAAGTATCAGAAACATTAGTTAGAGTCCCCTTCCAGTGGATGGGGTTGCAAATTATTATTATTATTATTTTTATATGAGTAGAAAATTCTATTAACATAAGATTTGAAAAGAGGTTCTTATGAATAATTTTTTTTTTTTTCCTTTTTGTTAGGTTTTTGGGTGTTTGAAGGTAAAAATATTTTTGTGGAAATGGAGGAAGGATTGTATAAAGGATAAACTTTTGTTATTGATGGAGGGAGAATGAGTTACAACTCTTGGTTGTTATTGATGGAGGAAGGATTGTAATGCTTAATTGAGAAGTCCCCAACGGATGAACTACCATAAAAGAAGGTGCACCTTGGTGATATAAGTAATCATTTCAATACCTTTAAGCCACACTTAACCATATACTCGGGGTGTTACAATCACCCCCAATTAAGCACACAACGTCCTGTTGTGCCTCAATTCACTCCAGAATCTTTGTCCCGCTAGATGACTGCCCATGGATCTCCCGTTCACTGACGCAGCTCACGGTCGCAGCCTCGCAGGGTCAGCTCCAATACCATATGTAACGCTCTGGCCCCTCCCGGACCGCGGACATTACCGATAACTGCTTCAAGGATCGCTGACTGGCTCCACAAATCACCACGAGTCTTTCCAGCGTGCTTCATCCTCACTCATACGCTGCCTGGGAAAACTTCCCAAGAGGTCACCCATCCCGAGATTTCTCCGAGCCAAGCACGCTTAAGTGAGAAGTTCTCAACGGATGAACTATCATAAAAGAAGGTGCACCTTGGTGATATAAGTAGTCCTTTCAATCCCTTTAAACCACACTTAACCATATACCCGGGGTGTTACAATGATACAAATGATAACCCCACCACCTATATTTATAGTTTTAGAAAGGAGATGGTGATAGGAAAAATCTATAATATTAATTTACAACAATTTCTTTCTCAAATGATCTAGAATTTTCTTTGAGATTTTTCTAGTACTTCTCTTCAAGATTTTTCTAGATTATTCATTATTTTTAACACTCCCCCTTAATCTAGAAAAATCTCGAACCCCGATCTACTCTCGGAAGTTATTGAACTTCTCACTTGAAAGTGCTTTTGTGAATATGTCTGTCCGTTGTTCATTCGTTCTACAAAACTCTACCTTGATTTCGCCTTTGTCTACGAGTTCACGAATGAAGTGATGTCTAATCTCAATGTGCTTTGTGCGACTATGGAAAACCAGATTCTTCGTCATTACTATTGTTGACATGATGTTACAGAGAAGTAGCATTGGTGCTTCATCTCCTTGTTGTAGATCATTTAGTAATCTTCCCAACCATATTTCTTCAAATGCTGCACTTATAATTGAAATGTACTCTGTTTCTGCAGTTGACAATGCTATGGTTGACTGCTTCTTGGATGTCTAAGAGATAGCCTTGAAACATAGTTGAAATAAATATGCACTTGTACTTTTTCGATCATCAATGCATCCAACCCAATCACTATCTGTGTACCCCTTGAGTTTGAGGTCTTCCTCTATTTTGTATAGAGACCATAACTCTTCGTTCCTTTGTTGTATCTCAAAATTCTTTTAGCTGCTATGAAATGAGCTTTACTTGGCTCACTCATGAATCAAGAGACAATGCTAACCGCATGAACAATATCTGGTCCAGTGTTTGTTAGATATATTAATGAATCAACCACACTTCTATTGAGTGAACCATCCACCTTTTCTTTACCATCATTTTTGAAGAGCTTTTCATTTGTAGCCATAAGTGTTGATATTGGCTTACAATCCAGCATATCAAACTTTTTAAGCAGATCTTGAATATATTTCTCTTGAGAGATGAAGATCTCACATGGGGTTTGCTTCACTTGCATCTCGAGAAAGTACTTCATTAGACCCAAATCTGTCATCTCGAATTCCGCTATCATATTCTTTTTGAAATCTTGGATCATTCTTTGATTTGTGCTTATGTATATAAGATCATCAACATAGAGACAAAAAATTATAAGATCCTTCCCTTGGGTCTTGATGTATAGGGATGACTCACTTGGACTCTTTTTGAATCCATTGTGAAGGGGATACTATTATACATATTCTTAGTGACTACAGATTCCACCTCATTTATCGAACAACAAACTCGAAGTCTTGTTCTTTGGATTGGTTAAAATCAAATTTGGATGGATTGGATTGGATTGATTTGGATTGTTATGATGTTTTTTTGAGGAATTGTGTTTTTAGAGAGGATACTTTTTTGGGGAATTATGTAAGGTTTGGATAAGTTTAAATAGGGTTGTTCATAGTCCAGTCCGGACCAAAAGGCTGACCGGATCGATCGAGGATCGGTGATTTGGGTGGCCGAGGAAGTTCGGTCGATGCTCGATCGAAATTTTTATGTTCGGTCCTCGATCCAGTCCATGGACCGAACTGATGGACCAAAGTTACTAAAATTATAGGATTTCTTTACGTATAGTCCAGTCCAAAATGGACCGAGCAAAATTCAGTCGGTCCAATCTCAGACCGAACTTTCTTCGGTTCAGTCCTCGGTCAAGCTTAGTCCCTAAATTCAGTCCTCGGTTCATTCGGTCTAGTTCGGGACCGATGAACCGCCCTAAAAGTTTAAATAATGTTTGAATTAAATTGGATTTGATAATTGAACCAATAAAAAAATTGGGCCTTAAACTCACTAGTGCGGGTGGCCAAACATGCCTCATTTGTTCGTGCCGGAAGTGAGTGTGGGTTAGGTAGGTGAGAATGAGTCGAGTAGACAGAGCAAACAGCGGTAGATTGGATTCTGGGCGCGCTCTACAGCAAATTCAAAATCGTATTTTTCTTTCATACTTGCTACTCTAAAACTAATGTCCATAAAACACTGGAAAAAAACCTAGCCCCTCAAACCAAAATATTCTCTCAAAACATGAGCAAACCCTAGAATCTCGCTTTTCCGACCACAATCCACAAACCCCTTTTTCTGTTTCATGAATCGATGGTTACCCACTGCCCACCTTAGGTCTTCACTCCCTTTATCCTCAATTTTGGATTCATTCACTTTGTTTTCTGATCTGGGTTTGTTTCAGCTATCTCAAATTTTGCGAAAGATTTTTGATTTTTGATTTGGGCTTGTGGGTAAAGATCGAATTTTGTGTCTGGGGTTCGATAATGGTCGGCGAAATGAATTCTTGTGGTTCTTCCGAATCATCAGAGAAGATCCCAGACTGTGATTCTAAGGTAGGAATTATGTTTCCCTTTGAAATTCGAGGGTTCAACTTGTTTTTGTTCATCTGGTTGTAATTATTTGCTTCCTGTTGATTTGTTTTCTGGGGATGTCAAGGCTATGGTGAGGGTGAATCAAGATGCTCAAGAGTTGGAGTCTGATTTAGGTCGGAAGAATGATAAGATGCAACATCTCCAATCAGCTCTTCACTCTGAAGGTAGACTTATCTTCCTTAAAAATTGTATCTTTCTTGAAAAATCTATAAACCATGTTTATTACTTACTAAAATTGCATCGCGTTTTGTGGCATGTCATTTGCTATGCAAAGTATTAGTCCAGCAAAATTTAACATTGCGGACAATCCCGAATTGTGGGTCATAATGTGATTGGGGTGTGCAACTTTTCGATATGTTAGTGCTGCTGTATTTTCAGATGCTGCTGGATGTTTAGAGGAGTATAATGCACTGAAAGCTGCATAATTGTAACAAACAGTTTGTCAAGTTCCTGTGTGTTTTTCGCAATGCCTTACATCCAACCAAAACAAAACAGTGTGTTTCGGTGGATCATTTGTGCACTGTTATATGGTGAATGCAATGAATTGCTCTTACCTGTTGAGATTTCAAGAAGTTATTATTCTTCATCAATGTGTTCAGCGTACTGATTTTGTAGGATGTGATTCAGATGTATTTCATATGCTGCAGCTGCTTTGTTGTTGAGTAGTTGAAATAAAATGATGAGATTTATTGCCGCAGGAGTTGATACTCATGATCCTGAAACTTCCAAAATGGAGGAAAATGAAGATCAGATGGTCATAATAGAGACTCAGAGCTCACAGGTGATTGATAAGAATGCTGCTGAAAATGCAGATACAAATAGACCATCTACATTTTCGGCCGATCATAATGATTCCAAGCCCCTGGATCTTAACAGTGAAATGTTCACTGACGAGAATTCAGGTTATAATGATAATGTGGTGTCTTTAGGAGATGATGGGAACCATTGCTTAGATATGAGAGGCAAAGCTGTCCATGAGCGTGACCATACAAATCTGAGTGCCTTTCGCTGGGATGCCAAAGCAGAAGATGTTGCAACCTCAGCAAATGAGGATGCTGGTTGTGCCTATCGATCTCATAAGCGTCAGAAAAATCGAGACAAGTTGGATTGTGTGGAAATTACCGATCAGACAGAGGATAAAGATGCCTTGAGAAAATGGAAAGAGATGAAGCAAAATGGGTTCATGTCACCTTCTTATGGAGGCATACCAGCAGCACCAAAGCAACGTGGAAGGAAGAGAAAAAGTGACGTGCTCAAGCAAAAGATGGAACAAGCAAAGAAGGAACAGATTGATAGGTTTACAAAGATTGCAGCGCCTAGTGGGTTGCTCAACGGCTTGAACCCGGGAATAATAAACCATGTGAGAAACAGTAAACAGGTGCATTCAATAATTCAGGCTCTTGTGAGGTCTGAGAAGAGAGAAAGTTGCAAACAAGCCAGTGAAATGAGAGCGGGAAATAGAGCACCATGTGAAACGAATGTAGAAAAAGAGAACATGAACGTAAATCAGGCACATGGATCTTTTATCTATAATGAAAATCGCTTGTATAATAAGTCCTTTCTACTTGGTTCAGAGAGTAGGGTTGGATTTAGAGACTTGGCAATGGAGGAAGGAATGGACTTTGCAAAGACATGTTTTGCTCCGACCTGTAGGACCCATTGCAAAGACGATAGACCCGCACTCAAGCCATTATCATCAGCTCTAGCCTTAGAAAGTACCAGCTGCCTCGCAAATAACCAATCTGCAAATGATAAAAGTGGTGACAGTCTTTCTGTCAAAGGTCAGTTATGGGGTTGAATAGTTTTTGTCATTTACTTCTACAATATCATACCTTATAGTTTTGATTTCTTTTATTACATGTTTGCCCATATACCCCTTTTAAATTTCAAGATCAAAAGTTTCTAGTCTTATAGAGTGATTATCATATGTGGACTGCAGTTAGGTCAAACAACGGCAAATCTATTTTGTATTGGAAAGTTCATGTTTGCTTTGTGGAAGGTCTCCACAATAGTAAACTCTACTATACCAGACCACACCTTTGTTCAGAAGTTATGCCAACTCTTTTATATGTAACCCTTCTCACAATAGAAATGCCACATTATCTGTGGAAAAACAAAGCCATTTGTATCGACATGTGATATGTAAACTTACTCTCACTGTAGAATTACGGAGGATGGAAACTCTGTAATGTTGAATTTAAAAGACATTGACTGGCTATTATTCGAAAGCGAATGATGATGTATTGAAACATTTAGCTGTAGTCCACCATGTCCAAACTTGAAAGTAGTCATCAATTTGGAAATAGAGTTCTTTTCTGGACCAACCTCATTGATCGTTCCTTCGTCTTTCAGCTGCAACTGTAGCTTCCCAGTGGCTCCATCTTATACAACAGGACATAAAAGAGCGTCTTGCAGGTGAGTGTCCATTGAGCACATTACTTGTTGGTTCTGATAAATGATAATAAACATTCTGGTTTAGTTGGGTTGACTATTATGTTTTTCTTGTTCCAGCTCTTCACCATAGTAGAAAAAGAGTTGAAGCTGTTCTTACTACTGAATTGCCTTTTCTACTATCAAAGGAGTTCTCTTATAACCAAGAGAATGACCCTTATAATATCAAGGACGATGCTCTTGGCTGTTCAAATAAAGCTACTGCTGAATTGCATCAGGCAAAATGGAGCAAGTTGTTCCACCAGATGGATACAGAACTCTCTGAGGAAGAGAAACAGCTGGTGAGTACTGGGTACAAGTTTGAAGGATCAAACACTTGAATTTGTGCTGCCTGATTGCAGGGAACATTAACCTTTCGATGTTATGTAAATCACAGGAAGACTGGTTAAATCAAGTAGACGCAATGCTATTACACTGTGACGAAGGCCTACAACATGTGCAGTTGAATGCATTACTGGAGATGCAGCATTTAGGAGCCTTGGATAGTGAATTCAGGTAGATGTTTGTCTTGTTATCACTAGTTATCGCCATTATGCATGCTTTGCTTGATTATCTGCTACTGCCTCAGCAAAGGTTGCAGTTTTTTTTGGGCAGCTACCAAAAAGCGGGCATACTAAGATCTTAAAGAGTACCAATTGTTAGTTAAGTGTTTGCTTGATCCTCTGTGAATGTGATTATTGACAAGTATACGAAAAACTCAAAGTGGAAAGAGAGAATGAAACTTGACTAGCCTAGGTGTGATCATTTGTTTGTGGGCCAACGGTTTCAAGTTTCTCTTTGGTAGCTTATATTTTGCTGACTAGGCTCTGGACTAACCATTATAAGCTGCTGAAACTTGAAGCTTGGTACTAATTGATCAAGGTGGCCCTATCCATTTTCAATTTGCTAATTCGGAACTTGAACTCTTAAAGTTTCCGTCGGGCTTCTGTACCACCCTGCCTTTCTTTATGTATGAGCTCTTCTCTTGGTCTCAGCATTTATGCAGAATTTTCGGTGCTAAGTTCTAACCAGTCTTCCTAGCCCTTGTAAATCTTTGGTTTTATGGGTGTTTCGTTTTATTTTGGTTTCTTAAGTTCATTTCCAATTGAAATCCCCTTCAAGTCCTCTATACATTGGTGTAATACATGCAAACATCAGATAGCAACAATTTGGCATATTTTGATCAAAATCAGGTTGCGTCAATTTGTTGGTTCAGGATTTCAGAATCAAAGTAATTCTTGCTACATATTATCAAGAGACTGTTATGTATTTCACATTTCTAACGACCTACAGACTACAGAGAGACATATCTTGCCTTTTGGTGCTTAGGAATGTCTAAATGTATTCAATGTTGCTTGATTTTCATGATAGAAAGAGATTGACTTCATGGTATAAATTCATGTAAATGCTCTCGAATCTTATATTATCTGTGGTAGAAGGGAGTTCGGCTTAAAGAATCTTAACTCTAACTTTTCCCTGCTGTTTTGACCACAGAACAAGGGCTACCGATCCGGCAAAAGGTCTCTCTGTGAGAGCAGCTGCAGCTTCCATTTACTCGACATGCAACTTTCTATCCTCAAGGGAAAATGTTAGCTGCTGCTAATCTGAATCCCGTCCCCTTCAAGACCGGAAGTGAAGATGTTCGTAATTTATACATTTCTGAAGCTATAGGTACAGTAAACCCTTTCCTTGTCTCTTCATTTAGAACATTGATCCACCAGATCTCCTGGTGACTGCAACGAAGAGTTGGGAGTTGTTTCTACTTGTTTGTAGGTTGTACATTGATTTTCGTCAAAATGTAGGCGTTCCTATAAAGTTTTCTTGGGTGTTTGGTGAGAAGCTTGCAGCATGTAATGTTGAGTTAGATTTAGATATAGAAGTTTTTCTTGTAATCCTATTTCAGCAATCCAATGCTGAGAATGAACTGAAGGAATGTCGAGTTTCGTGTACTAAATGAATAAAGATTGAATTATTCTCTTTGTTATTATGTAAGTTCATACCAATCATTCACATTTTTTGGATGATTCAAAAGTATATTATGCAAGCATTAAGCAAGATTCAATCTCGAAGGGGCATTACAACCGTAAGAACTCAAGTTGCTGTTAAAACAAATGATATTTAGTATTAAGCAGCACCAGACGTTACAAAATGATTTCCAAGATTCGACCTAAATACAATACAAGGTTTCTACTGAGACCGCGTGGTTCACTAAAACCCAGAAAAAGCAATCACACCCGGAGAGATCAAATAAAGGCTGGTTTTCATTTACAAGGCCTACAAGTGACCCCTTAACTTCAACAACTAAGTATGAACTACATAATGTTAGAACAGGTAAACTGCAAAGCAAGCCACAATGTCTGTCGCAGTAGCATGTATTCGATCGTGTGTTTTACGGTTACGACTACAGCCAATTCGGTGTCATCTTGTCTGATGTTAGCTTTGCAGCACTTGGATTGTCGAGGACCTTTTCAAGTGATCGATATTGCAACTTTACACTTTCCGCATTGTCCAGTGTCTTCACGACATACCTACATTTGTTGATCATTACACAAATACACATCAGTATGACATGACAGCATGACAGGAAATTTGAGTTCCAAAATGGTCTAGTTTCAGACCAACTAAAATGAAGAAATTTGAGGAAAGACGGGGAAGAAATTAGAAAATCAACTAACCATCCGTTCAAACACTGTGTTGTGACAATGGCCTCTCGTCCTACGAATCGTTGAGGTGTCCTCTTGTTTCCCTGATTAGTTCAGACCTGTTAGTTTTTCAGGACCTCTAAAAGCATACATGGAAGAAACACAGCATCAATTGCTCACCAACCTTAATGATAACCCGATCAGTTACAGCGAAAGGAAATTGCACATTTCTCATTCTTGACATATCTAAGAAAGATGCATCACCATAATGACCTTTCTCCTGCACAAGAAACAATCATGTCGTCAACTTTATTTATTACTATATGAGAAAATTTTGTAATGCGGCTGCTTCAATTACATGACAAATGCATGTCAAAGACACTAAAATACTACTTTAGTTCTGCAATTGCTAGGAAACACAAGCGACCTGTTCAAACCTCTCTCTTCTCCTTTTAGAAGCCCGGTACATGAGCAGGTCTTCTTCACGGTGGAATGCTTGAACAGCTATTCGAAGAGCTGAAAGCAAAAAGAGTAAAACACAATATATGAAACCAGATCATATGTTAGTTCAGAAAATAGAAAATGGTGTAGCTCAAATAATATATCAATTTAAATATTGATGAGCAAATCTTACACGAACCCACGGTTCTAGTGCTTTGATATGATCACTTACATAGATTCGGCATCACTGCTTCTTCAGACACTTGCTGTGAGCATGTGTAACAAGCTTTCTGCATTGGAGTAAAGATTCTAACTTGTAGTCAAAATATGATATTCACACCAAAATAAACACAAAAGCAACTCCAACTCCAACTTTGTGCATGGATAGGTTCAAGCAAAGCACATTCATAGATGGGAGCCCCCCCAACACAAACGTAAAAAAAAGGTTATGAAAATTGGTAAGACATGGAAAGATAGCCATAGACACTATCACACGGTGGATACCGAGACTGAAATGACGAGATGTAGTGTTCTACATGAATGGGTTACGCAACTTTTTTTGGAAAAAAGAAAAGAGAAGAAAAGAAAAGAAAGACACAAGATAGAAGAGAGTGTCATATTCCAATCCACAATATTGGACCAAAGCCATCATCACCCCAGAGAAACAATGCAAAGCAGTCATTGAAGAAGGCTAGGAATTTGATAACAAGATGAATCTAGGGGTCTTGGAAGCTATTTTTAACTCTATAAAGTTGGAAACTATTTTAGAAAAACTTCATGTTTGGCCTAATTTCAGCTTTTTCCAACTAAAAGCTCCCAAAAAGCTTGGCCAAACATGCACTTAGAATGAGTGCAAAGGTGTAGAAAGGAGTGGGAAGGTTACAAAGTAGTGGAGAAGAGTAGGAAATTTATGTAGTGCGAAAAGGTAGGAAGGTGTGTGAAGTGGTGGGAAAGTGAAATTTCTCACCCAAAAGAGAAGGGCCTAGATGAATCTTTTAGGGTTTTTAAAAAACTGCGCCTCGCGTCCGTAAGATGCCTAGGCTTCGTGCCTTTTCAAAAGGCGACAGGGAGTTATTTTACATCCTCCCCACCTTAACCCATAAATGTATTATATTCCAATAGATTAGATGAGGGTTTTGTTCATTTACTTTAACATACTCTCCTTTCCTTCCAAAGGAAGACAGGTCCTTACTCCTTACTCTTCCTAAATTCTCAAGGGCAAGCAATGCAAATAAGAAGAGCGAGCTGAATCTTATGCCTATAGGAAACCCAACATTTTGATCCAATACCAAATAACCAACCCATGAATCCACAACCCTGTAAAATTTGCAATCATGGATGGGTTGGCTTGCGATAATTGGGGAATCGGTATTAATGTAGGAGAATCATGTTTCAGAATATAAAAGCTCACAATTGGAGGACTTAGAGGAATTCTGTAAATACACTATTACTAGGCACATTGACAAGGAATGTAAATGCATATTTACAACTTTGATAGTCAGAATTTTCCTACAATTGCAGAAACTTACAGACTAAAAAAATGAATCAAACATCATAGAATCGCAGTCATGCAAGAACATCAAAATTCATGCAACAGAAAAGATAGACGAATAGCAGATCTAGTCAAAGGCCAGGTTTTATTGGAAAACTCACCATTTTGATGACCTGTTGTATTCCACCACCTCCGAAGGAATGTCCACAAGGTAAAATCATGGCATCATCCATAAGAGCTCCGCTGCACCCAAATGTTTTCAACACTAATACTTAGTATAACCCAGAATTTCTCCACACCATGGCATCATCCATAAGAACGCATAGTCTTCAGAATCAATGGCTTCAAAAATTTGATGAGCTATATTGAACAAGTAATATAGGTTCTTGAATGTCCCACTCTCCATCACCGTTTTGTGTGTGTGTGTGTTTGGGTGGGGTGGGGGTGAAGACTAACTAGTTAGTCCTCATTTTGACGTAAGTTAGATTGTTCCCTGGTACAAATATTGATACATGCAACATAGCATTCATTGCAGATACCCTAGCCCAAAACTTGGCAATATACTAACTTGACAGAATAGGATCCACAGACAATCAACCCTACCAGCATAAAACACGCAGATATACAGCATTAAGAAACACCCAGCATCTTACCAAGTAAATCTATGAGAAAGAAATCGACAAACATGAATGAACCCAGGTCACCTCACAGATTTCCAAATACGAACATGGTACCCATTATTTCTAGGTATTCTCGTTCACTTTAACCATCTTGGCAAAAATGCATAGATACCAAAGTTACACACAGACAGGAGAATAAATACATCTTATCACAACAAAAACATAAACTTAATGTTACAGCCACACTCACGTGATCGGATCTGAGAAAATCGCCCTCAAAGTTTCTGCAGGATCACTGTACACAGAACCATCCTTCCTTCCACTGAACCCGCATCCATTATTCCCAGCTATGTCCTTGTGAACTTGGCTCGGAGTTTCAGTTCCCTGTAACAACTGGGAATAATACATATCACCATCATGTTCAGCAATAGTGACCATTTTTTGTAAGTGTGCTCTTCCTACTTGACCATTGTCACTAGAACTCGCTCTATTCACGTCAACTAGTGGCTGCAAGAGACTCCCATCCTTCAAAATCAGCTGCCTGCTTGACGACCCTACCATCACAATTCACAAAGCACATTAATAGGAGCTCTCACAGTACATACAAGCATCACTATCTACTGAACTTCCAAATGTTGAAACCAAACCCGAAACCCTAAGATTACCACCCAGCACTGGTCTCACCATAGTTACCGGGAACGCTATATACGCCAGTGACCCACGTTCCGGGAACTAGCAGTCCGAACTCCGAAGTCAAAACTAGACTAAATTTGTGTAAAAATTAGCGACCCGTGTTCAGGGACTAACTATCCAGGATGCATTCCTGGTAACTATGGGTCTCACATTCAGTCACAATATCAAATCACAAATGCAGAATCGCCAGTGTGTATATATATATATATATGAATATATGATTACCATTCGAAATTTCACACAAAGCACAAGCATTATTCATTCTGAATGAAATTTCCAAATGTTCACCAAAACTCTAATGTTAATCACATATGCAGACTCACCAACACATGCTCTCACCCATTCCAATTTCCAAATTCAAGCAAACGAAAAACCCTAATTTTCGATCAATTCACCTACCAAAAGAAGCATGAATCTTGGAATTTCCAGCAGCAATTTTACCCCCCATAGCACCACTATCATCACCACTACTATGACTATTCTTTCCAGCACCACGAACCAAACCCTCGTCTTCATCATGATCATGATCATGATCATGATCATCGTCATCATCTTCTTCATCCTCATCATCCTCCCCACTACTAGGATCACTCCCATTCCAGTCACGACCATCGCGTGGTTCCCGGGGATCCGGCCCAGAAGACTCTCCGAAGACCATCCCGGAGCTCCGGCGATGCTCCGGCGAGAAGAACCGGCCACGGTCGTCGACGGAAAACAGCTTGTCAGTCATGAATCCGCCCTCTAGCCCTGGCTCACCAACCCCCCTGAACCTCAGCTGGGGGTTATTGTCTTGGAATAGCAACTGGGGGTTCATGGGATTGTCCAGTCTCTGAGTTGGGACCAACCCCACTTCATCGGAAGCCATTTTTGGGCAGAGGAAACTCTCCAAATCTAATCTTTGGTAGGTTTAAGGGAGGGAGTTCGTGGGTTTTTTGAGGAATTCGGTATTGGGGCGTGAAAAGATTTTGATTGTGTTATGTGGGCAGTGTCGAAGATTGATCTTCGAGGGTCAAATTGAGCAAAGATTGAGAAGAAAATGGAGGCATGAGTGAGAGTTGGAATTGAGAGAGGAGGAATTAGGAATTTAGGGCAGAAAAACTTTGGATTTAGCAATTAGCATGATGCCGGTGATTACATGAGTTAATTGAAGAACGGAGTGGATTTAGAAAGTGTTGCATTGGACTGGAGCTTGACCCTCTTCACAGTTCACAGGATCATCTTTGGTAAATCAGTTTCCAAAGGCTTTTGGATGAAAATTTTTAAAACAAATGAACAAGAGGGCAGTTGTTGATATTGGAATATCGGATTCTAATAATCTCTAATTTTATCAATTATATAATAAAAATTTCGACTAGTTTTTTTTGTGTATTTTAATGATCTCAAAAAATTCAAAGAACAACCTCTAAATAGGTCCATCTAAGTCTGTGTCGGAGGTTAACTCAAATCAATCCTATCCAGTGCTTACTTTAGTGAGACGTTGAACGGCTCCCGAAGGAACTACTCGACCTTTGACAAGAAGTTCTATACCTTTGTTCGAGCTTTGGATCATTGGTCTCATTATCTATGGCCGAGTCAATTTGTGCTACATTCCGATCACGAGGTGCTAAATACTTGAATTAACAACACAAGTTCAACTCCTGCCATGCCAAGTGGGTTGAGTTACTTCAAGGTTTCAACTTTGTAGTGAAACATAAGAAGGGGAGCGTGAATGTAGTAGTGGACGCTTTGTCAAGGTGGCTTGCTCTTTTGTCTTTAATGGAAGCTCGGGTTTTACGCTTTCAAGTCATCCAAGAATATTACAAGGAGGATGAGGATTTCCAACCTCATTTGAGTGGAGATGAAGGTCCTTATGTGCTTCAAGGTGGATATTTATTCAAGGGAAACAAATTGTGCATACCACGGTGTCCTTTAAGGAGGTTATTAGTGAAGGAGGTTCATGGTGGAGGCCTTGCCAGGTATTTTGGCATCAACAGGACCATAGATATGCTCATAGAACACTTCTATTGGCCCAAGATGAGAGAAGATGTGCACGATGTTGTCTCGAGGTGTGTCACATGTCAACAATTTATACACCTATTCCGATTCCTCAAGGTCCTTGGGTGGACTTGAGTATGAATTTTATAGTGGCACTACCCCGGACTCAAAGGGGAAAGGATGCGGTTATGGTTGTGGTAGATTGATTTTCGAAAAATGGTCCACTTCATTGCATGTAAGAGAACTGATGATGCTATGCATATAGCCTCTCTCTTTTTTCAAGGAGATCGTTAGGCTCCATGGGATTCCTCAAAGCATCGTGTCAGATCGGGACACATAGTTTGTTAGCGCTTTTTGGAAATCGCTATGGAAGCTATTGGGGACAAAGTCGCTTTTTAGCACTTCTCATTATCCACAAACTGACGGCCAAACGGAGGTAACTAACAAGACCCTTACTTTACTTCATGGTCTAGTTAGTAGAAGTTTGAGGGATTGGGATTTGAAATTGAGCCATGCTGAGTTTGCTTACAACGTTAACCAGACTCCTTTTTTCGGGGTCACTCTCCTTTTGAGACGTGCTATGGAGTGAATCCCCTCACACACCTCGAGTGACTTCCCTTACCTCTTGAATTGAGGGCGAGTGTTGAGGCCAACGAGAAGGCTAAGGAGGTGAAGAAGCTACATGAGCAAATCCAGACTAGGATTGAGAAAGTCAATGAGGTGTACAAGGTGAGGGCAAATAGGCATAGGCGTCATATTACCTTCAAACCCAGGGATTTGGTGTGGTTGCACTTAAGGAAGGAGATGTTCCCTACAAGAAGAGTAAACTCATGCCAAGGAGTGATGAGCCCTTCAAGAATCTTGAGAAGATAAATGATAATGCCAACGAGCTGGAGATACAGGGCGAAATGTAGGTCTTATCCACTTTGAACATTAGAGATACGTCTCCTTACCTTGAGGATGACGAACTTGAAGTGGATTTGAGGGAAAATCCTCTTCAAGAAGGGGAGGGTGAAGTATCCCGAAATCCTTACTTCGCCCTTGCATGGACTCAAAATTCATTTGATATGTATTTGCCCTAACCAAATATACATATGACATGTATTTAACCCATCCGTTTAAATTGACATGTTTAGTAACTAAATATTCATTTGATGCTAATCATGCTATGACCCTTGATTATTGTACTTGGTGGGGGGGGGGGGAAGTAAATTTGCGTATAAAAAAAGCTACAAGTGAAGTTGCTGATTAATTACTATAAGTTAAGCTACTGAGTATTATATTCAACGATAAAAAAAAATTTATATGTGAACACAAATTAACAGACAGTTAGGCGGACAATCTTCACTCTTTTAGAACACAACAAAGCATACCCTCTATAAATATTAAAGATAGAGATTTGCCTCAAAAGAGGTGCCCAAGAATCCTGACACTTGCTCAAACTGCTAATTCACTTTTTTTTACTACGAAAAGTTTATTAATCCTTTCCGGCTTTCCCTATTCCCATCATTGAGCCAAAATTCAACCTCCAAGGAGACTAAACAACTTACTGCTACAACAGAAACCCAGAACAGAGCATGTTACATAAAATGTAGTACCACTATTTTATAATTAAAGCTCATATTTACCAAAATTGGCCTTGCCCATGTAGTATATCACACCAATTAAGCAAGGTTATTATGGTCATTTACCGAAAATAAATTGGATTATTTTAAAACCCAACTGTTTTATCTTTGAAAAGCCCAGAAATCACATGGCAAGCAATGTTGTTTTCTGATTTGTTATGTTGCATAAAGCTGACTCTTCCTTTGACATAACCAAATCTATGTCAGGGGGGCCCATTTGTTTCAGCTTTTCCTTTGGTAAGATATCAACTCCTACCCACCAATGAAACTAATCCCACCAAATATTCCATAAAGATTAGTATTAAGATTAACCCTAGATAAGAGATTATAGGTTGTTTCTTTGTCATTTTTTTTTAATGTTTATTGTTTTTGATCAGATGAAAATCTTACGATGTGCCTTTTGGAAATAAAATTAGTTTTTCAATCAAACATATGTTTATTACTCTATTTTATTCCGGTAAAAACCCTGAAAAGATGATGGGCGAGATAAAACAAAACAATTCAAACAGAATAACGAGGAATAACATACATTAATAGTATCATATAGATGTTTGTCTCACTTTTAAATGTAAACCCTTGAAAAGGGAATCTGATTAAGGTATGTTTTTTCCCATAATCATAATCAGAAGCTTACAAACAAGTCTTTACAAAAGAGTCTAAAGACACACAAAAAGGCTCTCAATTTGGTATCTGGTGAAGATGAATCCAAACCAGCTAGTCTACTCTACTGCCTACTTTTACAATTAACAAAAAAATTAAACAAACAATGAGAAATGTGGATTCTTCTTCCCCAGAAAACTGAACATTATTGATTTGAACAGTTTGATATCTTGATTAATGGTGCGTTTGGTAACTTCCCGGGAAAGATTTTCCCTGGCCCCCCTTGGGAAACTTTTTACTGAGGCTGTGAAAGAAATAATGGACCTCACATCAAAACTTTCCTATATATTATAGAGAACCAAACCTAGGAAAGTTTCTCAACCAAACGCCCCATGAAGTTAACCAGAGTCCTCAGGGCTTTCAGAGGGACACCTGATCAACTCCAATATACTAACCACTTCCCTCATATCGGGCCGGTTTGATGGCACCTGTGATGAACAAATCAAGCCCAGTTTCACCAATGGGATGGCTTCTTCGGCCGGGAAATTACCCTGCAGTCTCTGATCAACACACTCCTCAACTCGGCCTTCTTCCAAGGCTCCTCTCACCATTTCACTAAGCACGACGACGTCATCTTCCATGTACTCGACGGGTCTTTTTCCTGTGATCACCTCCAATGCCAGGACTCCGAACCCATAGACATCGCACTTTTCCGTGATCTTCACTGTCCTGCATGCAAATTCAGGCGCCATGTAGCCCAGCGCGCTCTGAACCTTGCTGCTTAGGATATACCGGTCGAGCATTGGCAAAAGCCGGACTAATCCAAAGTCTGCCACTTTAGGCTCACCTGAGGTAATGTCAATGAGAATGTTGCTTGATTTGAGATTGTAATGGATGACATTGAGTTTGTGCAAATGGGATATCCCTTTGGCCATCCCTATGATTATGTTGAATCTCTGATCCCATGAGAGGAATTTCCCGCTTGAGCCTTCGTGGAGATGTTTGTGCAAACTGCCCCCGGAAATGAACTCGTAGATCAAGAGTTGCAGTGAGGGAGTCCAGTAGTACCCTTCGAGGGTGACGAGATTAGGGTGTCGAATTTTCCCTAACTTCTTCATTTCTCGCTCGAATTCTTCCTGAGACTTGACTAGGCTTGAAACCGTAAGTTTTTTTATCGCAACTGGGTGTCCATTTTGAAGGGTTGTTTGGTATACAGTTCCGAATCCACCCCTCCCCAGCTCACAGTCTTTGTTTAGTATGGCATGTGTTCCGGTACTGAAACTGATTTCACCGGAGAACATTACTAGCTTTCCAGAATTCGGGTCTCTAGAGGGCGAATGACTGAAATCATCGCCATTTGTAAATGGGAGTGCAGCTGCAGAGCGAGAAGCGGACGCCTTCACACGAAGATTGAGGACTGTGATGGTGATAACACTGATCACAATTGCAGCTGCTGCACCTATCGCAACAAGGGCAGACACGCTGAGGACTTTTCTCTTGTAAGCAGGCGTAGAAGGCAAAGACGAAGAACCAGATGACGAGATAGTGGTGGAGTCAGGGTTTAGGACGATGGGTTTAGGAAGGACATTGGCACAGGATCTCTTTGTAGCCGAGCCACAAAGAGACGGGTTTCCTGAGACAGACGATGGAGATATTCTGTTGAAGAACCCACCAGGGAGATCGCCTTGAAGATTGTTGTGCGAAACATTGAAGGAAATGAGGTGTTGGAGGTTTTCTAATTGTTTTGGTAGACTCCCACTGAGATTGTTGAAAGATAGGTCTACAATTTGTAGGTCAGCTAGTTTTGACACAACTACAGGTACTTGTCCCTCCAGATTGTTATTTGATAAGATCCTGGAGAAGTATTCGGAATCAAACATGAATAAGCTGGAGTAAAAATGTTTGAATTCATCACAGAACAGGAAATAATAGCTCAATAGCACATAGTAAATAGCATTAACAAGCACCATCTAAGTACCCAAGTCTTATTTCAGTAAAAATTGTCAAGTAATAAGAACAAGAAGATCAGTACAGCAATTTATGAACAAGTGCAACCCAACAAATAAGGGGAGAAAGAATACTTACAAGACTGAGAGTGAAGAACAGTGCTCAAGAGACATTGGTATGTTCCCTGTGATGTTGTTCTTCTCCAAAACCAACTCCTGCAGTGATACAGCTTGCCCTATTTCAGAAGGGATGCTTCCATTCAGCTTATTCTCACTCAAATCCAACACAACCAATTCTTTCAATTCTCCAACATTTCTAGGAATCAACCCTGTTAGAGAGTTCTTTGACAAATTCACCAACTTCAAGCTAGCAAAGCCCCCAATGGATGAAGGAATAGTCCCAAACAACATGTTGTGAGACAAGTCCAATGCCCATAGGCTATGTCGCGAGACAGCTTCGACTGAGGCGAAAGAAATGTCCATTGTTCCCTCTATCTTGTTCTCTGAGAGAAGAATTTCTTGTAAACCCACCTTGAAAATCCACTGAGGAAGACCTCCAGTGAACAAGTTCTGCCTCAAGTCTAGCACCAGAAGGCTAGCACAGCCAACCATGGACTCTGGCAAGCTCCCACTTAATGAGTTGACAGATATATTCAACACCTTTAGTGACCTAAGATTCCCCATTGAAGTTGGCAAAACACCAGAGAAATTATTAGCTGAAAGATCAAGACTTTCAAGGCTTCTCATCTCTCCAATCCAATCAGGAACCTGACCCAGCAAGGAATTTCCCCTCAGATTAAGATTCCCACAATAACTCAAGTTCATCAATGAGATTGGCAGATACCCAGAAAGTTCATTCTCACTAAAATCAATTGATCTCAACGAAGAACACCCACCAATGTCATCCGGAACCGATCCAGTAACCTGATTATGGCTCAAATCAATGGTTCTCAAGTTGTGTAACCCATCTACTCCTTTAGGAATTTCACCACTCAACCTGTTGTAAGACAGATCAAGTAACCTCAGCCCATCTAAACCCCAAATCTCAGAAGGCAAAGACCCAGAAAAGTGGTTAGATGACAAATTGAGCACAGATATGGTACCACAAGAACTCAAACTATCTGGGATCTGCCCAGAAAAGTTGTTACTACCCAAAACGACTGTTCTCAAATTCCTACATTGATTGAACAAATCATGGGGTAACTCTCCGGAGAGCTGATTCTCACTCAAATCAAGAATTCTCAACTCTGGAAGACTAACAAGAGCGTGAGTAAGAGTGCCAGTGAGATTGTTCTTCGACAGCGAAAGCTTTCGAAGTGATTGGAGCTGAAGAAGGCCGCGACTCAGCTTTCCAGAGAGATTAAACCCATCAAGATTGAGCTCAGAAACACGTTTTGATCTGGGGTTGCATTGAACACCAACCCAGTTACATGGGGTATCATCGTCTTCATTCCAAGAGGATAATTTCCCAGCTGGGTCTTTAACATCTGCCTTGAATACAATCAGCCCCAATACATCATCATTCAGACCTGAACTGTCTGCACTCTCACAGATTAAAGAAAACCCCACAGCAAGCAGAAGAATGAACAGAGCACCTAATTTCCTCATTCTTCAAACCAACGAAAGTAGGGGAAGAAAAATAAAGTTAGCCGTTGAAATGTTTCATCTTTTGGTTAGCTTTACTAGAGACCCATTAACTGTTTTGCTCATTCTAGAACATACCACTCTGCAAAGGGCTATAAAACCCAGATTTTTGTTAAATGAGGTGGAAAAAAAAGCCTCAATAAAGTGGGAAATGCAATCCCAGTTGCTTCGTTTTCGCAGAAGTTGAAGCTCTAAAGGTTCAGAGATTGGTGTTTGAAACCCTCAAAAAAGAGTGACTAAGAATCCCCAGAAGTAGGTGATATGAATGAGTAAAAAAAACAAGAAAACAAAAAGGTGGAGCAAATTTAACGAGGAATGAAGAGGAGGAAAAATTGAAGAAGGATTCGTGGGAATTTATGTATGAATGTCTGCAGGAGAAGGAGAGCTACAAGACGCGACGGTGACTGGCAGAGAGAGTGAGAGAATGGGCGGGGGGAAGAGACAGAAATGGAAGACAGATCACAGAGTAACCAAATGAGAAATTAATGGTGCCTTTGTTTTGTTTATTTATTTCAAGGAGGAAATTAAGGCAGCGAAATCTAAGGGAGTGGGTCCATGTCATTGGCAAATGACAACTGTTACTCCCACCCTTCTATGTTAATTTTCACAATTTTGATTTTTATGGTCTTCAATATCAACTCTTTGATGAATAATTTCTTACTACCTCCGTTTTTATTTAAGTGTCGTTTAAGTATTTGTGTCAAAAATTTTAACCGTTAATATCTTAATTTATATAATGATTCATCAAACAAAATTTATATCATTAGATTCGTAATAAAAAACACTATTGAAAAAGTATAATATCGTATTTTTTTACAAAAATATTATGTGAAAAATGGTTGATTCAAGATGGACATCAACAAGTGTGAAAGACGGATAATAAAAAATGGAGGGAGTACATAATATGTTATTAACAATTGCAATATTATATTTTTATCATAGTATTTTTCGTTACATCAAATTTAATGATGATAATTTTATATAACAACTCATTGTATATATTGAAAACTTTGTGGTCAAAATTTTTTGAAAGTTGACTGTACGATTTTCAAAAACGACAATTAATATGGAACGGAGGGACTATATATTTTACATTTTGGAGTATCTATCTAGAATATAGATCTTACAATAAGGTGAATCAGTTCAGGCTCATGTCGATTAAAGATTTGTTTGAGTTGACATCATGTCTACCACTTTCGGTTCAGGTTCGAGTTGCCTCCAGGAGAGTTTTATTTAGGTGGGTTCGGGTGAGGTTTTTTTTTTCCGATTGAGTTCTGGTTTAACTTGAAATTATTTAGATGTGGATCTTAATTGGGTCACTTTATGGGTTGCAATTCGATTCAGCTTCGGATTCGGGACTCTTGTACGAAAAATGAGACTAAAATATACAATAATTGAAGCCCAACGGTGAGTTGGGGAAGGGAGACAAGACGAGGGTAGGAGACAACACAAGGAGAATAAGAATAAGGCACAAAGGAGAAATGGTGAGAAGAATAGAAAGAGACCAAACAAACACAAGAGGGACGAAAAAAAGCTTTCAAGTTCCAATTGCCCGTTGCTTTTGGCCTTTTCTTATCAACTAATGCTATGAGTTAGAGCTATAACTCTTCTTGTCCATTTATGTTCATAGTTTGCTACTACTTATTTGTATGATGAATTTTGAATAGATTTATTTATTAAGGAGAAGTTAGTATTGTGACATACAAATAGGGATGGAGGGATTATATTATTTTGGTTAGTCACACATTATTACATGATTGATTAACAAGGAAGCTACAGCCCTTAGAGTTACAGGAAGCAGAGCACTTGAACTCAGCAAACCAAACAAAGAATAGCAATCAAAATTTGAGTCTAACATATGACAACTTGGATACAAATGAAAAACCACAACTCTCATCCTAAGTAAGCATCCAACACAAATCTATTCCAATGCAACAGCATCTTCACCCTCAGGATCCAACTCCTGCTCTACTCCTTTCACCTGCATCATTATAGAGCAAGGTTGTTAGAATCGGGATCCTAACTCGAATCCATGGGGTAGTTAGGATCGGAATTAACCCACGTAGGATCGTGGATCGGAATGTAGATAGTAGAATCGCATCGAGATTTTGGATCATAAAATCGTAGGATCATAGATCAGGATCGGGATTTTAATAACTATGTTGTAGACCCAAATTTAAACAAATCGAAACATGAAAATGACTGAGTTTCCATCCTGTTTGTTGTTGGATTTATTCCACAACTAAGATGGGCTATTTCAACATTCCACAACTCATACGATTTTTGGGTTGACCAACCTTTTTGTTTTAAGTTGGAATTACTGTAATCGGAAGACGCATTCATAAATATGATTTCAGGTCGAACTTACTAAGAGAGTCAATAAAAATACTCTACCTTATAGACTAGGAAATCATCCACAAATCCGAAGAAGGCAATATGATATGTTAAGAATAAACCATGGAAATCCTCACTTTCACGAAGTACGGACATGACTCTCTCCTAAGGGTGTGCTGGTTGCAGTATAGGGTTTGTAGCTGAAGAGGTACGAGGACAATTCACAGGGAAAAGGGACAACAGAGATTGAAGGGAGAAGTAAGAAAATAGGGACAAAAGAAGGAAGCACTTAAAATGATGCGAATGGGACAAACATGAGATAGGGAGTGTTTGGTAGGAACCCCAGGGAAATTTTTCCCGGAGAAAATTTCCCATGGGAAGTTTTCCATGGGAAAATTTTCCCTTAGCCCCCCCCCCCCAAGGGAAATTTTCCCTAGGAAAATGGAGAAAATGGTGGGCCCATCGAGAAAACTCCCGAAGTCAGCCCGCATCCAAACATGGGGAAAATAAGTCAAACCGGAAAATTTGACAATTTCCCCGGGGTTATTGACCAACCAAACGCACCCTAAGAAAAAGTTTCTTTGAATAATCCTACCACTTCGGGTAATGTATGAAAAATTGTCAAGTGCATATCAATTGGTTGAAGTGCTAACTGCTAAAGGCTTTGTGGGGTAATTAGTTTTCGCTTGCAGAACAAACTATCGAGGAATACTAAAGTAAAAAAGAGCATCACCTCTGGCACATAGTGCATAAGCATATTCTCAATGCCAGATTTCAAGGTGACAGACGAACTAGGGCAACCACTGCATGCTCCCTGCATTCGTAGTTTCACAATGCCTGTTTCCCTGAGAAAGCAACCAGAAAGCACTGAATCTCAGTAAAAATCGAGTTTACACAGAGAAGAATGAACGATATTGGAGGAAAACGGGATCATACGGATCAAATCCTCTATACACTATATCCCCGCCATCATCTTGCACTGCTGGTCGTATCCGAGTTTCCAACAGCTCCTTTATCATAGCAACAGTCTCTGAATCATCCTGCAACATTATAACAATGCTCAACAAACATTGTATAGTAGGAAAACATTGGACCTTCAAAAATATAGGTGCCACTTTTCAAACTTTACTGAGCAGAAAAGTATTTCAATAAATGTTCTAGTTGACCTATCCATGGATAAACAAAAGCAAGAGAAAGGGAGGGGAAAACCCACAAGCTTCTATAAATATTTGGACTATAAGATATATGAACATCTATAATTTACAACAGAAATAAATCCAGTTTAAATAACTGTGACAAAACTCATCTTCAAATAACTGTGATAGTTTCTAAGTGACTGTAGAAACTGTGTGACAGTTTCTATAATTCACAATAACATACAAAAGGTTCCAAAACATACTTCATGAATAGCTGTGTCCTTGGAAGCTGCAGTGTTTTCATCCAGAAACAGCGGCTCACCAGAAGTATAGAAATCCATAATCGCAGCGAAAATCTCGGGTTTTAGAATATCCCAAGAAACTTCATCAGATTTTGTTACCGTAATGAAATCAGACCCATAAAAGACCCGTGTTACTCCTGTAGTTAAAGAAAAAAAGAAGTTAGGCTTAGTGCAGGCTCAAGAATTTCTTACAATGAGAACCTAATGATGGAAACATGGAAATCAATGATACAAATATGATAAAGAATTAGTTCCATCAGTTCAATATTCTTGTCTATACAAACATTAAGCCCAAACTTGTTGACAATGCTACGGAAGAGTGTAAAAACAAATCATTCTTAACACAACCTTCGAAAGGAGAAGAATTTTAACAAATATAGAACTTTTACAGCTCAGGGTATCAAACAGCATACTATCTATTTGCAAGCCCATCAAGGCTAAGCAACACCAATTTTATCTTAAACACAAGATTTCAAAAAATCATACAAATTACAGTCTTTGTTTTACTTTTTTGATGAGGAACAAGTTTCTTTATACACATAGAAGGCATACCATCGATTCCAAACAGTGACCTTGCTAGAGGTGAGTTCATGGCAGTCCGAGCATTTGGAAAGTCTGCACTGCCAACTTCCATAACTGACTTGCCTGGATGAAACATAAGGGATGCAGGATTGGGAGTCGGTTGAGTTTGAATAAACATCGTCCGCCTTTGCCCTGCTGACTAATTTGGGTTAAAACCACAATAGAAAAACCAAAAAAAGAAGGAGATCCCAAACTTATTAGATCCCGAACTTATAGTGAACAACCCGTCAGTGGAAAGTTAAATACTTTCCCAAATAAAATTGAAAACAACAATTAATCAAGCCTAAAAAAACTTTTTCCTTTTACAGTTACAACTTACAAGCACCCATTTAAAAATCAGTAAGTACTACTCAAAACGAAGCAAGAAAGAGAGCAACAAACCTAGGAAGTGCGACCATGGCTTTGAAATTGAGGAATTAATTGCTGAAGAAGTCGAAGGAGCAAATTTGGACGGCTTTGAGGCAGCAAAAGCTTGAAAGTGCAAAGTCAATGACGAAGAATATGCAAACAGCGATCGATGATTACGGATCGATCTTCTCACAAACGATGCCTGACGAGCTAACCTCCCCAAACCCCTCATCGCCTGAGGAGGAAATAGTATATATAAAGAGCTGGCAGACCCGAGTATCACAGCAAATAGAGTAACAATAATAAACAATGATAACCTAAACAACAAGAACTAGCAAACCAACAGTGACAGTATACAAAATTATGGATAGTTTGCTCTTGCCCAGTTGCTCCATTCCCAGATTCTTATAGGAAACTTAAGTTCAAGCCTAGCATCTCCATATGTAGCTAGATAAATCTAAATCACGAAACATTCTAACAAATTAATAAAATAATGGCTCAAAGATATAGTTGTTACACTACTACATAATCTGAGAACACAAGTCACTCGCAAACTTAGGAAAGGTATGACTTTCACTCCCAACGTCGAATTCATAAGACCCCAAAGCTTGAAAGATAAGCTAAAACATACTTCGAATATACCCTAAGGCCTAAACTAGTAAACTGCTGTGGTAAAGCGGCAATAACTCGGAGTATACGACTCCAAATTAAGAAATTCCAAAGCCATTAGAAAGCTAACTCATGGGGCAAGTTTCACACCACACCGAGATTTTCAATTGATACCAGTTAGTATTTCAATCAGACCCTAATTTCAGCTTATTTCATTACTCACATTCCCCTTTTCTAAACATACTTTTATAACTCTTTCTTGCTATCCCCACAAAGGCATAATCTTTTAATGACTTCCTACAACAACCTCAATTTTTCCCCCCAATACACCCATAAAACAGAATTCCAAGATCTTAAAACCAATTCATAACTCACATCAAATATATACTCTTCTTTGTTCCCGCGCACTTAATCTTACCACAAGGACCTAAAAGTTTCTTAATCAAACCACAATTGCACAAAATTACTCCAAAAGCAGCAGCAAAAACCTCACTTTTCTCACAATTAGGCAAGAATAATAGCATATATGAAGATATTACACACAATCATGGATATCCCACACACTTATACCAACATGCTTTAGGTTTAAAACTCTAAACCCAAACAAACCTCAAGCTTTATCATCTATTTTGAAAGAATAGGATGATCAACTTTGACCTAGAATGACATCTGTAAGGTCTATCTCATCAAGGATTAAAGTTGAGACAAAGTAGAGGGAGGAGGCCATTAAAATACCTTATTTGTAAGAAAGAGAGAGAAATTGAAGAAGGGCTCGAAAAGCTTTTGGTAGAAAGACGACGGCGGCGCTCTGACGGCGGCAATCGGCGATCGGCGACCGTTCCGGCGGTGGCGTGGCAGAGAGCGTGAGGCAGTCAGGGACGAGTTGAGTTGAGTTGAGGCCACAAGGGTTTCGCCTTATTTCTTTTTATTTTATTTTTTTTTGTTTTTTTTTTTGGGTATGGGTAGGCTCAGAGCTTTAATAAACTTATTAATCCTTAAGGAGGGGGTCTGTTCTTTGCTTTCCTAGCTAGAGCATGTACTTCCTTAACGATATGTCTACTTACTTTACTAATATTACAGTACTGGAATTCTAATAACATATGTCCACAACTTGCAAGAATAAAATAACCCGATGGATGAACGACAGATGTTCCCTTGAAGGCTCGAACAACTTGCTGAGCGTTTGTTTTTATAACAATGAGTTGGAACCCTCTGGTCTTCGCGTTCTCGAGAGCTTTTTCGATCACTAGGAGTTCAATCTGCAGTGCTGACAATTTGAGTGACCTCTCTGCGTGTTCTGCCAATTTCCCTTCCTCACATTGCTTAGAACCCATCCAATTCCCCCTACCGATGAGTCCATGTCCCAAGCTCCATCGCATCTGTATTCAACCTGGCTCCCTAGATCCCCACCTAGCCTCCAAACGAACGGGGGGTTCGTTTCCTATATTGTCTCCAGCGATGTTCCCCTACATTTTCTTTCCATGCTCTCCTTTTACTCTCTCTAGGGATTCAGTCCCCTCCTTGATCCATGACATCACCTCCTTCGGTGTCGGTGTATGTTCTCCAAAAACACTTTGGTTTCTACTAATCCAGACATTCCACATAATGCAAATGAATTTTGCAGCAAGGTGTTGTCCATCATCCTTTCTATTTAAGAACATAGTCAGCCAATTATGAATCCAATACACTGTAGATATACTCACACCTTGCTAGTTTAGCATCCCTATTTTTGAAGCGAACCAAATTGATGTAACCCAATCGCACTCTCTGATCATATGTTGGACTATTTCCAGGGCTCTATCATAGAGCCTACACACACTTTGAGTGTGGGGATCCCACTTTATCCTCTTGTTAGTTGTAGGCAACCCAGTGTGTATTATCTCCTAGAGGTGTGTTTTCCATTTTGGTGGCACATCCATCCTCCAAATTCTCTTCTAGTTTGTCTTCTCTTTGGGGGTAGTCTTTATACCCCAACTTCCCTCTTCCCTCGCCTTGTTCCTCAGGAAATGGTACCCTGATTTGGCGGTTTATCTCCCGTCTTATGTGAGACCACAATAGATTACATTTGCTTCATCTGTCTGCTCATAGGGTATGCTAAGATGGCATTAGCCGATCTCCATTGGAAGTTTGTTCTAATTAAGTTGCGATCCCACTCTCCTCTTCCATTGATTCGGATTGTGTCAATTGTTCTCATTCTCCAATCCTCTTGGTTTACCTCTGGTTTTAGCCTTAGTTTTTGCATATATTATTACGAGACATTTTTTATTTATTTATTGGTATGGTAAAATGTTAGTTATGAATCATTGCATATTTCTTGTTTGAAGGCGGGGAACATTTACCGTAGTTATTAATGGACAAATCCATCATAAAATGTGTATATTGTGAGGTAAGGGTAAAGTCAAATTGATTAATAAATTAACTAGCAAACATAATCTTCATTGGTCCCGTAGCTCAGTCGGTTAGAGCGTTGGTCTTATGAGTCGAAAGTCGCGAGTTCGAGCCTCGCTGGGACCAATTTTAAATTATTATACATTTTTGTACACATATAGTATAGGTATATGAAAATAAGGTGATATTCGTTTATTTTCAGTATACATACACATACAAAGGAGCAAGGATAATATAACTAAACTCCAAGATTATATCTAGCACCATTTAACTAAATTTGCTAACCATATTATGACTTTAAAATAAATGTACAAATGATATTGGAGAAATGGTTAACCGAAGAAGTCACTGTATCAATTCCAAGGGATGATAAGTATACCAAATTATTGTTAATAGTACTTTAAGGACGTTGTGTTGCCTCTTCACGACCAATGACTATTCCCGATTCCTTCGTGACTTTTAGCAAAAATTGCACTTTATCATTATTAGCATATTAGCATATTCAAATTCATGGCACAAACAAAAGCAATGTATGAGTTTCCCCTTCCCAAACATTTGTCCAAAGCTCATACTCGCTTCTATCTTGCACAATAGCAGTAATAGTCATTACTCATGAGACGTACTTTACTGTCAATATACTTGATACCTTATTTTGTTCGAAAATTTCAAGAGTATAACAATTTATGCAAGTTGGAAAATTATAAATATAAATAAATTTAAAGTTGATCGGTAAGATTAACACAAGCAACTTCACGTAGAAATGGACCAACACGGTTCGTGTCCTAGGTGACACGGATTGTGATTGTGCACACAAGAACAAAATTTTTTTAGGCTCTACATAAGACATGTTACCTTGACATGGATCGTGTTGAGGTGCAATATGGGTCGTGTCGTATGGAAACGATCTGTGACTCTATTAGATGCATTGATTTATTTTTTTCGAATTTCAAGCCTTAATAATTATTACATGATTGTTGAGTTTGTATGGTACGAGAATCTTAACTGGTCTTTCATGTTGAGTGCAATGGCATACTTAGCCGTTTTCCCTTCTTTCACTCTCTCCCTTTTGTCCCACATAGGAGGATTAATGGAATTTAGAAGGGTTTATAAGCTTCCCTTTCTATAAAATTGTATATTAGCTATACCCTTGATTAGTGGGGAGGGTTTTATGGGGGTCCCTCCTAAATTCGTTTATACAGATTTGGGTTATCTTTTTTCTAGTTCACGGTTTCTGATCATCAATTATTATTAAGCGTTCAATGATTGCATAACCCAATCTCCTAACCGCGAGTGCATGAGCATGTGAGTAACTGTGTTATCCTTGGGGAACGAACGATGTAGTTGATTTGTACTATGGTCGCGCCAAATTTGTTTTCAAGATAGTGATTCTATCCACGACATAATGTCAAGTTTTCTCTTTTACTATCATTGTTTCTCCTCTACTTCATACAATTTGAAAACCAATTCGACCAATGGTTGTTCAACAAAATCGTTTCATGCCCAACTATCACTCTACAAAAGGCAGAATTGCCCAAGCATTTGTAGAATTGATGCGCTTGACGGGACCAACTACAGTCTACAAATGCTGGTCACAAAAGATCCAAATAACCCTCCAGCAAATTGACCTTAATTATTCTCTTACAATTGAATTCCACTGTTGTGCAAAGAAAGCATAAAAATCTTAAAAAGGGGCATTCCGAGAATTGAACTCGGGACCTCTCGCACCCTAAACGAGAATCATACCACTAAACCAAATGCCCGACGTTGTGTACACTATAACACCTGTCAGAGTACATCGCAAAGCGATGGATGCCTTGCTTATCTTCCTCAGATTGTTCATCAACAACAATTCAATAGAACTGATTGCTAAAGTTTCGACAAATCACAAAGCTAGGGTTTTCCCAATTTGAGCGCAAAAACATGGCGGGATCAGCTTCTGCAGCTGGGTCTGGAATTATGAAGTTTTTGAAGCCATCAATGAGACCCCAACCCACCGATCTCCAAGCCGCCGTCGCCTGGGGCGTCGCCGGTGCTTCCGCCGCCCTTTACCTCATCCAGGTCCTCTCTCTCTCTCTCTCTCTCTCTCAGTTCTTCGTTTTCAGACTACCTTTTCACTTGTGATTGCATGAACACACAAAATCCTAAATCCATGCTCTTTTGTGTTCACCTGTTTTGCCTGATGATTTCGACCCATGTTAGTTTTTACATAGTTTCTATACGAACTGTCAGTAATTAGGGAGATCGTGGTGTCCCTGATATATGATTTAGGGCTTTATTGATCATCATGGGAGAAGCTATCACAGTATTTCTTTCCTTTTTCTAGAGCTTCTGGAAGGTTTGGCTGTGTATGATTTAGGGCTTTATTGATCATCATGGGCAAGATACTGGGAATTCAGAAGCTGGGCACTTGAATGGTATAAGATTGCTTAATGGGATTGCAATACTTGGGTTTAATACATAGTTACCAGGAACGCTTCCCGGATCGTTAGTCGGGTCGCTAACTTTTACAGAAATTTAGTCTAGTTTTGACTTCGGAACGCTCCCGTTCTTATATGCGTTAACGCACCCAAACGCAATGCAACTTACCGCAACATACCGCAACATAACACAAATTACCATTACTTTTAAACTATTTCCACCGCAACTTAACGCAATCTATTACAACTAATCGTAACGCAACGCAACGCAAACGCAACGCACAAAAGAACGGGTAATATGGATTATGCTGCAGGATGAATTGTGCCCATGTGCCTGCTGTAATGATTTTCGAGGTCTTGATATTCTTTATAGGAGATTGTGATGGCAGTCTTCATTAGTTCCTGAGGTATTCCTTTGTCATGGTGAAATTACCTCATGCCTTCAAGTAGAGTCTAAGACTCCTGCTAAGAAATTATGCCAAGTTATTCATTGTCTTCAAATTTGACAATGAGGCATAGTGCTGAACTGTTATTTCATGTTCAAACCTGTAAATATTGAGTCTTTCAGGAAATTCGATTGCTGGAATCGTAGACTGTTGGACTGTTCAGCTGCTTGCATTGTATGATGCTCTCAAAGCATGCAGTTCCATGTGTGTTGATTAATCTTTTAACAAGATTCGATTTTTCTAGCTACCACTGTTTGATACAAGAAACGGAAAGATGCCTTAGAAAGAGGCTTTGGTGTTCCTTTCTGTCAAGCTCAAGCATGAGTGACACATTGTTAGTTCTTTGTGAAACACTAGTTCAAAAGCTTTTGTGAAATTTGCTTACATTGCTTGTGTCGGTTTCATCCTTATTGCCAGTAGTGCCTTTCTGAATGGGTATGGTCATGAACCAATGATCTATGTTAGACTCTTCATTTTCCCTGTAGTACCCGTGTCGGACCCTTGATACCCGGACAAGGGTACGACACTCGACACTTCATATTACAATGAAAATGTATAAAATTTCTTTAAAATAGCTGAGTCCGACACCTGTATCCGTGTAAGATATGGATACGAGTACCCGAGTCCGAGTAACATAGCCAATGATGTTAGAAGCAAAGTTGTCGTCTTTGTCCTGTTTGCTTTTCTTGTCATCAGTGAATCATATCAATTCAAACTGTGAACCATCTTGATCCTTCGATTGGATAATTTGCTACTCCTGTCCACATTCGATCAGTTTTCACTTAACATTGATATGCAGTGTTATACGTATTCGGGTTTTCCTTTTTTTTTTTTTGGTAATCCAACATAGAGGACCTAAACATTGTTGTTTGACTTGTGTCAGCCTTGGGGTTGGATTAAGAGGACCTTTTTTGAGAAGCAAGAAGAGCAGAACTAAGTCGGAGATGCTTCAGCCCAGGATCGATTCTTTAGTTTCCAAAAGATAAGTGTACTCAGCATTGAGTCTAACAATACATTTCTTTTTGTTTCATTGTATTTGCTATTCATCCCATGACAGGGGTCTTTCTGTCATCAATTTTTACGTTCAACTTTGAGCAAAAGTGAGGTACTCACTGAGGTTGTGAATTTATTATCAATTTGTAAGATCGGCTTTGAGCAAAGTGAACTATTTTCACTGAGTTTTCTGCCCTTTGAAACATTCCGAACTTATTTCTTCAGTCATTGAGTTAACCGCTACAAGGTAGGCATTTGTTTGCTATTAAGTAGCAACTGATGTCCATCCCTGTGATCCCATGGCTTAACACCTTGCTCCCTACAAGAGTCATCCAAGTGAAATGTGTTTGAGTGCGATCTGGAAAATCAAAATGCAAATAGTCTTTTCACCATGAACTCCTGATGTAGAATTTGATAAAGTGTGGAAGAATACCAAGTAATATAATGAATTGTAGTACCGTGCCGTATAAAAGAACAGGGTCTTAGTAGTTTGAGTGTGGTACCCAAACTGACCCAACTAGACCTGTCAATACGAGCGGGCGGGCCGGGTATGAGTCGGTCGTATATCGGGTTCGGATAAATATGGGTCGGGCGTATTTCAGGTAGATACGGACAATATATTTCAATTTTGGGTCAACCCAACGAATTATGATTGCGACCTTTTTCCGCTTTTTCTTTTAAAAAATTTGTCTCTAAATATTATTTTTGGTACTGAATACATAATAAAATATAATTATCTTCTAGTAGTGATAGATAATTGTCAATGTTTCAATTTAAATTAAAGAAATAACATATGAATGAGTTGCGGTTGTAGTTTAATAGTCAGAAATTCCAACGAAAAATCACAAATTTTAATAGATTTGAATATAAAAAAATAATGATTTTGGATTAAATGGGCGGGTCGGGTTCAACCCACTAATTTGTGAGTATATTTCATGTTCAGGTCGAGAAAATCATATTCAAAACCCAGAATTTCTAGGTTGACAGGACTACATGTCTAGACCCAACCCCATAGATTTATGGGGTATCGTTGATTTTGTGGTTGTGGGGGCTACACCATCCTTTTCACCATTTTTTCCCCATTACTTGCAAGTTCCAACAATCGATAATTCGATATTAATTAATTACTTGTCCATACTTCCAACAATCTATCTTGTATTCTTGTGGGACTTACCAGAATCCCCTCGACTTACTAAACATTTGACTGATTACACGGCTCGCTTTTCACGTTCCACTCTTGTCACCTTTGATAGCTTTTCCTCTGTTCACATTTTACTGGAGATGACAGTTAGATTTTAATCCGAAGTAGAAAATTTATCCAAGTTGGACAAAAGTAAATCTAAATCCGAATTCTCCAAGTGTTGCACACATTCAAGTACATTTCTTACCTAAACGAAGTTTGACGTATATCAATTTCAAGATGTTTACATTTACAAACAAAAATAACCCCATGTGTCATATAATCAAAGTCTCTGAGTATTGCACACTTTCAAGTACATTTCTTACCTAAACAAAGTTTGACGTATATTAACTTCAAGATGTATACGTTTACAAACAAAAATAACCCCATCTACCATATTATGACACTTGCTTACAAGTTAGAGTCCAAGCAACTTCAATGGACGACCAAGATTAACTAAGGACGTGTTTGGGTGTGATGAAGTTGCTTGAGAGCCTGAAAGACCTTAGAACTCTTATCAAAGATCTGAGCCCTCCGATTGTAATCCGACGGGGAGCGACCTTCGTCTTCCCCCATGATAGCTTCTCTCTCCAAACACTCCAACAGCTCGATTCCCATGGCTCTCCCTCTACAATTCTCCATCTCCCTCCAAACACCCCCTTGCCTCTCTATCTCCTCCAATTCCTTCTCCAATTCCACCACCAAATTGGCATTACTATTACCACATGATCTGATCATCTTCATGTTCCTAGCCCCTGATTTTGCTGAGAGTTTTGGGATCATTTTTATCAGGGGGTGTTTGGTTGTTGTTGCAGGGAATTTGAAGGAGAAAATGTTGCTGCTGTTCAAACTGCATTGAGTTAGTGAAACTTCCATTTTGCCTTTGTGGTCTGTTTGGGCTTCTTGATGTATTTTTATTTGCTTGGAATGGATTGCTTGGTTGTCGAAATATTGAGAGGATGTGAAAAATGAATTTGAGGGAGTGGGGTTTTATAAAGAGGCCATCTGCTACGTGTCTGAATTGTGTTCAACATACAACTGCCACGTGTAATGAGATGAGGGCTCCAGGGACCACCTCAGTAGATGCTAGATTATCAGTAAATATTGAGTAATATAATTTATTAGGGGCACACGAATACGTGCTCCAAATATTACAATTATTTATTTTTATTACTGTAATTATTTACTTGTAATTGTCCACTCGTAATATCATGAAGCACATACTTTATGTATATATAATGATACATATGGGTAAATAGTCAAGATATGTATATCATATTATTATACTTCTAACTATTGACTGAATTCAAAAGGAAGATACTAATTATTATTTTTATAAAGTAATTAATATACTACTTATCTGATTTTATTATTTATATTCGTTTTATATTATAGTGTTTAAAATATCTGTTCTTTTGGAAGTGGAGCGGCATAATGATTCGACTTGAATTCGAGCTTAACAGGCTTGAGGTTCGGCTTGTGAGCTATATTATAGGCTCGCCTCACGAACTTGGTGACCTTGAAATTTAAGATTTATGGTTTGATTTGTGATATGTCAAAAGTATAAGTTTTAATGTATGCAAATTAAGTGATTTAATTTTTTGAAATTATATCATTAAATACAATATATATCTTTCAATTTTGCATACTTATGAATCTTACGAGTTCCACAAGCGGGATATTTATAGGTTCGGCTTGGCTCGCTCATGTAATGAGCTTGAGTCCGATCCGGCCCGAGTTTATTTTAAGTTAACCTTATCGAACTTCTCACTTACCTATATTATCTATTTCTCACTTTATACTTTTCTCTCTATAATTCGTACTACCTTACTTATCATACCTATCCATTTATATATACTTATCTTTTAAAAAACACGAATTATATTCACCTAACCCTGTAACTTTCACCTAATTGAAAATTTTACTCTACCAAAATTTTAATCTCAATAAAAAGATTAGGTGAATGGGGTTGTCATCACTCGTCACGGTGATTGTCATAGCCTTTACTTGCCATTTTGGTTTTTTCTTCAGCACACCCGTTTCTTTTCTTTTCATTTCTTTCCTTTTCATTTCTATTTTTTACGTTAACTCTTTGGTGACGTAAGCGAGGACGCCTATAGTTAAGTAAAATTTTAATTTTCCAATTCTGGTTCAATCTTTTTTTTTAAAAAAATTACACAGCTTTTTAAATTTTTACCTTTTCGTGTTTTGTTTATAGCCTGGCATTTGATTAAGATAATAATTATCATATATCGCAAAAGAAGGGGGAAAATGATTGATTTGAAATCTTGACTCTGGAGTGGAGCTTTCCAAATTCTACTCCATTAATGTAAGTTGTAGTGGTTAATTATAAGAATTAAGAAGAGTTGATGAACTGAGCTCTTACGTGATTCCATGGACTTGGAAATTCATACGGGTCATGAAGATTCCATAAATTAATCAAAAGTTGATATTTGATTATTCTGTGTTGTTCAAACACAAATCTTTACAACAATTTCTAATTTTACTTCCTATGGGAGACTTCATTATCGTTTTTGGCTCAATCAACTAATCAAGAGACATAAATATGAGATGATTTGTTTCAAAAGAAAAATATTAGGCTTTGTTCTTTTATGCGGTGGATTGCGATGTTCCCGATCATCCTTATCTGTGAGTTTTTTCGTGCATCATATTTCCCACGTAATTTTAGTGCTTGTGTTGTTTCTTACAGAATACCGCTTGTTCAAATATTGCGGGACTCCTCAAAGAATTTGAAATTCCCCACGGCTTTGGCATCCCAACTCATGACAGATTTCCATATTCAAAACTATGCATTCCGAATTGCGAATATGCAAATGAAGAAGGGAAGAATCGCAGAAGCAAGAGTTGTCGTCGGACAAATCAATTACGAGATATTCTATACAACAGAATACATAAAGAATATGTTACAACAATCGTCTTCAATTACTACTATTAGTTACACAATCCTCACATTTCTGAACCCGGAGTTTCTGCAACACTATCTTCCAGGCTCTTTCTGTCTGTCAATCTTCCTCCTCCAAACCAAAGGAGATGTCGAAAAATTCTTCCTTTCGTCAGACCTTATAAATAATAATAATAATAATAATTCGTGGTCTCCCCTTACCAATCTAGGTCGTCACCCTCGTACCCATTGAGCATGTCGTGAGGAGACGAATAGCCCATGAGACGATGCAGCGGTGACTTGCTCCTCCTGCTCGACATTTGCCAAGTCACCTTCGTCTGCCTGCTCTGCGAACGCCCCCCTGCGCGTTGATATTTCTCCGCTTTTTCTTCACTCCTTGCAGTATCAGTCTCGGGATCCTCACCTTCAGGAGTGACCCGAGGAATCAAACCCAAACCCAAACCCGGCTCATTTTCGAGGGAAAACTCGAGAATGCTCGAGCACGCCCCACATCTGACTCTATGGACAACGCCTCGTCTCCTTGCAACGAGAAACCGTTGTTCGGGCAGTTGCACAACTCTCCTGCAGAAACAGCAGGTGACGAAAGGAGCCCCCCCTGCCATGGGGCGGCAATGACTTTTCGCTGCTTGTCGTTTCTCTCTTATTTGTAGTCGTCTCATTATCTGATCCCGAAGCCTCTGATCACCGGATACGGATCCTGCATCATGGGCCGCCCACGGATACGGGTCTGGGTCTGGGTATTTTCTCGGGCTAGCGGGGCACGAGTCGTACAGAGAATCCCAGCGGGCAGTGGGCGGTGGGGGGGGCAGCTGCCCGGACCATCTGACGTCATCAGGGATGCGATTCATGTAAGAGTCTCGCCCTGGATGATGATGTCGCCCGTTGAAGATTTCCCCGGAGTAGTGTCCTCGAGGGAGACTTCCACTCAGAGACCAGCTTTCTGCTCTTCTCCTTCTATCGACATAGCCAGGAATATGTCTTGATCTCTGATAGATTTCTCCTGATGTTTCGTAGTTATAATACGTGGGAGCAAACTCGTTTTCCCTCCAGAAAGTCTCCTGAAATCTCCTCCGGTTTATGTATTCTCTCTGAGCATATTCCCTCTTGACCCACCTGTCTGAATTATCGTACTTATAAGGATAATGGTGCGTTCTGTGAGTTGGGAACTCCTCATGTACGTAACCAGAAGAGCTCCCGGTTTCATACACCAGTTCAGAGCTATGATATGGAGGAACCCGGGGAACAAAGCCATCCCTTTTAGGCCTAGTCCTATTTCTCACAGGAGTCGCACTTTCTTCTATCGATTCTACTTCCTCTGACATGCTGCTTTTTAACTTCTCATCCGACAGCATTTGTGAGGAGGTTTTCGCTTTACTTTGAAATCCCGAGTTGCTATTAGCCTCTCTTGATGCCGGATTTTTCAATTCAGGGCTTGCCACCGGAGAGGTATGCTCCTGTTGTACTATGCCTTGATCGTCATTTCCATCACAGGAAGAGACACTTCCATCATAAGCAAAAGACCCCTTGGTCGGAGACCTCTGAACCGTTTCGTGCAATCTGTCATTTTCTCTGTGTGCATGGACCGGCTCAGACAGTTTTCCGTTGCCTACAGACCGCATAATTTCGGACTCACATGCAGAGACATCATCAGAGTCCTCAGTCTCGTGCTTCAAAATTTCTGTGACATTTTTCAATGAGTTGCTCTCATTTTTACCCCGAGTAATTTCAGGACCAGTAGAAGGCTCAGTTAGATGTATATTCCCAAGTTGCTCCTGTATGCAGTCCATGGAGTCATCTGGAGCATTCTCATTACTCTCGTCCTTGGCTAAATTTGGACTGTCGTCTATGTCATGATAGCTATCTTTTGCTGAGTTCTCTTCATGAGAACGTTTCCCCTCACGACATTCCTCTTTGTTTTCCACTAAAATGTCATTCTCCGATCCATTATTGAGTGCTTCTTTTGCCCCACTGACTAAAGAGTCATTCAGGGCAGAAGTTTCTTCTTGGAGAGAACCGACATTTCCAACCTGTTCACGATCGTCAAAATCGACAACTTCAGAGATTTGCTGTCTTCTGTCCACATCGACCGCATGATCCTGACCCAATCTTGATAGCTCATTTCTTTCCAGGAGTTGAGAATCATCTGTTTCAGAAGCTTCATCAGAGGAATTCGCATGTCCAATGCATGCTTCATTATGATTCTCAGCAGTAGTATCAGCAGTTAAATGGTCATTCTGATTCACAGCTTGATCTTCTAAGTTGGACATGTTTGGTTTAATGTCGGTTTCCCCATCTCCTTTATTCTCGAGGAAGATAGATTTCTCTGACGATGAAGTTAAATGGTCAGAATTTACACCACCAAGCTGCGTAGAGTTATGATCTTCTGCAGCATCATGATCTTTCGTTTCATTTTGATCTGACAACTGGCCGAAAGTGGAACTGGATCTTTGACTCGAACTGCTAGATTCTCCAGCATCATGAGACCGCAAAATGCCATTGCTCTCAGAACCAACTCGATCTTGTGAACCCAACCCCGATGCCCTATTATCAGCCTTATAGTATTTAGCTGCATTTCACATACAGTCATATAAGTTTTAACAGTTTCCCACAGACCTTCCAAATCTAATAATTACGCTCTTGCTTCTAAATAACTCATCTGTAGCTTTATAAAACAAATAATACGAAAAAATTAACAGAACCCATTTCAACCAAACTATAATACTTCAATCATAAGATTCATAACCTACCCGATCCCAAGTTAGAGTAATCAATATTGATCTATTTTGTTTGTCACATTATCGAAAGATCCCTCAACAGACATGAGCGTCACCCAAACACACTGTAGCCTTCAAAACACAGTCCTAGATGACCATAACACGGACATTCTTCCGTACTTGCATGCATGTATACGTCTCTTCGTAATCACATAAGAACTAAATTACTATAGCTCTTTAAGTACCCTATGTATCATGTCCAAATCAAAGAACCTGTATTGCTACCAAGTACCAAATCACAAATCTCATTACGCAAGTGAGTTCACTCGGAAAGTACATAACTCATTACCTTGAAGAATGGTCCCACATCCACCACAGGTGTACAGAGGAACTTGCTCTGGTTCTGGAAGGATCTTCGAGCATTTTGGACATTTAACTAGTCGAACTTTAGTGCGCAGTTTAGTCGTCATGTTTCTTCAAGCGATACCTGGGGAGCCAATGCAACAAACACCTTTCAGTTTCAAGTATGAAAGATGACGACCGCCATTCAACACAAAGATTACGCCATGCTTGTGTTGCAAAAGAGTCCAGTAAATGTCAGCCTTAAATTTCGAGGATTGCCCAACTATTATGTAAGAGACAAGCTAGTTAAGGGTGGTTTCAGATTAAAGCTTATTTTGGTCAAAAATTAAACCCATCTATTATTTGAAGTAGCATGATTTGCCAAGTCTTTCCTATTTGCAACAACTAACAGAAATCAGATAACCAAACAGGGAAAATAGCTATCCAGCTCCAATAAATACAGTGCAAAGTTGAAGCCTTGAAGGCTCCCACCATCAGCAGTAAAGTTTGAATATTCCAGCTGGTGTAACTTCACTAAAAGAGAGGTTGCTTATAGTCACAATCAGTCCAAAAAAGAAGGGCAAAAAGATGATAAATTCCACCATTCACATATGCTCATCATCACTCTATATTTTTGTGCTGCATCCCCATTGGCAAATTTGCTAATATTGTATACATAAAAAAGTAGAAGAAATAACACACACGAGAAAGCCAAAAAACTAAGCTCAAGTCTGAAATTTAGGCTAATGATTCCTTAACCATCATATCTATGTTTAAAAGGATGGTCTAATGGGCCTATCTATCACATAAAACAACAAAAACACCCCTAAACTTTGCAAAATGTAGATACATTGGGGTGGTCTAGCAAATAAAATGGCCATCAACATAACCATTTTCGCCTAAGTATAACTGTTTGGGTAGCTGATAGCTGTGGAGTAGTCAGTGTGGAATTGTGCAAAGCCTTCCATGCACAATTGAATCACATAATACTTTTGTTTTCGACGGACCAACATTTTAAAGGCACAACGAAGGAAGAACAAAAAGTAGGAAAGCATCATCAAAACAACACATATAGCAATTAGTTAATGCCCTAACCCCTAACTGAGGTTGCAAGATAACCTTTGCCCCAAAAACATGGGAGAATTAGCTAATTTTGAATTAAAGTTGCAAAGTAAAGTTTATACTGCTCGGAGCTTAAGACTTTTTAGAAAGCAAAAGTGAAAACCCCCCAAAAACCAACCTCAATTTTCCCTTTACATACATAATTATTCCCCTTTCTGACATGAAAATATCTGCAAAAAGCACAGAATTTCAGAACCCACAAACACAATTTCGTAATTAACAATTCCAACTTGGCTTAGCCAACATTCATTCCCAAACACGAACTACAAAACAAAAACACACCCTAAATTTAACCCAAAAACACCCAAAACAAGACAAATTACGAGATGCAAAACCCAATTACTCTGCATCCCATCAAAATGCCCAATTAAATAATCCTATCACTACATAACCAGATCTAGTAAGCATCCCCAATTTCAAGAAACCCTATTTGGTAATCAAAACCAGGAGAATACCTGATGTCAGACTAGAAAATCTGTGAAGAATGAAGTACAAAGATGACCCAAAAAGCAAGCAATCCTCAGAACTGACATAAACCCATCATTTCCTCCAGTAATCAAAGATAGAAATGAGGGATTTGGTGGAGAAAAGGAAGGAACTCGAGAAGAAAAAACTAACCCCAGTAAACAAATTGGAAGAAAAGTCTTGTTTTTTCTGGGTGTTGCAATGTAAAATTTTGTTAATCTTCAAGTTTGAATTGGTCAGGTACAGTGAAGTTGATTGTGTATCATCCTCTCACCATACGACACGTCCAGGGAAAAGAGAAGGAAACAGAGAGGTTGGGGTGGGGAAGAAGGGCGTTGAAAGTTGGTGAAGGTGTGGTGCGTCAAGACCAGGCACACAAATATTTCTGGCGCTGCAAAGAATTCATTCTCAGTATTTTTTTTGCGGTTCATTCAAGTCAACTGGTTTATATTATGATCATCATATCTTAACGAATGGCTATTTGCCTCTTTCACACCATATTAAAGGCCAAAAAAGACTAAAGAAGCCGCATGTTTTAGTTTAATAGTTTAAGAATAAATAATTATTGGGCGATATTATTTTTTTGATGTAAATATTTAGAGGTGACATTCCGACCAACTTCTAACTAATAATATAGAACGGAGGGAGTATGTTATGTATAAGAAATTCTGACAGTTAAGATGGGGCATATATCAATAGAGACAATTTGGAGGAATATTTGGAAAACTCTATCAATAGACTTGATGAGGAGATATGTAGAGTGGTAAAGGTTGGCGGAATCTATGGAATACTATGTCTACTATATCTCCACCCTCTAAAATTACGCAAGCCCATTCTCCAACTTAAGAAGGAAATTAGCTTCTTGCATTAAGTCTCCATCTTTTGTTTTTAAAACATGGTTGAAGCCTCGATCATGCAAACCAACAAAGTGAGTAAATCCAACTAAATTTCCCAATTTTTTTAACAGACAAAGACGGGTAGTGATCGACCTAAATGGTTGAAGAAGCAAGCTTTCAAAATCAAAGCGAAGGATACAAAAAGTGGAGGTAGGCCACGACGATGACAATCATTAACGACATGGCAGAAAGGGAACAGAGGTGGTATGCCAAGGAAGGGGTTTCTAGGCTCTGTTCCATGCTAAGCGGGGGAACTATTCTGGTCGTTTTCCAATGTGATTGGAGGATGGAAGATGATGAAGAGGGGCGGTCATTCCCTCATTGTCAATTCACCCTATGAAGCATGTACTTCAACCCCATTTACTTGTCAATTTTGTGATAAAACTGTGTAAATTTTAATTGTTATTTCATTTTTCATTCAGATCATGCAAGCATGAACATAACAATAACTCTCATAACGTCGACTCCTACAATTCTACCAATACTCGTTCAAAGGCGAGCAAACGTCGATTACATCAAAAACCAACACAGACTCTCATATGATGGAGAGAGAGAGTTTCTTGAATTGAAAAATGAAATTACTAGCAGATACCCGATATAATTGAAAAATATGTAAATAATTGAAGATTGAAAGTAGAGTAGAAACAAGCGGCTAGGGAATGAGTTGGAAGGATAATATTGAAAAACAATTAATTAACATATACGGACTGCTTTTTAACAATTAATTAACATATTGAAAATGCCACTGAATAATATTGAAAAACATATACGGACTACTTTTTAACTCGTTTAGATATTCTTCACTATTTCTTCTTTATTGAAATCATTTTAGTATATGATCCATATAATACACCCTTAAGGATAATTAACTTATTGTACTTCTAAAACAATTAATGATCTACTTTCATATAAAGTATCAAAATCAACTCAAACATACCTAATTTTATATACTCAACTTCTACATACCTATCAAAATAAGAAGGTCATGCCCATTTCAACCAACTTGCTGTTTACTATTTATTTGAAGTTGACATAAAACATAAAAGCATCTAGTATTATCAACAAATTAAAAGGGTGGGCAAGTACCATAAAGGCATTCAACAACTAATTGTTTCACAACCTTTAGTTGAAACTTGACAACATCTCAATTCTCAAATGTATCCTTACAATTTTATCATATGTGTCCTTTGACAAAAAAAAAAAAAAAAAAAAAAAAAAGAAGACAAAAAGAGATAACATCCCCAATGTAGTGACCTATGACATTTTGAAGCCCCATTCTATTTATAGATAGGTAGAGAGTGAGTAGGTAAAGTTGAATAGATTTGGATAATTTATGTAGAAGCAGGTAGAATTAGGTGATGAATTGTTGTACAAGTAGAAAAGTTATATATGTTTAGGTAAGTTTAGACAGTTCATTTAGAAGCAGGTAGAAAAGGGCTAAAAAACGTCGCAACTACTTAACCTTGCAAAGAACAAAGGGAAGAAGTACAGTTGGCAAAATTCTGTCTCATCCCAATAGCTAAATTTTATTGACTAATTTGACCATAAAATTTGGATAAATTATTTCTCATGTTCTATTGTTTGAACCCAATTTTGATCTCAATATAAATATATCTTAATTGCCCGTTCTAAAAAATCAAATACCAAACCTTAATTTCTTATTCAAATTTTAACATTGACTAATTTGATGAGTACAAATTTAAGTTGACCCTGAATTTTTGCTAGCCCTAAATTGAAAGATACTGCATCTCAGATTAAAAGGGTAGGCAAATACTACCAAAAAGTGTTTCTTTTTTTCTTATTAAAAAAAAAAAAAAAGGAAGAAGAAGACTTTGGGAATTGAAGGATCCTGGATACAGCTATAAGGCACTACTTATCTAGAAAGCTAACTACTCCTCCAGGCTCCAAGTGAAATACTTTACAAGGTCTACCACCTACATTTAACTAACCACATTATCCAAAAGAAAGAGCAACATGGAAACCTTCATCCTATAACTTTGAAGTTTGCATGTATTGTTCACTCATAATTCATTTTAATTGGAGGGAGGAGTAAAATTATTCGCCAAATCAAAAAATTATAAAGCAAATCAGTTACATTAAACTATTCTCAAAATGAAATAATAATGTAGTTCTACGCAGGCACACAGCTTTAACACTTCTAATTCGACTTCTCAATGAGTATTAGTTAAACATTTAAAAGTAAGTTCAGATACATTATCAAGCAAAATCTACCATCTTTTTGTAAAGTTGGAAAAAATGTATATAAGCAATGAACAATTCCAAATAATGAAATAGTGATCTAGTGCAAGAATATGTCTTATCACTTAGAGCAAGATTCAAACTATGACAACCACAAAGCATATATAATGCTTTCGGGTTTATTTCAAGTAGACATTTTTGTACACCTTGGTGCTTCCTTTTTCATATTAGAATCATTGTCAACGCTGATGGAGCGACTCGAGGTCCTTACTCGAGAATTGTGGCAAGGGCAAAACATCACGCCTTCCCGGATTCCGTAGAGCTTCTATCCAATTTGGATCTGAACTCGGAACAAACGATCACGGCGATGGGTCGGGAATCCCTCTAGGGAGGGGGTCATTTTATAATTGGCACAAATAAAGGAGGGATCATGGCAGTGGTCTTCTAAAAGAAAGGTGATTTTCTTGGCTGGGTGGTCAACAAGAGGTTACGCCATAGGTCTTGACCATGACCCCCAGGTCGTGCTGTTTTGGCTTGGGTAGAGCCAGGAGTCACAGTCGTGACTACTTTGGACATACTAAATATCGAAAGTTTATAGATATACTTTGCTCATGGAAGGAGCCATGTCATGTACCACGACCACCTAAACAACTTCTTTTGTGTTATTATAACAGTCAAAATTTAAAAACTCTGACCATTATAAATTTCTCAATATATACAAAAATTTATTTTTTTTAAATTATTATCATTATATTTGTAATAAAAAATATTATCTTAAAAGATAATAAAATATTTGTAGGAGGTAAAATTTGTCGGCAAATCAGAAAATTACACGTGGAAAATAAATTAAATTTATTTGGCCAATTACTACCCGCCACGTGTCAAATTAATTACGGCGGTCCATTTAATTAAATTTTAAATGGAAATATATCATGGTCAATAGCATTGTGACACGTGTCAATTATGATGCAGAAAATAGTAATTATTTCTTTATTTAAAATTAAAGGAAAAATTATTAATTTGGCCCAAGCCCAACGCCGACTCAAACCTTAGGCAGCCCTAGGCCTCCAGAGCCTATAAATAGGGGTCCTCTCCCTCATTTTCAACACACACGGCAGGCTACCCCGGCGGCATTCGGCAGAAGCATTCTGCACTCCAGAGGCTTCAGAAGATCAAACTGCCAGCAGAAGATCGAACTACAAGCCTCTACCGCGTCAAGATCAAGAACTGCTTCAAAGTTCTTCACCAAGACCTGCAAAGCCTCCAGAAGATCGAACTACAAGCGACCTCCAGCTGCCAAGCGCCAAGGACCAACGTCTGCTAGTTCGACAGCTTCTATTTTTCACATCAAAGACTGCAGTCATCTTCTTCGTTTGGTTCGTCGATCGAGATCAAACACTCAAGCCCTCGCATCCAAGAACCTGAAGAACTACTGCTTAAGATCTTCAACTATCAAGCAAGGATCAACGTTCAAGACCTTCAGCTCAAGAACTGCTATAAGAGTTCTTCATCTAGACTTGCATTTGAGATCGAGATCAAACGTTCGTGCCCTCGGCTCAACCAAATTTCAGGAGATTGAATCAGAGGACTACTTTATTGTTCGAAATTTGTGTTTACAATATTATTAATCAAAGAGTGATTAAATCAAGTAATCATGATAGTAAATCAAGTGACATATTTTAATAGGGAAATTGGAATTAAATAAACCAACCTTTGAAGGTGATTTGATATAACGAACCAATCTTGAACATTAATATTACGCAAATTAGTCTTAATATGTTGTTTTTTTCCAGCAAACCGCCACCGAGTCAAACTCGTCGAAAGTGTGATGTGGCGATGGCAGAAGCTTGCATGAAGGGTGTTTTAGCAAAAAAAAAGGAACATTAATATTAGTCACTATGAGAAGCTTGCGCGAGTAAGCTTCCACCACCGCCACGTCACACTGCCGACGAGTTTGACTCGGTGGCGGTTTACTGGAAAAAATAACCTATTAAAATTATTTTGTCTAATATTTATGTTGAAAGTTGATTCGTTATATCAAAGCACCCCCAAATATTAATTTATTTAATTCCAATTTTCCATTTAATATGGGCAGACCGACCTGGGAACGCCGGAGAATAGAGAGAAAGAGTAAACTGAGGTGGGGCCGCCGCCCATCTCGGTGGGAGAGGGTTAGGCAGTGGGTCCCACTGCATTGACTCAAGAGACCACGTGGCCCAGAAAGTGGGCCCAATATAGTTCGGTGGGCCTTCAATTATTTCCCCTAAATTTCCCATTGCAGCAAAGGAATGGCTAGTAACGCCCTCTCATTTGATGCCACACTAAAGGCAGGCGAAACGGTGTTGTCCAGATGGAATCAACGAAACGTTTCGTGTATGCTGACGTTATGTCGTCGTCTGCATGACTCATCCGCTGGTTATGCTATGTCAACGTCGAAAAACAGTGTCAACATATGAACATAATATTCTTTTATACATTTATAAAGTTTGGATTTTTATTAATCAATGAGTCAAAATAATAATAATTCTTGTAATCTAATTTCCCAAAACGTTAAAGTTGGTGTTAAAAAATTCAAATTTTGGGTCATTTTAGTCCTGATCATGCATTAGATGTAAAGTTTATAGTTATGTTTTTTCGAAAACAATAGGTATCTAGTTTTCACAAATGTCTTGTTTGTATTGGTTGTTTCATATAAGTCTAAATTTAATTTAAAGTAAGCTTAAACAATAGAAATATAAAAATAATTATATTTGAATTTTCTATCAAATTGAACGATATTAAATTTAAATAAAAAGTCTACGACTGTCAAGTATTTCACTTTAATACTTTTTAATAATCCTATCAGACTGTCATAAGCGGAGCTTTTAGTTGGCAGAAAATGACAACGACTCTCGTCAACTTTTTGGATATGAATAAATTTCCAGTCATACAGTATTGTAAGCCAAATAAAATCAAATTAATTTTAAAATTTAACACGTTGCCATTATTCACATGCACCAATAAATAATTCCTCTTTTAACCTACGTACTTATTGTGAATTTGTGATTCCATCAATACTCAAATGTTTAGCAAGGGTTCCTATATGATGCACCAAGAAATAGTGTTTTTGTTGGGCTGAATTTGGTTTGAAAGAATGGGCCGGAAGTTTTGTGGCCTAGAATGTCGTATATGTTTGGCAAATTTATGGTTCTAACTTGGAAGGATCTATAATAGTGGCCCGGGTTTTATTGTCGTTTTTTTTTATAGAAAAACTTTTGTATATGCCATTTTTCATTAATTTTGTTTCTCCTCCCCTTCTAAGAATTATGTTTTATGCCATTATGGTTGAAATTTTGTAAATGTTATTTTGAGAATAATATAAGTTTAATAAAAACAAATGTTTTGATGCAAAAAATAACATTGGCTTGTATCATTTTCTAAAAATTAAAACCTTTGACAAAAAAAGGAGATAGATGAATGTTTGAGGGTGATGATGGTGGTGGTCAACGGAAAAGAGGTTTGATAGCGTTGGTAAAAATATTATTAGTCAACTTAATAATATATAATAGTATAAGATTATAGCAAAATAGTTGGTCTGTAGTTCAACCTTCGGTCCTCTAATTCAGTGTAGGGACTAGACCCTCGACCGAAGATCGAAACTCAGTATTCCTTGGACCGAGGATTGGACCAAACTGTCTTCGGTCCTTTTAATCCAGTCCTTTATTTGTTCCGGACTGGATTATAAACAGTCCTAACCATAAGAATACTTTTGGGCTTTGTATCAACTTAACATCAACAATGCATTTCTTCGTGGCGACCTTGACGATGAAATTTACATGCTTCCCCCTAAAGGTTACTCTACTTCTAAGTCTAGGGAGGTTTGTAGGCTACAACGATCTATATATGGTGTCAAACAGGCCTCACAATAATGGAATTTGGAGCTCACCAAATTCTTATCAACAAAGGCTTCATTCAATCTAAGAGTAAATACTCTTTATTCTCTTGGAAAGCAGCATGATTACTCAATTTTGTCCTTGTTTATGTTAATGATCTTCTCATTACTGGAGGTGACATTGATGTCATCCAAAGCTTGAAGGCAAATCTTCACTCAACTTTCACCATCAAGGACTTGGGCTTGGCTAGATACTTCTTAGGAGTCGAAATTTCAATGTCCTCTACTGGGACTCTCTTGAATCAACGCAAATATATTCCCGATATCCTTTCTGATACTAGTTGAACCCAACACCTTCCCTTTCCTAAGGGTCTCAAACTATCCATTGAAGATGTTGATTTGATGGATAATCCATAACAATACATGCAACTCATTGGTAGACTTCCATATTTCACTTTAAACAGATCATATGTTTTCTACTCAGTTCAACACTTGAGTCAATTTTTGCAGTTTCTTAGGTAGCCACGTTAGGTACTTGAAAGGCACTGTAAACATGGGGTTGTTTTACCCTATTGGGTAAAGGCTGATTATACGTGTATATTATGATGCAGATTGAGGGGCATGTAAATTTTAAGCTCGCTCGCTCACTAGTTATTATGTATTCCTTGGAAATTCCTTGATTTTTTGGAAAACTAAGAAGTAGAAACCTATAGTAAAATCCTCTATTGAGGCTGAATATAGAAGTATGTGAGCAACTACTTTTGAGCTTTAGTGGATTCATCACTTGCTTGGTGATTTTCGTGTATATTATTGTTACGCCCAGGTCCACTCACAGGTCGCGGACATTATCGATAATTGCTTCAAGAATCGTTGACTGGCCCCACAAATCACAACGAGTCTTTCTAGCGTGCTTCGTCCTCGCTCACACGTAACAGATCCGCAATCAAGAATTTGAGACCCTATAATAATTCTTGACTTTTGATTTTTGAACTCTATGTAGGTCCTAAAACCTATGTTACAACCAAAATTAGCATAAGCCTAGGCCTAGGGGGAAAAATGGTACACATATAAAGACTAAAATTAACCAACACCAATCTCCTTTGAGCGTAAGTAACTAATTGATTAGTGACATTCCCACCTTTTCCTTCACCTTTTTTTGTTTTTTTTTATAAAAAATACTTTTTTTTAATAATTGGAAGTTAATTATGGCAAAACCCACGTAAAAAATCTACAAAGATATGCAAAACAACAAGACATCAAAAAATAGCAAAATGAAACTAAATCAGAAAAAAGATACAACCAATAAATCACAAAAAAAAAAAAAAAAACAATAGTTAAAAGATACAAGCATCAAGTAAAAGTCCAAAATATTCCAAAAACCCTTCAACTCTTCTTAGGCCTTGTTCTTTACCATCCATTATTTACCATATTATATCACACTTTACTACAATCACTACTAACGTATTTCATCATTTTTCTCTATCCTCACTTTTCTCCTCACCTACCACATCAATTACTCTTTCCATAAATTTTACAATATCATTCCACACATTACTGCATTTTTCACAATTTCAACATACTACACTATTTCCACATTATACCAATGTAAAAAAAAAAAAGAGCCTTAGAAGATATAACACTGAGGGAATATTTGACTACTTAGCTTTTTGGGTAGCTTTTAACTTTTAAAGTAGTTTTTAGCTTTTTAACCAAAGCTAAAAGTTACTCAAAAAATTTTAAGCTACTTGAGGTGTTTGGTAAGTAGATTTTTATATTAGCTTGTTGGAACCAATAAGCTAGTTTTTTAGCTTTTCACAAAAAAGTTACTTTACTAAACATTTTTCTTCCAATAAATTAATCCAAATTAACAGCTAAAGTGAAACTGCTAACGCAAACAACTATCAGCTGCAGCTGCAGCTACCAGCAGGTTACCAAACAGGGCCTCAATCTTTAACCAATCTCCATGCGACTTTTTTGAAGATATGTTATTTTATTCCAAGTTTCTTAATTAACTTAATCCTTGTTTGGGCACATCTATAAAAAGCCAAAGCTTTCTCCGGATATCATCCTACCCCCCAAAACCAAAGAGAAAAGGCAAAGAGAGAGAGAGAAGATGGGAGAGGAGGAGGGTGTGAAGGAGAGAACGGGAAGGGCACACTATGTCCTAATACATGGAGTTGGACATGGTGGGTGGTGTTGGTACAAACTCCAAACACTCCTACAAACCTCAGGCCACCGAGTCACCTCCCTCGACCTCAAAGCCTCCGGCACCGATCCCTCCCACCCGGATTCAATCCGGTCATTCGATGAATACAACTACCCTCTGGCTCACTTCTTGTCTCAGCTTCCCCATCAACACAAGGTTCTCCTCTCTCTCTCTCTCTTTTTTTCTTTTAGTATACTATCTCCATCTTAAAATATCTACCCCCTCTGTTCCATATTAACTGTCGTCTTTAGAAATTGTGCAGTCAAACTCCAAAAATTTTGACCATAAATTTCTCAATATATACAATGAATTGCTATATAAAATTACTATCATTAGATTCATAACGAAAAATACTATCATATAAATATAATATTGCAATTGTTAATAGGGTATTATGCAAGAAATTATCAATCAAAGAGTGATATTGGAGATCATGAAAGTCAAAATAATGACAATTAATATGGAACGGATGGAGTATCTTTTAACTAAATTTTGACCATTAATTACTCACAAATTATAATGAATTAAAATATGAGATTATCGTGATTAGAAAGATAATCTACTCAAAATTATAATGACGATAATTTTATATTGTAACTCATTATAATATGTGAGCAATTGACATTTAAAATTTAGTCAAAGCACAAACATTCTAGAACAGAAGTAATTATTTTTATTTTTACACCATATAATAATAATAATAATAATAATAATAATAATAATAATAATAAACTAGAAATGATTGTGGCTTTGATTAATCTATTATATAGGGTCAACACGTTACAGCCGTACTGTATGCTGTATGGTGTAGCTGTAATTGTTTTTTTAATTGTCCTCACTGAGCCGCCCTAATTTATTTTACCACAATGGTATGAACTTTACCGTAGAATATTTTTTAAGTACTTTTTTTTATTATTTAAATTATATTATAATAATTACAATATTACATATGAATTGCATAAATTGGTTAAAATAAGTTTCAAGCTTTTATTTATTATTTTTTATATTTCAAAAAATTGGTTAAAATAAGTTTCATTGAATAGGTTGATATGATTAAAGTAACACTTATGCTTACTGACACAACTTATGCATTCCAAATTCCTTATAGTTGATAATTAATACTTACAATTAAAAAATTAGTGTCAAAAATCACAATATAAATAACAATTTGGTGAAGAGTAAGACATATAAAGAATATTTTAGGGCAAGACTCGTATCATCACGTACCCTTTATTTTACTAGTAATTACGCTACCAAACAATAGCATGTTTTGTAACAGACTAATAGTCCCTTGTTTCTTTTATCAATCATTTATTCATTATTTATGATTTTTAACATTTTTTCTCAAGTAGTAATTTATTCCATAATATTTTATCTAAAGATTCCATTTTCTCTTAAAAATATTGGGGGTATATATTTAAATATGAAGGTGATACTAGTTGGGCATAGTGCCGGAGGGATGAGCGTGACGGAAGCAATACACAGATTTCCTGAAAAACTCCAAGCAGCTGTATATGTTGGTGCCACTATGCTCAAACTTGGTTTTCACACCGATCAAGATGTCAAAGATGTGAGTTATTCTTTTAATCACAAGTTTAATTACCCTACGTATTATTTAATTACTATGATTAGTTCTACTCAATGATGATTAGTTCTACTCGATGATCACCATTATATTTGTATTCATGTTTTCATTGTGCGCAAGTTAAAGAGACATATTGCCTAACTATATATTGTCTCTTATCGCCAATAATACTATTACCTCCGTCCTATATTGTTTGTCCATCTAATTATATTTAAAAGTCCAATGGTCATGGGAAATGGGGTGAAAAATGTGTAATGTACCAAAATTGCCCTTACTTTTCTCATGTGAAGAAAAATCAAAAAGAAACAAAAGAGTATTTATTAGGGGTATAATAGGAATTACAATCATTGAAATTATAAAATGGACAAACATTTTAGGACAAGGGAATTAGGTAGATGGACAAACAATTTGGGACGGAGTTAGTATAATAGTAATGGTATACTTGTGAAGAAAGTATTTGAATCATATTATAAACTCATTTTGTTTTTACATTTAAAAAAATCTTATTTTAATATATAATTATATTTTAGATGTAATTAAGGTTCTGTTCTTTTCTGCGGTTGGCAAACTGCGGTACCACAGCATATCGCAGTTTGCCACAACTCACCACACTTTACCACAAATCATTACTTTTCTCTCTCCTCACTTTTCTCTTCTACATTCTCCTTCCTCACCTACCCCACATAACAATAACCTATCACAATTCCACCACACCCACCACAATTTCACCACACCTCACCACACCATACCGCAGAAAAGAATGGGGCCTAAAATGGCAGTACATAAATAATGAATCATTCACCAATTGCTGTCTGTTATAGCGTCGCAATTTCAGATTTATGCACTAACAAACATATTTCAGGAATGCATACGTTAGTTTTACGTTCTTTGGCTGGGTTGGATATAACTCTCCCAACTTATCCAAACTTAACATAATTTTTCAAAAAAATATCCACTCTAAAAACACTATTTCTCAAAAAAACATCTCAACTTATCCTAACTTATCCTAACTTTTTCTAACTTATCCACCTAAAATTGAAAATAACATGCCTAAAGAACATAACCTTAATTCTTGGCATTTGCTATTAGTTCTAAACTTCTAATCAATTACCAATGATTGGCAGTACGACTATGAATGCAGCCTTTCTACAGCCAACTATTTTTGCGTAAAAGAAAAAGTGCTTTATTCGACATGTCAATTACTATTTAGCACCTTTGTTCCTCCCTTTTTCCTTATTTTTAAAAGAAGAAGATTTGACTCCACCACAAAAGAAAAAACCAAAAAAAAAGGTTCTGATAACATTTAAATCCCAAATTTTTAAACAAAAAATCGGCTTGCCATGAAATCAAACAACAAACATATAGATGTGTAATATTCCCATTAGATGTTTCAATTAACAAATACAAGATTAATTAGTCAAAGTTAACCAACTTTATATTAATGTTTCAACAAATACAAGATTAATCAGTCAACGGTAACCAACTTTGAGCTATATGTTAGTATAATAGATTACTTGAAAATTTTGTCCTAGTTAATTTTTTTTCCCATTGTGTTAGTTGTGAATATGTTACCATTAGTTTATTTAACATAAATCTCATTCTTTTAAAAATAAATATGTCTAGAATAACTATGATTAATTGTAGTAATAAGTCATCATTCTTCATTTCGCATGTACCAATTTTAGTTTTCTAAGGTAAAGTCAATAATACTTATACTTTTTAACTATGATAGTGAAAAAAAAATCAATTATAGCGTAATCTCCTAGATTTTTAGTGTGTCATCATATATCGGTGCAAGGCTTACACCTTTGATACCTTTTCCCCGAGTGTTACGTTTATTGTTGTCGTCGTTGTATCATATAATATATATGACTTTTCTAATGATGAAAAACAGGGAGAACCTGATTTATCAGATTTTGAAGATGCATATGATTTTGGATATGGAATGGGAAAAGATCAACCTCCAACAACTGCCGCCATAAAAAAGGACTTCCAACGAAAAGTTTTGTATCAAATGAGTTCTTTGGAGGTACGAAATCTCCGACAATCTTCTCAAAAATTAGCAATCTTGCGTGTATTTGTACTCCATGCCTACATTTAATCGGCAAAATAAACATCGCATAACACTAGAGAGTTGAGATCAAAGAAATTATAAGGTAACTTGATGAATTTCCAATCTTTTTTCCTATATGAATTTTTTGAAAATAGTTGGAATATGAAATGATTGTTAAAATAATTGATTTTTCCAACCATTTTAAATTGGTTGGAAAAAAGTGATTGATAATACATATATTTTTAGCAATGAAAGTTTAAGAACTCCTAATATTCTATGTCATTGCAACAAGGTTTTCATAACTATAAGATAATGGATTGTGCATAATGATCAAGATTTGAGAATATTGTCAACCCCACCCAATAGATTGTGCATAATGCAATTACAGTAGGAAAATTAGTGGTAAGGTCAACCACTAAACAAATCGTGCATATGTGCACTAGCAAAACCTAGCTAGTGGGAAGCACATATTATTCTATCAAATAATCTTCAATGTAGTTCATTCATTTGTGTATATTTTTTTAGTATTTTGCATTTTAGACCCCGAAATATAGGGTAATTGATTTTTTGGACCCTTGGTTTTCATTGTTAGTTTTTTAGACCATAAAATTTACAGGTTGAATAAAAAAGAACTTTAAAGTTTGTGGGCTAAAAAAAGGTCTGTGCACCGTTTCTCTTTTTCATCCTATGTTTGAATTTCTCTCCCGGTTGGCATCAAACTTCAAGGCTAAGATTGAAATCGATATTGAAGCTATATTGTACCTCTCTTATATATATTCATGTCGGAGCTACCTAGACCTTATGGACTAAGGGTACTTAGGGGTCTAATCAGCTCCGACATGAATATATAAGAGATGTGTATCATAACTTCGATACAGTTTTAACCTTAACCCTGAAATTTAACGCCAATCTTGAGAAAAACTCAAACATGGGAAGAAAAAATAGAACGAGACATAAGCCTTCTTTGTCAGCCCACAAACTGTAAGGTTCTTTTTTATTCGACCAATAAACTTTAGGGTCCAAAAAACTTACATTGGTTTAAAATCTAGAAAATAAAATACCCTATACTTCGGTGTCCAAAATGCAAAAACGAATTCAAATTCATTGAGTGGGTACATTATTTTTTTTTTGTGTGCATAGGATTGTACACTAGCAGGGATGCTATTGAGGCCATTCCCACTGGTATTCAGTGCTGTGAAATTCAAACAAGGGGATGAGGCAGAAATAGATAGGGTACATAGAGTATACATTAAGACATTGCAAGATAGAGTGTTGAAACCAAAGCAACAAGATGAGATGATAAAGAGGTGGCCACCATCACAAGTCTACAGCATTGACACTGACCACAGTCCTTTTTTCTCCAACCCATTTCTACTTTCTGGTTTACTCCTTCAAGTTGCTGCTACTACTTCCTACTTTTGACTTACAAATAGTATTTCACTGCTCTTTTTTCTTTTTTATTTTTTGTGAGGGGGTGAAAGGGGTGATGATATATGTCTTGTTTCAAGACGTTATTTATGTGTTCTTACCCTTCACCAAATTGGTAGTTCTAATGATTTTTACATTATTTTTTAATAATAAGTATTGATTATCGATTATAAGAAACTTGGGATGTGTAAGTTGTATCAAAGAGCACAAATGATAACCCAATTGAATCAACCCCTTCCGCTGAGCTTATTTTTATCGTTTTTTTTTAAATATAAGAAAAATAATAGATAAAAATATAAATATATTCTTTGGATTTGATAAAATGAAGTTTGGATGGATTGGATTGGATTGGATTGGATTGGATAAGTTATGATATTTTTTCGGGAAATTGTATTTTTAGAGAGAATGTTTTTTTGGAGAATTGTATAAGGTTGGATTAGACTGGACTAGATTGGATTGAAAATAGTTACCAATCCAAAGAACAGGGAATTAATTATATATGATATTATAGCTAAAGAATCCAATCATATTATTTAATTTTATCTTAATATATAATAATATAATTTTAATGATATGTTAAAATAATTAAAAGGCGTTTACTCCTATACTCATATCATTTTTGGGTTGAAAATATTTGCTATTTAGATCCTTGTTGGAATTGTAGGAGTGAGTGAGAAGTGGGGGTTTAGTTTTGATGTGAAAGGTCAATGTCTAACGTAGTTTACGTGACAAGAAATAATTTCCTGAAAGTTAGGCAAAAATAACTAAAAATTTGTTAAGGTACGTGTAGCTCTCATTGTTGTCCTCTTATGAAGATGTCAAAAGAAAGTTGGCGGGTTGTTTGAAGTGTAGTATATTCTTATAATAAAATGTTATATATGTTGAGAAATTATTGATCAGAATTTCAAAAATTTGACTCATACAAACACTCAAGTCAGAGTGCTGGAAGGGTGAGGCATGTATCATCCTCCTCATCTTGACAAGGATTTTCCCTCAAATTTGTTGGCTCCTCATCCTCCTCAAGATATGGTGTAAGATCCCAATGTTGAATTTAGATGAAACATTCCCGATTTCACCGAGCAACTCGAGCTTGTAGGCGTTGCCTCCAATGCTCTTGAGTACCTTGAACGGACCATCCCTCTAGGCAATAGCTTATTCCTCCTCAATGATGAAAATCATTCTTTGCACAAGTGTAACCATACAAGATCACTAGGTTTGAATGAATACCTCTTCCCATGCTTGTAAATTTCATTCACCTTGTCAATGCTAACCCTCATTTGTTGATGCATCTTCTTGATATCCTTGGCCTTACCAGAGGCCTCAACATTAGCCTTAGCATCCACCGATAAGGAAATGAATGAAGTCGACGGGTGAGAGTGGATTTACACCATACAAGCCGTTAAAGGGAGAGACTCCCATAGCATATAAAGGTACCTTGTTGAAAGTGAGCTCAATAAAAGGTAGTCTCAAATCCTATTCCCGCACATTGCTCTTGATCAAACTTCTTAAACAAGTACCCAGCACCCTCTTCACCACTTCGGCTTGATCGTCGATTTCAGGGTGATAGGAAGTTATAAATAACAATTTGGTGTCCAATAACCTCTACAAAGTCCTCTAGAAATGACCCATAAACTTAGTATCCCGATCAGACACAATACCCTTGGCAATTCCATATGGAGCTTTACATACAATCTCCCGGAAGTATAAGTGAGCTATGTAGTCCGCATCATCAATCTTAGAACATGCACCATAGCGCCCCTACACACCTTTATGGCACCATTCTCACCAGAGTACCTACTACTGTTAAATTCAAGAGTACCCAAAGCTTTGAACAGTAGCTATCAACCACACCCAAAAGGAACACCGGAAAACTAAGAGCAAAAGCTGTAAAAGGCTTTGAGACTTGTGAAGAAAACCAACAACCACTGTAACAATAATTAGCCACATTAGAAAATTATAATAAAGATAATAGAATTAATCAATCTAACCTACATTAGGAAAATTTTAAATTTCAAATTAACAAAATTTCCGAAAGTTAAAACTTTTTAAAAGAAAGGGGATGAGGGCTTGAAATGATACGAAAGCACCTCTTGTAAAACAGTCTCTACGATTTTACATGGGTTAAAAGTTCATTTTAATCCTAACTCTTCGTGAATTTGAATTAGAATCCCGATTTTAACCACTTTAAAAATTAACAATTACTTTCATGCATTTTGAAGGACACATGTACGTGTGCATGTCATGTACATGTTACCACCAACGGAGGAACAAAATAACAAAGTACGTCCAATTGGCACATTAACACATGAAGCTGCATGCAGCATGTACAACGGTCCGTTGAGCGTTTTGTAAATTAGGTTGCTATTGCTCTTTATTCCCATGTATCCAGGATCTCTGTCTGGCTCTTCAACTACTTTTTCTTACTTTTTCATGAATTGCTCAATCGTCATATAAAACATATATTATTACCATTACTTTTTCAACTACTTTAAGGGTATTTGATGTAAGAAAAACCAGGAAAATATTTTAATTGGTAATTTCCAACGAATTTCAAATAGTAGAAATAAGGATGATATGAAAAAAATTTCAACCATTTTTACAAAAGTGACTGAAATTTCCAACCCTTTTTCCCACTAACCGTTCTTTTATCCAGTACTGCAACTTACCACATCACAATTTACCGCAACCTACCGCAACCCACCGTAATCTACCGCAATCTATTATTTACCTTTTCACTAATATCAACACTCATTTATTATTTTCCACCGCAACTCACCGCAACTTACCGCACCGCAATTCCACCGTATAAAAGAACGATGCCTAAAATTTTGAAAAATAGTTGGAATATGAAATGATTGTTAAAATGGTTGTTGGTTGGAAAAAAGTGGTTGGTAATACACATATTTTTAGTAGTGTGACAACCCTCAAAATAATATACCTACATTTAATTTTACGAGTGATTTAGGTGAAACGTAAAATTGGTTAATAACCATGTCATGATATTTATCATTTTGCTTTCTATCATAAAATAAGCACGTTACTCGTCTTACGTCTATTTAAAAATGCATAAACGCAAGAATAGAGAACCAAATTAGCTTAAACCAAGAATTGGTGGAAAGAAAGGAAGAAAGAATGATAAAATTTCTTCAATATTTTCAAGCCCTAGAGAAAACCCATTATTCTCAGCCACTCTTCCTACTACCCCTCTTGTTATTGTCTTTGATCTTTCTGTTCAAATCTCTCAACAAAAACAAAGGCAAAAACCCACCACCATCCCCACAAAAGCTTCCAATTTTAGGCAACATTCACCAGCTTACAAAACCTCTCCATCATTCCCTCTTTTTGCTCTCCCAAAAGTACAGCCATGGTGGGTTCATGCTGCTTCATCTGGAGGCAAAGGAAGGCTATCTGCAATGGTAGAGATGTTGTTTTTGCTGGTTATGGGGAGTACTGGAGGCAAAGGAAGGCTATCTGCATGACCCAGGTTCTGAACACTGTTCGGGTTCGATCTTTTCGAGGGATAAGAGAGGAAGAGACTGCATCAATGGTGGAGAAAATCAAGGGTTTGTTGCCATCAGTTGTAAACTTGACAGAGGTTTTTGCAACAGTGGCAAATGATGTTGTTTGTAGGGCAGCTTTTGGAAGGAAATACAGTGAAGATGAGATGGGGGGGAGTTTTATGGTGGTTTTGAATAAGCTTGTGGATGTTCTGGGTGAATTTTCAATGAGATATATGATACCATGGTTGGGATGGATGGATAAAATTAATGGGTTGGAGTATAAAGTGGAGGAACTTGTAAAAGAGTTGGATGGGTTTCTTGAAGGAGTAATTGATGAGCATTTGCATGCTCAGAAGAGTAACTCATGCAGGGATGGTAACGTAGAGAAGACAAAAGACTTTGTGGATGTTTTGCTTGAGGTTCAAAGAGATAGCACCATTGAGTTTCCCCTCGACAGAGAATGCATCAAGGCATTGATATTGGTACGTACCTATTTCTGACATTATTTCTTCATTTCCATCGAATAAGGTCATGTTGTTTTATGCGGTGATATTCTTTTGTGTTGTGGGTGGGTGGAGTGGGGTGATGATGTGGTGCGGTGAAATCATTGAAAAGTATGCTGAATTTGAGACTTTGGCGAACAAAATATGTGTTCAGCAAATAAGCAATAATATGACTATGGCCCTCTTCTTTAGATTGGATAAAATGATGTTTGAATGGATTGATTGGATTGGATTGGATTGAATAAGTTATGGTGTTTTTTGGGGGAATTGTGCTTTTAGAGAGATTTTTTTGTTGAAATTGTGTAAGGTTTGGATTGGATTGAATTAGATTGGAAAGAGTTACCAATCCAAAGATATAATTTCTTTTTTCGTCTTCATAAAAGTAGATAATATCTATGGACAATGATACACATCTTGCCTCAAGATGGTTACTAACCATCTTGAACTGTCTATATTTCACATTTTGTTAACTTTTAATAATATTTTCTCTAATAATTATGTATATTTATCAACTACGAGAGTATAATACTTATTTGCTTGGTCAAAAAAATATAAATAATATAGCTAGCTAATTTTACCGATCATAATATAACATGCACATTTTATGCATAGTTTTATACTTATGAAACAATATAAATAAATAAATATTTTTATATTATATATAGGCCGGTTATAATAACCCTCAAAGTAATGAAACATACCTTTATAATGATTTAAACATACTTACATTTAATTTTATGAGTGATTTAGGTAAGATGAAAGATGGCTAAGAACCATCTTGGAGCAAAATGTTTATCATTTTGCAATATCTAATCATGTTCAAGTTCAAATTAAATGTGGCATGCAGAATATATTTGCCGGTGGAACAACATCATCCGCAGCATTACTAGAATGGGCAATGTCAGAGCTGTTAAGAAATCCAAACACTTTGAAAAATCTACAGGAAGAAGTCAGGAATGTTGCCCCACCACAACAAAAAGGCATTTACGAGCATGACTTAGAAAAAATGAAGTACCTGAAAGCAGTGATCAAAGAGACTCTTAGACTACACCCTCCAGGCCCATTACTGATATTTCGAGAATCAACCACGGACACGAATGTAAATGGGTATGAAATTGGAGCAAAAACACAAGTTATCGTCAATGCTTGGGCGATTCAGAGAGACCCTTCCTTTTGGGACGAACCCAATGACTTTCGTCCCGAAAGATTTCTGGGTAATTCTAAAGTCGACTTCAAAGGACAACATTTCGAGTTTGTACCATTTGGAGCAGGTAGGAGGATTTGCCCGGGGATTCCGTTTGCAATGGTGGCTGTTGAGCTTGCATTGGCAAATGTTGTGTATTGGTTTGATTGGAAATTACCGGGTCGAGCAGAAGGTCGGACTCTGGACATGTCTGAAAGTGAAGGGATCAGTGTTCATCGGCGCCACCCTCTTCTAGCTGTCGCAACTCCATTGTGATTTGATTAGGGTATTGGCTATCTATCAACTGGTCAAGCTTATGTTAGGATTCACCCATGAGTAGAAATATCTCACATCGAAAAAGTAAAGAGAAATGATATGGTATATAAATCAAGTGGACTACTCCTCTTAACACCAATTGGTTTTAAGATGGAAACTCACTTTAACTTGTGTCCCATGGGCCTAGGTTGAAGTGGGCTTCCCCTTGGATCTCCCAACAGCTTATACCATAACCTATTTAGAAATTTCAAATTCATCTGTTGCTTAACTTTCGGGGGTCATGGGAATATGATAAACCAACCTACAGGTGTGTTTGGATCTAACGAACCAACCTTCAACTTTTATTTTCGATGAACTGACCTTTACACCTTATTTTATAACTTTCGGGTCTTACCTATGTAGTTCCGTCGATCTTCTGTCATTTCTGCAATAGCACACACAAAATCCAGATAAAACGACACCACCCGCCAACAATGTATACGATTTCAACTCCTTTTCAACCCGGAAAAATTGGGAATTCTAGGGTTTTCATACTAGGGAAGATCGTCAACTGAGTAGGGTTTGAGTTCCTTTGCAATTTCTTTTGGATTTCAGACAAGAGTGACGGTTCGTATGGAGGGAAACAGAAGTGGGTTTTTTTTACCGCATAAAAATAAATGGAAACAAGAGAGAGAAATGAAGGGGGTAAATTAAATTTCCAACCTGGAAACTGAAAAAAGAAAAAAATTAGGAGGCATGTGTTTTCAAGCTAAGATGTCAACCAAAATCCAAGTCAACGCGGTCAAACAAAAGCCCATAGTGTCCAGTCAGAAAACCACCGAGTCACTGCCCCCTCCAATTTTATTTTTTTTGGACCGCTAGAATACAAACCGAAAATAGGGATTATCACAATCCAATTTGTAAAAGTTGGGATTATTATAATCCAATTTTCCTTTAAATAATCTGAACTTTGACACATGACAAACTTAATAATCTGAACCTTAAAAATATCACTTAATAATCTGAACTTTAACCCTCTTGTATTCTAGTAGTACGCTATCGAGTTAAAAATTGAAGAACGCGATGATATGGCAGCGGAGGAGTGTGTATTAACTTTTATAATGTGTCTATTTAGCTTTGACTTGTCCACCTTGCCCTCTCCTTTCTAGTCTCTCTCGTCCAACTCCTTTCTCCTTCCTCTTGAAAGGATAGGATAGGTATTAAGTTAAGTTAGTTGTTGGTTAGAAATATTTTATTAATAAATTTTGAATATTTTATAGAAAATAAATGAAAAAGTTATATGTGTTAAAAAAAGTGGATTGATTTGAGATTAAAATAATATTATTTGAATTTCTTTTTAATTTAAAATTTTGTTTTTGGTTTGGGTATTTTTTAGGGAATTGAGTTTTTAGAATCGTTAGGGAATTCAGTTAGGATAAGTTAAGTTAAGTTAAATTAGGTCAGACTAGTTAGTTTTAACCCAACTGGCCCTGTTCTTTTATATGGGTGGCTGCGTGGTGCAGTGTGGTGGAATTGTGGTGGGTTATTATTAAGTTGTGATTGGTTTTGTTTTTCATAATTGTAAATTTGAAAAAGTAGATTGTGGTGAGTTGTGGTAAATTGTGGTGGATTAGTGTGCTGTGGTGGGTTTTGACAAAGTGCGGTGTGTTATGACACCGCAGCCAACCAACTGTATAAGAACAGGGACTAAAGAACATGACCTAATTTCAATTTTCTTAAAAATATATTTTAGATAATTATCCATTTCAACTATAATAGAATATCCCCTATGCTTTATGGTGGATGCACCCCAACCACATAATAATAATTAATTAGCATTCATAATATGAATGGTATATCCCAAAACGATTTTAAAGGGATAACAAAAAGAGAAGAAACTGATTCCACGAAAACTCTTCCTACTTTCGTGGTGTAGTCAAATTCATATTTGTGATAATCTTTTGAAACTAACCACCAACCCCACCTCAAAAAAAAAATTAAAATAAATTGGCCAAATGGGCCGTCCAAGCAACCAATAAATGCCAGCCACGTGGGCCCTTCTTTCCGTTAATTCTGTTACGTTAAAACCTACGCGGCGATGCAACCTCTCTGTTTTTATTCATTCCTTTTCCTTCAATTCTGATCTTCCCCTCTTCCTCCCCTCTGCCCACCCAAGGTATTCAAATTTCAAGAAAACAAAACAAAAAGATTCAATCTTTTTTATTATTTTTGGTTAATTTGTTTTGTTTTTTATGAAATTGATGATTAATTTGGTTTTCTTGTGCAGGTATTTGTTGGCTCGTCCGAAAGCACTCGCAACACTCTCTGGTATGTAGTTTCTTCCCTTAACAAGTTTTCCCTCTGTTTTTTTATCTACGGATCCGTCAGAATCAGTCTCTCCATGAACTTTTGTTGTTGTTGTTGTTGAATTTGATGATTAATTAATTTTGATGTTTTTTGATGATTTTGCAGAATTGATAGATGATCTGATGTTGATGAACTCAAGAACAAGATCAGGATCCTGTGTTTCCCACAACCAACTGGGAAACAACATCAACAACAACAACTTTGCTTTCTGGGTTTTGGTTTGTTCATTGCCAAGAATTCTGGGCACTTTGATCCCTTTCCTTTTCAAATAAACCCACCCAGAAAGTTACCAAAAAAACCCAGAAATCAAAGATGGTTATTGTGGCATCAGACTGTGTCGCTATCCATGACTTCGCCGATGTTTTCGGGCCATTACCAGTTCAACCCTCGATCGAGCCATATTTATGTAACTCGAAACAGTTGATTCGCAAAGCGGATGAAGAAGAAGAAGAAGTTGAACGCGGGTTTGGAATCGATGAATTTGAGGTCATGAAAGTGGTGGGTATGGGTGCTTTTGGGAAAGTTTATCAAGTTAGGAAGAGGGGGTCTTCAGATGATGAGATTTATGCAATGAAGGTTATGAGGAAGGATAAGATTGTTGAAAAGGGTCATGCTGAGTATATACTCTCTGAGAAGGAGATACTTATGAAGACTGATCATCCCTTTATTGTCAAGCTTAGGTACTCTTTCCAGGTAATTATACATGCTTCAATTCTTCCATCTTAATTCATATTGGAGGGTTTTGTTTGGTATATTTCATGTTAAGGCAAATAATTAAGGTTCCTATCTAAGATTTGAGAGGATTTGGTCCCAAGTTAGATGGAATTAGGTCGTTTTTGTTTGGATTATTTGGTTTCAAAATTCTCAACTTTAGGTTATGTTTATCAGAATATCTCGTATTTTAATTTTGATATGAATATCCCAAAACTTTGGGGTGGGTATTTATTAGCAGTTTAACGTCGAATTAACATCAATTAAACTCACAGTGGTTGTTTTTTTGGCTTAGATACAATTGATGTTAATTTGGTGTTGGTATACTGCCAAATAAAACCAGTTTAGGATATTCATATTAAAACTGAAGCTCGGGATAAACTGATAAACAAACTCAAAGTTGTAGATTTTAAAACCTTTTTGTTATTCTATTGGAATTCTAGTCAAAATTGGTTCGTGACAGATTGGAATGACACGCCAATGACACACGCCATAGCACAGAGACAGCCCATAGTAGAATATGCCAAGGCAAGAAATATTATTTATGACTTTGCTTTTTAAGAAGGGGACATATGCCAATATGTTGGTGCATGTCACATATTCTGTAATGTGCCATAAAATTGAGTTATTGCATGGTGAAATCTTCTCATATATGAGCCACTTATCTGTTATATGGAAGGCCCCACATATAAAACATCCATTATTCATGCATTACTTACACACGTTAACGTTCTCCACTTTGAGCGGCAGCCCCTTGTGTGGGTCCAATAAAGTTGGCTTCTTTTACATGTATACAAACACATAGGGGTGTTCAAGATCCAGTCCGGACCGAAAAACGGACTGGAAAATCGGACTGAATGGAGGATTAGACGGAAAGAACCGAACATAATTCAATCCAGTCCCCGGCTCATGAAATATCTAATTTCGGTCTTCAATCCAGTCCTTGGACCGAACTAAAAAGAACGAGACCGAATTACAATAGTTGCTAGGGTTTTTTCATATCACTTCTCAACCTTTTCTCTTCATTTCAGTGTCTCTTTCAGTTTCAAAAATCAAAACTCCCTCCCTCCTCCTCGGTCTGGTCCGGTTTAGTATATTTTTCGGTTCGAACCGGAAACTTAACTTTTATGTTATGTAGCCCAACTTTGAAGAGGCAAAACATTCGAATCAAGTATTTGGTTGTTGATCTATTTGCACAGATTAAATTGTTCACACAAAATTTGATAGCAGAATTCAACCCCTTAATTCAGTCCATTCCGGTCGGTCCAGTCTCAGACCGAAAAAAGTTCAGTCCAAACCACTCCCTTGTTCGGTCATTAGTCCATTCCAGTCTGATCTCGTTCGGTCCAGTCTCGGACCAATTAACAGCCCAACAAACACACATATATATAGGAAATAAATACATTGAGAAGGGGAGAAAGGTGAGCATTGAAGCATGGTTAATCTCAACCATTGGTTTCAAGATCTAGGATAGAGATTAAAGCGTTGTTTTACTTATATTTTAGAAATTGAACTTAATTGTGTGTTAACTAAATGAATGTTATAATATATCCGTCACCCCTCTAAATAGAAGGTCTAGATCAACCAATGTACTGTAATCCGGTTCCATATATGTAGGAGTAACAGTTGTCGTACTCGTGCTTTGCAGACCAAATACAGGCTCTACCTAGTGCTAGATTTCGTCAATGGAGGTCACTTGTTTTTTCAACTACGTCACCATGGCTTGTTCAGGTAACTGTCTAATTAACCCCTTTGTCTATCGTCGCTTTTTTTAAATTATTTATGGTCTCTGATAATGTATTTTTCTAGCTGTTTGTAAAATTTACACTATTGTATTTGACAGAGTATGTAAAATTTAATGGTTGGCATTGTTAATATGGTTCAGGGAGGATTTGGGTCGGATTTACGCTGCTGAGATAGTCTCTGCAGTTGGCTACCTTCATGCTAATGGCATTATGCACCGAGATCTTAAGCCAGAGAATATTCTTCTAGATGCCGATGGACATGTAAGTGCATATTAATCTCTGAACTGAACTCAAAATGTCATTCATTTTAACTGGGATGAAGCAAACTGAACATGTTTGATGTGGTAAAATCAGATAAAATTGACAGATTTTGGGCTGGCTAAGGAGTTCGACGACACAAGTAGAGCAAACTCATTGTGTGGAACACCGGAATACATGGCACCGGAGATTATTCAGGGCAAAGGCCATGACAAGGCTGCTGATTGGTGGAGTGTCGGAATTCTCCTGTATGAGATGCTCACCGGAAAGGTTCGTTCATACCTTATACTCCATCTTATTTACTCTCGTAAATACATATTACGTGCACCTAGAACATGTACTCCGGGTAAATATGAGTGAATAATGGTGTTATTGAAAGTGAACAATGGCTAGGTATAAGTGAACAACTATATTATTGAGAGTGAGCAATGATCATATTCAAAGCACGTGCTCCAAAAGCATGTAATAAATTGCATCTCACAACCCCGTCCTTCCCAAACACACCCTAAAGTTCATCCTTCCTAGTTTATGGCCTTGTTTGGCAACCAGTTAATAGCTGGTAGCTGTTAGCTGATAGTTGTTTGGATTAGTTGTTTAACTTTAACTGTTTGAGTTAGCTGATTGTAGAAAAAGTGTTTGGTAAAGTAGCTTCAAAAAGCTTCATCAAGTAGCTTTTTGGAAACTAGCTTAGTGGATCCAAAAAGCTAAAAGCTACCTAAAAAACTAAATGTCACCCAAAAAACTAAAAGCTACCCAAAAAACTGGGTAGCCAAACACCCCCTATGTCTCTGCTAATTCGTTTGCGGGTTTTTTTTATCTGCTTGCAGCCACCCTTCACCGGCGGAAACAGGCACAAAATCCAGCAGAAGATAATCAAGGACAAGCTAAAGTTGCCAGCATTTCTATCTAGTGAAGCACATTCCCTTTTGAAAGGGGTAAACTATCTTCCCTTTCAACACACTCTACCTACCCATTCTCTAACAATTTATATCAGTTTTCGTTAAACTCGAAAATTTTTCCCTTTTTTGGTGCAGTTGTTGCAGAAAGACCCGAGTAAGCGGCTAGGTAGTGAGGCGAAGGGAGTAGAAGAAATCAAAAGGCATAGATGGTTCAAAGGCATCAACTGGAACAAGTTGGAGAGGAAAGAAATAGAGCCAAGCTTTAAACCAACTGTTGATGGGAAGCATTGTGTGGCTAACTTTGCAGAGGAATGGACAAACATGCCTCTACTTGATTCACCAGCTACAACCCCAAAGTCTGTGGACAAGAAACACAATGTCTTTGAAAAGTTCAGTTATTGTAACCCTCAGACAATTGTTTCCTAATTGTTGTTTTGACAAAACTAGAGGTGTCCTAGGAAAAACATTACTAGAGGCAATGCTTGAATAAGAAACTCTGTTGTGCATTTATTAGCTTATGCGTATTGGTAGGAGTGTGTTTGATACGATCAGTTTTCCACCGAGTCACCGCCACTTACATTGGCAGATTCTCATAGAGTGTTGATAATAAATTTTAATATAGGTATGGCTAAATTCATGGATTGTGTGTTTATTACTTGAGTATAAAAATGTATTGGACATCCATTATCCAAAGGTCTAGATCCGCCACTAGCCTACTTGGTTCGATATTGTCCCACCAGAATTTGAGACCACAAGAAATCAAAACTAAATTAGGGTTTATTGGCTTACAAAAGATGAAAGTATAAATTGTTAGAATCCAATTTTCCCATTTTAAATGTTACTTACTGAAATTTCTTATTAATTCTCCACATTAAACAATAATTACTTAGAATTATTTTTTGGATACACTTCATTTTAATTTTATGATCAAAATGGGTCAATCCTTATTTTGCTTAAAAAGCCCTAATCCTAGCTCTACAATGACCCCAACATTGACCCGACTCTAGTCATGTTCCAAGTTCCAATTCTAGTCATGTTCCAAGTTCCAAGTTCCAATTCAGCCTTTTAGATAACTAGTACAACTTTAACAAATTCCAAGTTCCAATTTAGGGATTCAATTATGGGAACCTAACACTAGCCAACCATAAGATGTTCCTAAAATTCAACTTTACCGTAGCCAACCATAAGATGTTCCTAAAATTCAACTTTACCCTCGTAAACCGAGTGTAATCATATTCTAAGTTCCAATTCAATACCAATCAATCTATTAATGTTAATGTAAACTTTTCATTTAAGGTCTTTAACTCAAAATAATCCAAAGTTAAAGGTGAATGACACAAACTTTTTAGCCAAGAAATTGTCAAACTTTTAACATATTACTCTAACTAAGCCTGCATAGAATTCCAACATTGCAAAGCTAACTTGACAGTCTTGAAAAGTTCAAACTTGACTGAAAATAATATAAACGGACTAAAACCATATACTCCCTCCGTCCCAATATAATTGACACTTTAACTAACTTATTTTGTCCCAAAATAATTGTCATTTTCCTTTCCCAATACTTAATTCAATTATTTTACTTTTTTTATTTTTCTAAAATATTAAATACTCCTCATTGATATTCTCACTCACTTCAAAATAATTTATGGCTTTATAATTTCCATTATTCACTTAATTCTTTCTTTCTCTTTCCAGTTCCACTACATACACCCCTTTTGTATCCTATATCAGTATCGCAGCTCTATTCCTAAATCCCTTTTGTATCAACGTGGTATCATCCTCATTTCTAGGGTTCTTCTTTTTCTTTTGTTTTCTCAACCACATAACCCTCCAACAAATCCTCCTCTATATGTCTCTATCTCTACGATTTTTCTCATTTTGTTCATTGATTCAATTGATAAATTACTTTCTGGGTTTTCACGGTATCCATCTCTCTCAAGTCCTGCGATTGTGTTGATTGAATTTAGTTTTCTGGGTTTTCATTGAATCCACCGCCCGACACCGCCGCCTACACCGCCGATGACTCCGAATCACCAACCTCGGCCGTCGAACTGGAATTTTGGACAAACAGAGGCACTCAACTCGAAGTTTGGAATCGAGTTTCTGGTTTTCGTGAGTTTTCAATTTGATGTTGATATGGCTGGGATATTTTGGGATGTAACTGGAGTGTAATTGCGAGAACAGAGGCATTGAACTGGAGTATATTTTTTCCATTCATGGTACTCTTCTATTCATGAAGGAACAAGCAGTGAAGAGGCGGCCATGAAAATGGTTCAACTGAACCCATTTTTCTGGGAGAGAGAAATGGGCATGGAGAGAGAGATAACTGGTTGAAATAATCAGGAGAGAGAATGGGTTACTCGTGAAAGTGATAAAAGAGTATGAAAGATAAAAGGGGTAGAAAAAGTGAAGAGTGTTTGCTGCATTAAAATAGGAGAGAGAGGAAATAGGAAAGAGAAAAGTTGATGCATTAATTAAATGGCAGTTGATGCAGTTTTGTGTTGGTATTCTCAAATGGTGGGCGTTTCGTCAACTATATTAATCTATTGAATTTTTGAATTTTTCAAGAGTGTCAAGTCAGCTTTATGACACAGAAATTAAATTCTGATTTTATCAGAGGCATCGTTTTTTTATGCGTTAACGTACCCAAACGCCTTACTGCAGCATAACGTAAATTACCATTACTTTTTAACCATTTCCAACGCAACTTAACGCAACGCACAAAAGAACGAAGCCTAAATAGGTTAAAAATTTTAACACATTCTCAAACAAAAAATCATTTGAGATTATTTTCAACCACTCACTTCTAACTTGGAATGATTTTGAGCCAAAAACCCTTTTATTTATGTCCAAGAGATGATTGAAAAAGCAAAGCTCATACATAGCTCTATCAATTTCCATTATAGAATCGGAAATGCATGTGTCCAGCTAAACTTCAGTGTCAGCCAAGACAACTTTCATCCTGAAAAATTCCAACTCAAATCGAGTCTGCCAACTATATTAGAAACAAAATCTTCAGAATCACCACCTTACTCCACTGTAAGAGTTGGGGGGAAACGCAAAAATAAACCAAATCAAGACTAATTTCAGACGTAAAAGAACTGTGACAGATCATATACAACAGCAACAGCCCTAAGGCTAAAACAGGAAACACATTGTATCACAAAGACTAGGTAGGGTCAATACAAATATTTGATCGTTTATTTATCACAAAAATGGGCACTTGTAAAGCTCCTGGGTTCAGCATATTATGTTTAACACGGACCATCTCAAGCAGCACTCCTGCGTCCAACACGCGCAACAAAACCAGCTTTGATGGGAGCAACGGACCGCCCTGAGCCACACTGGTCAATACAAGAAGCAGAGTAATCAAAATTAATACCGACATTTCTCGATTGATTCAGTTTAACAAAACAAACCAACAGTAAAAAGTAAATGCAGCCTCGTACACGACCAACTAAGAAGTTAAGAAGCCTCAGACGTGTGATATTCTTTTTTATCATTGTAAATTCATCCAATGTAGGCAAAATATTCAGTAGTCATCACAGGCCTCTTCACGACAAACAAAAACAAAAACGCACGCAAGTCAAGTTTCTGACATTTACTCAATTCACAGTTTAACAAAACAAACCGACAGTAAAAACTAAATGCAGTCTCGTACACGACCAACAAGCCTCAGACGTGTGATATTCTTTTTTATCATTGTGAATTCATCCAATGTAGGCAAAATATTCAGTAGTCATCACAGGCTTCTTCACAACAAAAACAAAAAAAATGCACGCAAGACAAGTTTCTGAATACCATGCCATCCTACTATTCTGCCATCATCATAACATTAACAGGTAACAATTACAACTATTGTTCTTATTTACAACCATCTAGCTTCCTCTTTTTCCATCTTTTATTGAAAGGGCTGTGGGTGAAACTGGGTGGAAAGAGACAAGAAAGAATTGGTTGCAAGGTTTCAGACACATCACTACAGAACTATGCAGCATATAGAGTGCCTCAGACATTACATGTCTCTTATCATGATCAATTCATACAATGTAGGCATTATTTTCAAAACATCATCACAGGCCTCAAGCTGCTCTGTTTCATAGATAGACATCCTATGAAATGGGACACCTTCATTGGGCAAATGAAATTTAAGAAAAAAATATTATCTTAAAAAGTAAATCACTGAATATGACTGCATCAACCGGAAAAGGTCCTCTTTCTTCACCACAACTTTGTTAAGGAGTACATTTTAGCAAAAAGAAAAGTCCAAAAGAATTAAAAGCAAGCAAGGCCTCAGAACTAAAAGAAAATTTATCACTGCATAATCATACAATGTAGGCAAATATTTCAGTCATCATCATCAGCCTCGCATATCCAGTAAAAATGGTAGTGTTCATACAAAAAATGCTAACAATAGCATAAAAGGACTGATACTTGACAACAAAAGAAAATGTTTTATCATTCACAACCAAATGAATGTGCTAAAATTGTCACAAAGAGCATGATACCAAGCAAACATTCAACATTAAAGACAGAAAAACCTTTTTTTGGGCATGACTTATAGACAGGAAAACCTATTCAAAAGATATTCTCAACCAGAATATGTAACCACAAAAGCTACCACACTAATAATATCACAATACAGTCACATATTAATCAAACGTACCTGTTCACATCTCAGGAAGAAAAGACGATTCTCCTTTGAAAGAATAGTGTCTGAGCTCTTACATCCATTGCAAATAACATATTCATCTGAAAAAAAGAAGCTGATTAGCTCTGTGGTCAAATAATTCACAGCAGTATTCATACCATGAAATAATCAGACCACAGCTAAAACACCAGGTGGCACTACAGCCACACATTTTGTGCAATGAAACATCATTTTTAAAAAATCACCACATCAAACAAAATTTGCCCCTAATTCAGAATATCCTTAAAAAATCCTTTTTGAAGGAACCTTAGTGAAAACTTCAAATGCTCCCAGCTGCAAGCTTGTTCAATTTACCCAGATCCTCATGGTTCAAACAACTAGAAAATAAGCACTTCTCTCATCTACAGCTAACTATACATATCACAATAAGAAAAGCACAAGATATTTAAATCACAAGAAGTTACTCAGCTATATAACAGAGCTTAATCAGCAGAGTTACATATATAAAGCCCAGCAGATACTTACTGACATATCTTCTTAAAATTCCTTCAAAGTTCTTTGGAGCAAATCTTCCCTTAACCACCAATCGCTGCTGTCCATCCAACGAACCACTTGTTCCCAACTCAGCAAGCAAAAAGGTCATGACATGCTCTGGTTGTCTGTGCATCCTGTGAAGAGGTGCAACTGTCAATTAGTGACACCATGGAAAGCACAACATGTCTCCACAGCACTTTGCTAAAAGGATAATAGGGACAACTGTTACAGCCAGGAAACTCACGTCTTGCAAAGATCTGTGAAGTTTGCAAACACCGTCTTTTTGGTTCCTTCACGCATAACCTGCGGGGGCCTCATGACTGTCCTACGCCTGTCCCCAGCAAGTTCAGGATTATTCTCACGAAGGATGCTGAAAACCCTTCCTAGAAGCTGCACAACAAATAGACCAAATCGGATACCATTAGGAAGTGGCAGAAGATCAGATCAACAGCTGTTACGACTTGAGGAGTATAAGTCATTCAAAAAAAATACGGAGAAAGGACGAGGGAAACTTTCATACAGCTACAAGTTTAACTATAAGAACTTAGAAGGATAAGAGACATGAGATGAAGATGAGATAAAACAAACCAGAAAAAACTGTACATAAAAGCTTCACAATACCATCCAAGGAAGTGCAAAAACAAGGGTGAGGCATACCAAGAGGTGAAAGCAACTAAAAGTTATCAATCCCTTGGTGGTGGATCAAGTAATTTCTTCCAAAGAAAATCCATCTGCTTCACTCCAAGAGACCAACAAAGCCCCCCCCCCCCCCCCAAAAAAAAAACCCCATTTTTCTCTCACCAAACCAGAAAAGGGCAACCAAAAGACGACAAAAAGGTTATGGTTTTCACTACATACAGAGAACCATAAAAGGACTAACATTAAGGCACAATAAAACATGCACCATTTAGCTGAGTTTATCTAATTGTTAGATTAGGGAAATGCTAGCTAGAGAAAGAGTCAAGCAACTCACTTCCTCATACAAGTAATCACGGTCAGTCCCTTCCCAAGGGTAGCGTGGTGCTTGTGGTTGTTGATCATTTACATCATCATCTTCGTTTTCCTTGTTCTCATCTAAGAAAAGCAAAAATCCAAAATGAGGTTAAGCCAAAGTGTCATCCTGCATATAATAAAAATATGAATATAAAATTGTATATACAGACTTTTTAAACCACCAGATAAATTCCTTACCTTCTTTTTCCTCTCCAGCTTCCGCAGCATCATCATTGAACATGTTAGGGTCAACCTGGACATCACACACAGTAAATTTAGAGCTTAAACAAATCCTTTCTCCAAGTACTCCAGTGCCAACAAGCACCCCAATTACTTACCGGTTTCTTTTTCTTCTTTTTCAGGCCAGCAAATGATGGTTCACCTCCTTCAGAAACTGTATTAAGTCCAGAGAAAGAAACCCATGAGATATGTAGTTACAAAGTGCTGATCTATAGGCATCACACATAATATCAAAATCAGTTGTGTACCATTTTCATATCTTTCCAGAAGTTCCAACAAGAAGTTTTAGGGGAATATCCCCATAGACATGGTTCATCTTAGCTTATAAATTTAAATTGCCATAAAATCTTACGAAACATCAGATCAAACTATAACACATAAAATTGCCCAACAACATGACTTGACAAGACATAATTACAATGAAATAGCAGTAGCACCTGTCAAATTCTCCATTTTCTCTGCCACTTGCTCAACTTCATCAGTGAACTCTTGAATTGTTGTTTTCTTCTTCTTCTTCTTTTTTGTAGGATCAAATGGGGCTATCTGATGAACAGACGATGCAAAAAGCAACACAATAGCTAGTGAGCTACAGACATTAAAAAACTACCAAAGCCTTAAGAGTAACAGACCAACATGCCAAATAAAAACCTCCTGAAACATACACAAAAACACAGAAATTTGCATGATCTGTGTTATGCTGTCAACCCAAACATGTTTGTACCAAAACACAACTTTCAGACATAATCTAAATATACAAAGTCCATCCTCTGACTGATCTAGACGCAAATTCAATCCCATTTTTTCACTGCAAGAATCCTATATTTGTGAATATAACTAAAATTCTCCCCATCACTAATCATTCTATCCACAAATTGACGGTCTCTGATAAACCCAGGACTAGATCAATCTCAGATAATACTAATCTGTTCTTGCAAACAAGAAAAAGCAGCTGGCAAAACTCAAGCCAGAAATGGATCAATCTCTAATAGCACCACATTCTGACCATTTTATCGACAAATAACATTCATAACAGCCACGGAATAAGAAGCATCAGCTCAAAGAAGGAGAAACGCTTACATCAGAAACCTCCTCCTTGACCTCGGTGTGATTGTCTTCCGACGCCATTTTCACTGCAAAAGCCAGCCAAAACACATAGCAATTGAAGCAATAGCATCCAAGAATCTAACTACAGTGCAGTAAAAAACAAATCTTAGAAATAAATGTCCAATCCTAATTCTCAATCACCTAAAATTGTACTCCGAGCAAAGAAGAAACCCTAGAAATGGCGACGAACACAAAGCTGAGAATCAAAGAAGAGAAACAATACCTTTCGATGTTGTTAAATGTGATTTCTTGCTCTGATTCTGGGTGTTTCTGAAGAAGGAAAGCTTGGTGGTGGGACAACGATTGCGCTAGCTAGGGTTTGAGATGCCAAATGGACAGGGTTTTCTTAAATAGTAATAGACTAATAGTATGACGTTATGTCATTGGGTTTTTTTTAATGTTGGGCTATAAATCCTCAATTGACCGTGGGCTTCAAGGGCGACCCAAAATATACGGTGGCCTGCTTTTTCAAAACCGTGAAACTTCCCGTGCAAGGCAAGGAGTCAATTAATTACTTTGGTCAAATTTAATCTTCTTTTGATTCATAGATATATATTATGGTGCGTTTGGTTGGTCAATAACCCCGGGGAAATGGTCAATTTTCCCGTGTTGACTTATTTTCCTCATGTTTGGGTGTGAGTTGACCTTGGTAAACATTTCATGGGGGGCCACTACTTTCTCCATTTTCCAAGGGAAATTTTTCCTTAGGGGGGGTTAAGGGAAATTTTTCCTAAGGAAATCTTTCCCATGGAAAACTTTCCATGGGAAATTTTCCCCGGGAAAAATTTCCCCGGAGTTCCTGGCAAACGCTCCCTTACTTATAAATTTAACAATATTTTCATACTATAGATTACTATAAAGTAGATCACTTAAAATTGATTGCACAAAAATTAATTTGTCTAAAAGTTTAATTTAGGCATCGTTCTCTTATACGGTGGAATTGCGGTGCGGTAAGTTGTGGTGGGTTGCGGTAAGTTGCAGTGCGGTAATTGGAAATCTTTAAGATTTTAATGGAAAGGTAAATAGTAGATTGCGGTAGATTGCGGTGAGTTACGGTAGACGCAGAGGCCAGTAAGAAATCGGTCATGCAGAATCGATACCGCATAAAAGAACGGTGCCTAGTCTTATCTTGAAAGACTGAAAAAGGTAAAAAGTCCTTTTCATCCTTTTTTTTTTGTACATAGGTATAATATTTTCCTTATTTCTATCATTTGATCTCAAATGCAATTTTTTTCCCAATTTTATGACCTAATCATATAGTTAGAAGAAGATATTGATTCTATTTATATTGAATTATAAATTTGGGCTTTTGTGTCTTGCAGTATAAATTATCAAATTCTTGTGAGAATACGTGTGAGAAAGTATGTTGAAGTATACAACATGTGAGTAAGTTAATACCTGCTTGAACAAAAATGTCACTCAACTGTCCGTTTTAGTAAAAAAAATGTCACTGATTTTTAAAAATTGTAAAAAATGTTATTCAATTTTCCAAAAAAATAAAAAATGTTACTCAATTTTTCAAAAGGGTCAAAAAGTAAAAATACTATAGAAGGTAACAATGATATTTTTGACTTTTTTTTTAAAGTTAAGTGACATTTTTTACTTTCTTAAAAAGTTGAGTGACATTTTTTACTTTTTTTTGAAAAGTTAAGTGACACTTTTAACAGTGTTTAAAGATCAGTGACATTTTTTTATTAAAATGGAAAGTTGAGTGGTATTTTTTATTAAAAATACATGGCTAGAAAAAATAGAGCATTTATGAATTAATTGTGAATTGTGAATTGTTGCTTTGAGGGTGAGGCTGAGGGTGAGGGTGAGGGTGATGGTGATGTGCATTTATTAAAATTATGGAATTCGAGGAAGACTAGTACAAAGAAAATTAGGTGATATGGCTTCAGATTTCTATCATTCTTCCGAAAGTTTAAATTAGTGTTCCTTCTTTTATCAAACTATAAAAGTTTAAAATTAGTCAGTACTGAATTTATCATGCATGATCAATTCATGGGGTATGAGGTATTAACAACCATAGTTGACAGTATTGACAATCATGGTTTAGAATATCACTATTATTCACCCTTGTTTTGTGCCAAAACATGGCATATACTCCCTCAGTTTGGTTTTATTAGTCGTCCTTGGAAATTGTGTCAAAACTTTGACCGTTAATATTTTAATTTATACAATGATTCATCATACAAAATTGATGTCATTAGATTCGTAATAAAAAATACTATTAAAAAAGTATAATATTATATTTTTTTTGCAAAACATTTATATTAGAAATTATTGATTAAAAATTTGCACTGAAAACCGTAAATGACAGATAAAAAAGAACAGAGGGAGTATATAGCTAAAATAGAGCATGAAGAGAGAGAAATACTCCCCCCTTCCATATTATTTGTCGTCTTTAGAAACTGCATCGTCAAATTTTAAAAATTTTAACCATAAATTTTTGAATATATACAATGACTTGTTATATAAAACTACTACCAATAAATTTGTAACTAGAAATATCACGTCAAAAGTATAATATTATAGTTAGGATTTTTGGATGTTACTATACTGAAAATTTGGCGTATTGAATAATAATACACTGAATTTTGACATTGGACAATAATACACTGTACTTTGGGAGATATTGGACAATAATGCACTCAGAACGATTCCGGCGGTAGCTAACATGGTGGCAATCCTACGTGGTCCACCTCTCACATAGAATCACCACTGAGTCAGCCACCATCAGAATCTTTTCAGGTGCATTATTGTCCAACGCCCCTAAAAATACAGTGCATCATTGTCCAATGTCAGAGTTCAGCGTATTATTGTTTAATATCCTGAAAGTTCAGTATATTAGCATGCAAAAATTCTTATAATTATTAATAAAGTATAGCCACAAAATGACTTGCGATAATTAATAGACTCCCTGTCACAATTCGTAGTCTTACACATTAACGCCGCATCAAAATATAACAAATTTCATATGCATGAGACAAATGTGAAATGTCACAAAAACACATGTACCCAACCTAATTTTGTTAGGTTGGAAGGAGATATTAATAATGTGTTTGATTGTATTGAATTGCTAAGGAAGAAGAAGATAGTAAGGAATTGTTTAATGGAAAACATATGCAAACTTAATTTTATACTAACATAAAATCAAAAACCATATAATAGATTCAATTTTTCCTTTGGCTCAGTCGTTGTATCTCGATTCATCAAATTCATCTCCGACAATAAACATCCTTTCAAAGTTGCAATTATTTATTTTCGGAGGTAAAAATTTGATTTTTTCTTGAACAGCATGTGAAGTGAAATGGTTTTATTGATTGTAATCCAATAAAAGGTTCATACATAACAAATTTGATGAGACATCAAAAATCGTGTGAACATATTTTTGGTTTGCAAATCTAAAGTGAGTGCGTCTTGTGTAAATTTATTGGGAGACAGGCACGTTACATTTTTAATATTTTAATACGAATGATAGTCATATGAGAATGACTTTTCAGTATGAATGCAACTAATAATTTTTAAAGAATGAATTTTAGTAGAGTCAAATAAATTGTTAGTCACCAATATATATTTATAAAAAGTCACCATAAAATTGTGTCTCATACGATAAATTTGTTGTAAGCTGGTCTCACATAAGACTCATTGTTTTAGGTTTGATTTTAGTAAGATCGAAATTGAATAAATTCAAACGTACATTTAGGCTAATTAGATCAGGTTTTGATTTGATTCAATTATGAATCTAATGCAAACCTCACCCCTTCTCTCTACCGAGTCCAATTGGTTATTCCCGACCCCAGTGAAAAGATCGTCATCAAGACCACCCCCAAGACCTTCGGGCGATTTCGACTTTCTATACCCCACAAGATCCCAAGGCCCTCTAGGGTCTCTAATGGGAACGTCATACCCTCGGAAAGATAATAAAGCGGGTCGGGTTCCACGTGGGAGGGTTTAGAAGAACCAAAAGGAGAAGGACTAGTAAGCACGAGCATGTCGTGGTCTAAGAAAGGGATAGAAGAAGATTGTGAGTGACAATATCGTGCGACGTATGGCACGATTGTGCAATACCTTCCCGAACCTGGGTCACGATCGTGCCACCAGCAGCTCACGATCATGTCGATCAAGAATCTTGGGCAATGACTAGCACGACATGATCGTGCCAATCCTAGACAAGTTCGTGCCAAAAGCGATTTCTAGGCTTCTCGGGGAGTGAAAGATAGTCGGCAGATGGTGCATGTCGAGAATTCTAGTTTTTCAAGCGTAGCGTCTTCCTTTCTTTTGTCTCTGGGTCTTTTATATTTTTCTCATGTAATTTTCCCTAATTACCCTCCTCACATATGATGTTTTAGGACTTTTAATCCTAGCCCTTGATGCTTTGTATTGGATTCTTTGATACCCTTTGGTTTGAGTTCTCTTTGGGAATAACCCTAACCCCTTTGCTCAAAACTCTCAAAATTTATCCAATCTCAGTGGTGTTTGACCCTTTCCTTTAATGATCTCATGGCAATTTTTTCTTCACGACGATCATGGTGAAGAGTATTGAAGGTTGATGTTTGTGGGTAGATCAATTCCTTTAACCTAGTATTGATTTTCTTCAGTTCATTGGTGAGTATCTCTTTAGAATGGACATATCCATCTATGTGTATTCTTGTTATTGATGATTATTGTTGAAGTCTGACTCCATTGTTGGTAGTTTAGTCGGTGCTGATAGAAATCCTATGTTTTGTGATTGTTCTTGGAAGTTTTTGGGATCAAAGTTTGGGGGTTTTGTCTTCTCAGTGCAAGTATGGATTTGGGAAACTTGTTTATGTTTAATATATCACTATTTCATAGCAAGAATACATCATAATCAGGTATATTTAATTCATTTTAGGTAGGCTAGACTTATATCGATTATTTCAAATTTTTGAGTGTGAACTGTGTCAATTATATTATAATAGAAATTATTGCAACCACTAATCTCCTTTACAAGGGTATAAGTTGATTAATAGGAGGGTGGGGGTTACATCAGCATTGAATTAAACCGAACATAAGTTTGGCATTGAAAATATGCACATAATAGCAGGGTGGGGTCACTTGATGTCTTAAGAGGTCCACGTACTATTTGTTTGATACTCCTTCCGTTCCATATTAATTGTCATAATTTTGATTTTCACGGTTTTCAATATCACTCTTTGATTGATAATTTCTTGCATAATATGTTATTAACAATTGCAATATTATACTTGTATGATAGTATTTTTCATTACGAATCTAATGATAGTAATTTTATATAGCAATTCATTGTATATATTGAGAAATTTAAGGTCAAAATTTTTGAAATTTGACTGCACAATTTTCAAAGATGACAGTTAATATGGAACGGAGGGAGTAAACTTTTTTGCTTCTCAGCTTGTTACGTAAGATCGTCACCCAATTAGTCATTGTTAGAATTATTTTAGATGGATTATTGTCCAATACCTTCAAGGTACAATATATTATTGTCCAAGAAAAAAGTATGGTGTATTATTGTTTAACACCCCAAAGTCACGACTCACACCATAATTTATAAAATAATCACCCAGTTAGTACCGTTAGTGTCCAAGAAAATCGGATGTCAAATATCAAATAAATTATAAAATAATACTCTCTTCGTTTTAAAATAATGTCTTTTATGTTTTTTGAGATACATTTATCATCAATAATTTTTCAAAAATATAATTTTGTACTTTTCTAATAGTAGTAATAAATTCTTAACAAGAAATACTATGCTTTTTGCTATATGAAAAATTATTAATCAAATAATGGCATTGAATATCCTGATAATTAACTAAGAAACAAATAATATGAACTTGGACTAATAAAAAGAGGAGGGAGTTTTCTTTTTTTTATATATATAATTACTAGACAACAAATATAGAAATTGTAATTTTTGGATGTCAATAATACAAACTTTGTGAGTATTGGATACTAATAATACAAATTATTTTTTTGGATACTAACAGTACTAACTATTGGCCTATTTTCCCCTAGCAGTACACTACCGAGTTGTTATGGTTTTAACTCTTCGAAATATGACATGGTTCTATAATATGTGATGTGGAAGGCAAAGTAGCGACCACGTCAACATTTTTTATACAAGCTTCACCTTCCACGAAACGCATTATGTAGTCATGTCATCATTTCATGAGTCAAAACCATACCAAATCGGTGGTGTACTGTGTTAGGATTTTCAGAGCGTTATTAGCAAACAAACAATAATAAAAGTGAAAAATAATAAAGATTCAACACAAGGAATTAACGTGGAAAACCCTAAATCGGGAAAAAAAGCACGAACGATGCACTATCAGAGGATTACAACAATGTTTCAGAGATTCCCAGACCCCCACAATCTCTCACAACCTCCCTAGAGTTACAACCTGAAAATTCAACACTTATGGATAAGCCTCACACAACTTCCAACACAGAGATGACAGATCAGTCTCTTGTTGTATAACAATAAACTTAACACCTAGGCTCTATTATAGTACAAGGCTAACACAATTTTAGGGTTAATAGAATCCTTACAGCAAAGGAAGTAGTTAAAAATCAGTAACTTGATTCCCACCCAAACTCTTCTACCTAGCTTCCCAGGAGATAGAAACCAGCCCAAAATTGATCTCCACAGACCGACCCAAAATAGTTTGATAGTTGATAGTACCAACGACCAATACAATAGTCTATAGTACCAGCGTCCAATATCCCAAAGTTGGTAATATTTACGTCCAAAAATCCTATAAATTGTGATGCCAATCCTTATGTTCCCACACTCCCAACCGTCTATTCGTACCAAACGAGCGGCTGGATTCGAGCCTACTTGTATGCAATTTGAGACAGCCACTTAGTAAGAGAGACAAACAGTATGGATGATATGTTGCATCAATGCAATTTTCATCCCCTGAAGTTGGGATCCTCTGCGACTTCCAACAGTACAAAATTCCCATTTCAAAATGCTGGAGGATTCAAAACAGAAAACCCAGAAACAAATTTGCTTCTGCTCTTGTTGTTAGAGCTTCTGCTTCTTCATCCTCCCCTTCAATTGGTGCTTCTGCTTCTGATTATCCTGGTAAACTCCCATTCTTTCTTAATCTCTTTCTCTATTTCTTGTTTGCCTATTGAATTCTGCCCATAGAACAAATATATGAAAGATTGTTTGTTGATTAATTGGGAAATTAGGGCTGAGAGTTAGTTTCTCAGGTAATCTTAATCTGGGTATGTGGTACTTCATAAGAGTAGTAGCTTTTCAGAAGTTGTTCTTCTCTGTGGAATTGTGGGATATCATCAGATGAGGCTTCAATCTAAATGGTAAATTCAGGTCTGACAAAGTCAAAATTCATGTCCGGACCCGGTTTTATTTTGGGTTGGACTGGTCACACAATTTGGCCAAAGCTAAATTCAGCTAAATTCAGGTCGAAATCGGGTTCGGACAATATAAAAATAAAAAATTCATCTTAGAATATTCAGTCAATTTGGTTTGATCAGTATGGAAATTCAGAGGAAAAATCTATGTCCGACCCCAGTTTTTTCTGGGTCGCACATTCCCTGTTATTTGGATTGGTAACTCTTTCCAATCCAATCCAAACCTTACACAATTCCCGAAAAAAAAGTATTTCTCTAAAAACACAATTTTTCAAAAAAAATCACAACTTATCCAATCCAATCCATCCAAAAGTGATTCCAACCAATCCAAAGAACAGGGCCGCGGGTATTCCAAATCGGATAAAATTTTGTCAGTTCTACTTGAATCGTTTCAGTGGTGATGAGCTCCAACTAATGACAATTGACAAGTGCCTATGAGCATATATGTTAGTAAATTAAAGACAATAATTTTGGAGGTTAACATACTGACCTTTAGGTATTCGATTGTCATATACTAACCTTTGGACCTGTTTATTTTCAATGCATTGTTGCCGTATTAACTGGTGGTATATTAGTGTCCAGTTTTACTAATTTTCACCAAAGGTCGGCATATTAACGACAACAAATTCCAAAAGGTTGGTATATTAGTGTTCAATACCCCAAATGTCAGTATATTAGCATCTAAAATTGCTTAAGGAAATACTTAGGGGTTAGGAATGACGGATGTTGTTGCTTAATTACAGGGAGCTTAGTAGGTGAACCTGTAAAGAAGCAACGGAGGAAGATAGCGGGTGTAAATCAGGATGAGTTGACAGACCACAGACAGTTGGCTGATCCCGATAGTTGTTTCTGTGAATTCAAAGGGGTCGAAATACATTATAAACTATGCGAACCAGAACCGGAACCAGTATCACCCACCATGTCAGAAGGGGAAATCGTTCCTCAGGCTGATACCCGACCCAGAAAGATTGGCCTCCCCATGATTTTGCTTCATGGGTTTGCTGCCTCTTCGTTTTCTTGGCATCGGGTTATGAAGCCTTTTGCTCAGGTGACCGGTTCCAAGGTCCTGGCATTCGATAGATCCGCGTTTGGGTTGACTGCAAGAGTTCGTCATTCGCAAGATAAAATGCCGCTTAATCCTTACTCCATGGCCTTTTCTGCGCTGACAACGTTGTACTTCATTGACTTCCTTGCAGCTCAGAAGGCCGTGCTTGTGGGGTGTGAATCTGCTCGTCTTACACGTTATTGCATTTCATAGTTATGGGACGTTTGGTTGAGAATCTTTCCTGGGAAAGTGGGTCAACTTTTCCAAATTGACAAACTTTCCCATGTTTGATTTTCCATAACATATAGGAAAGTTTTGACATGGGTCCCATTATTTCCCTCACAACCTCAGGAAAAAGTTTCCCGAGGGGGGGGCTAGGGAAAATCTTTCCCGGGAAAGTTTTTTCTAGGAAACTCTTTCCCGGGAAACTACCAAACGCACCTGAGCAAAAGGCTTTGGGACTGGCATCTTAACTATAACAAAGTGCCAATGTGGTTTCAGGCATTCTGCTGGATCTCTTACCGCTGTCGATGCATATTTTGAGGCTCCGCATCGTGTTGCTGCCTTGATTCTCGTGGCACCAGCCATTCTGGCACCACTTTCTGCTCACAAGGTGGCGAACAAAAATCAGAAAGACAAGGAGAAACAAAACCAAGAGAGCAACTCCAATTCAGGTGAACATCCCAATTTCTTCTCGAGACTAGGGGAAATCTTGAGAAAGTTCTATTGGTACATCGTAAAAACGTTTGTGCAGTTGTGGAGAGGAATGCTGGATATGGTAAACTCGCTGTACCGGAAAACAGTGGCTGCGTTCTTGCGTTCTGCTGTCGGTGTAATGTTGGTGAGTATATGTATAACCTTGCTGGGCAACTCTGACGAACATATTTACTGTGTTTATCTGAGAATGATATGCCAAAGTTCTTGTAGGTGAGGATGATTATTAACAAGTTTGGCACATCTGCTGTTAAAAGTGCATGGTATGATGCAAAACAAGTTACTGATCATATTCTCCAAGGCTACACCAAAGTAACGAGCATCTTTTCTTCGGTTTTTCTTTCTTTGTAGCTTGCATAATGAAAATTTTTGTTTTGAAGTTGAGACATAATTTGCGTTCGCTTCTTTATGCAGCCACTAAGAATCAAAGATTGGGATAGGGCCCTGGTGGATTATACTGTGGCGTTGCTAACGGATACTCAGGCGAAAGTCAAGTCTCCCTTAAAAGAAAGACTTCAAGAGATAGCATGCCCAGGTAATGCAGTATAGTCTCATTCTGCATAGGTTTGGTTCGATTTTGACAACTGTTTGTCTAAATGCATGGACATTTTTTCAGTCCTGATTGTCACAGGTGACACTGATCGCCTTGTCCCTGCTTGGAATTCTGAAAGACTTTCACGAGCAATACCTGGGTCCCAGCTTGAGATAATCAAGAATTGCGGTCACCTGCCTCAAGAAGAAAAACCAGAAGAGCTTGTCTCTATCGTCGCGAAATTTCTACACAAAACTTTTGCTGGTTCAGAAGAATTGTGTTTCCAAGCATAAGGATCATTCCTTTGTATCAATCTGTTGTAAATTATTCTTTGTCACATATAAAGCCCATCCACTTTGTAAGCAAGAAACAGACACAATCTTTCGTGGGCATTCAGAAAATTACTGGCAGAAGAATGTATGCATATATATATGTGTGTTCCATATTACATACTCTTAGGCAAATGCCTAGATCAACCCAATAAAAGAAATTATTCACATTACATTTCGTCAGATTGATCCCAGTTTTAGAAAGGTGGATCAGTAGATATTGTTAGACTACCATGGTGTGATACTGAAGGAAGTTGAAACCCTGACATGAAATCATCCCCAAAGATAACAGCCCCAGCCGCTAGAGCTCCTGCTCCCAAACCTACTCCGAACCCAGGTGGTACACCACCGCGACCCATTCCTGCCCCGGATGATGGCATGTTTATATATGAAGTGGGTTGGTTATTTGTTTGTGGCATAAAAGTCGGAACATAACCAACATTCGAAGGTGGTGGCGGTGGAGGAGGATAACTTGGCCCCGTTGGGGGTGGGTAACCCGTTGCATTCATGGGCGGGTTCAGATAGTTTGCCGGGTATGGTGCAGGAGCAGGATGTGGATATGGATATGGATGATTTGCCGATGGAGGGGGATGAGGTTTTCCGGGGTGGTGAAGAAATGGTGGCTCAGCTTGTCCTCCTGGGTAAGCTTGCATAGGGCCTGTGTTTGTTATGCCAATGCCATCACTCAAGTTGAACCCCTCTTCTTTTCCTACACATCATTGGCAAAAGAAAGTTAAATCTGTAAAGAACAACAGATTGATTCCACCAAAAACAGACTGATAGATTTCTGGGTTTTGCTCATTTTTAACTTCACAGTGCAATTGCACACTAAAGTCTAAACTAGTTGAATGGGGCAAAAACATTTTCAGGGCAAAATTGTTCACCCTGTTTATTAACTGGGTCAGTTTCAGATCAAGGGTTCTTCTAACCTGTATAATTTTGACACAAACACATTGCCCATCTCTAGTTTTGAGCCAAATTCATGAGTCTAGCAGTTAATTAATCAAGAAAATATCACTTTAGCTAATCTAGGTTGATCCTCCACCAATACAGTCAAGTTTTTTCACCAAATCACTCCACAATGCACTGTATAATTTTGACACAAACACACTGAAAATGAAGAACCACCCAAAAAAAGAAGAAATGTTGATTCATACCAAGATAAGAGTATGAAGTGGGTATTTCCCTGTGTTCTGAAACCCTAATAGAGACATCAATAAACCCTAGAAGTTTATCAGAGTTTTTCTTCCTCAACTGAAAGCTGCCCACATCCTCTTTTCCTTGACTCAACCCTTCCGACTTGCTACTATGATTAGCTAGGAACTCCCTCAAGCTGACAGTGGCAGTACCCTGAAGCTTCTCCCTGAGAAACAATGGCTCCCTGCTGTAAACTTGAACCTGCAGCTGCAAGTTCTGAAGCTCAGATTGAGACCCATCAATGGCGGTCGTGAACTTGGTTTTCCAAACAGGATTTGAAGTGCCGGATGTATCAATCTGAGTGCAGTACTTGTCGTCTGGATGGATCCAACCGACGGCATACCATTGAAGCTTCCAAAGGGAAGATCGGGGAAGACCGCGAGCGGATACCAGGCAGACTTCAACCCAGATTTTGGACATTGAAGATGAACATGAACTTGAATGCTGTTCTTCCTCCTGCTGCTGTTGCTTCATGTTTATGTTTGGTTATGGGGGTCGAATCGAATATGTGCTCTGCTGCTGCTTCAGGCGTAATTGGTAAAGTGTTGGGCAACGAATGAATTGATGATTCAAGGCTGAATGTAGTTTGAGATTATTAGAGAAGGGAGCTAAGCTACCTTACTTTATGATACAGTCACTCGGTTCCACTATGAGGATCTCCAATCGTTAAAAAAAAAAATAACTAATGTTTGTTCAGATTCATATGCCATTATGCCCTATTTGTGTCCCAAGAAAAAGTAGTTATTTGATACTTAGATTATTTATATTTAATCTTCCAATATTAAGCTAAGGGAGATTATTAGCAATGATATAGCCGTGTAATTCCTCGATAATTCATCAAACTGAAGTTATTGATCTTTTAGCTGCATTATTGAGTTGTGATGGTTTTTTGTCGTCGTGGGTGCGAATGTCCTGCCGTTCTTTTTATGTTTAGCAGCGTTTGGTTGTTACCTTATTCTTTTGAGTTGGTTGGTTATTGTTGTTTTGCAGTTTGTTGTACTCTATAAACTTTTAAGCCTTTTAGCTATTAACAATCGGAAAAAAAATAGATTCTTGATTCGTTTGAAGCGAGAGGATCAGTTACAGAAAAACTTGTCAATTTTTGTCCCGACTCGAAACCCTAATCCGAATCCGCCCGAAAGTTTTGGGTTTTGAGCAGGATTTTCTTGACCCGAACCTGAAATATACTTAACCTGAGAAACCTGTAAATTAGCGGGTCAACCCCGACTCGCCCGTTTGACCCGAAAACCATTTTTTACATCTGAATCTATTAAATTTTCGTTGGAATTCATAACTATTAAACTATAACTGCAACTCATTCATATGTTATTTCTCTAATTTAAGTTAAAACATTTACAATAATCTATCGTCGCTAGAAGATAATCGAATTTTATATTGTACCAAAAACAATATTTAGAGACAAATTTTTTCAAAAAAAAAAAGCGGAAAAGGTCGTAATCATAACTCGTTAAGTTGACCAAAAACCGAAAACACACCGCCCGTATTAACCTGAATATGAAATACACCTGACCCGTATTTATCCGAACTCGATATACGACCGACTCGTAACCCGCCGGTCTGCACGAATCCACAGGTCTAGTTATAGATTATCATGATTTATATCTAATGCTAAAGAAACGTATGATTTTGACAAAGTGTAAGTCGATTGAGCAGCAGCAACAACTTGGTCCCATGGTCTAGTGGTTAGGACATTGGACTCTGAATCCAGTAACCCGAGTTCAAATCTCGGTGGGACCTTTTTCAAATTCATTCCTTTCTTTTTCCTTCTTCCCCCTCCCTCCCCCAGTTTTTCTCAGTAGTATACATAATTTCTAGCCTTCCTTTCACACAGCTTTCCAGGCCACATTTGTTTTTTCTCAGTTGGATAAATCTTTGCTTTATAAAGACAAGAATGAAGAAAGATCAAATACCAGGAAAAATGCATTGTTGAAAACCCCAAAAACAAAATTCTTTGATTGAAACATGCAATTTCACCTATTAACTTCACATTATCTTATTAGGATATATATTATAGCACTACTTTGGAAAAATATTATGAAAATTACAAGAGTTACCACCTTTGTAACAATTAGGAAGTATTTTTATTTCAACATCGATAACAATATCATCTATCCCTTGAAAATAATAAAAATACAATAATGTATGTAATCTATCCTCTTGTTACAATTTAAGTTTGCCAAAACAGTGATAGCTCGGTAGGCAGCAAATGTGGTTGAGGCCAAGGTATGTGCTTATGGTGCAAAGTTGGCAAGTATATTCCACTATCAAAACGTGATATTAGAGTTTGAATCTGATTGCTTGCAACTAGTCCAGAAGACCGAATGTGGGAGAGTGGAGGCTAGTGAGTTTGATTTAATTGTCAACAATGCAATGTACCTTAGTAGACTCTTCCTGAAGTGTGTATGGTCCCACGTGAAGAGGGAGGGAAACTGTGTGACATATTCACTAGCTAGATTGAATGATAGGGAAGAGGAATGTATATGGATGGGGGTCTGTCCATCTAATGTAAGCCCCTATGTACTCTCTAATAAAGTAGTAATGAATTACATTATCAATGCTTTAGCATAGCTTTAGACTACTCTCTAGTTCATAGTCATTATGTCTCTGGATTGAAGATTTGAAGATTGCCCAAGTAGTTATCAATCAAGTGAAGTTTGTTTTCTTGAATTTCTTCTTCCTCCTTTAAACTGTTTCTTTTGTTCTTTGTTTGTTGGAATGTTAGTCTTGATTGAATTTAATGCTAATAAAATTATGAGTATTGGTGGCTATTTTTTTTAACTTAGGTAAGAGGATTTACCCACATTATGTCTCCCTAATCTCGAATCATATTTCTAGAATTTGGTTAATTTCATATGTCAAAATTAGATTCCGTCCTTGTTTATCACTTTTATGCGTTGATGTGAGGTTCGAGAGAGTCCCATCTCGGATCTTTTGTTGTTAGGATTTAGGTAAACTTCGAGAAAAAAAGGCCTTAATCTAGCATATGGTCGAAAAACAAAATCAAATATGTCCATTTCCAAGTTCGTTGATTTGAATCTTCCTTGTTGGCCTTCTCTTCTTCCCCAATCATTTACTCATCATTCTCACATTTGAGGGTTGCCATTGAAATCATCGTTTGAAGACTCTCTCTCTCTCTCTCTCTCTCTCTCTCTCTCTGTGTGTGTGTGTGTGTCTTCTTTTCGCTGCTTGGTTAAAATCGTCAATTGAAGAGTCTTGCTAATTCTCTTATATGACCTCTTCTTTGGAGGAGTGGTTGCTTGGTTTGATGAGCTTTTTAGCTCGGACCGATTTGAAATCGCTTCGAACTTGGATATGATTGTCATCCCTACTAAAGGCTCACCAAAGAGAAAAATCAAGTTTGAAAATTTGAAGATATATTGTTAGTTTGTTTTAAAACTTTAAAATGCATAAACACATGCTAAACCATCAATTAAAAAATTTAGAGGTACAGGGGGAGGAATATTTCTTGTAATTTTTTTTATTTTAAATTACTTATTGTTATTAGTTTATAACTTACCCTCAAATCACTCACTTATCATGAATGTTAGTTGGTTGTTAAGCAGAAACTTATTTTCTAATTATTAAATTCGTTCATGAAAACAATCCATTGCTAATTTGCTATATGATAACTTTAATATTAAAGTCGCTTTTAGAATTCAAATGCCATGTAAACATGGTGTATGCGGTCTCGATACCTTATATATCTTCTGATATAATTAACATCCAATATTTATATAACACATATTAATTTTCACATCATATCTTTTATATTTTAATATCACCAAATCACCAATCCTACCACATTTAACATTAACCATATACAGATATACTAGATTATATAAACTAAAAAAGGACACTAAAATCATAGTACCAAAGATTTAAATTTCAAACTGAGGTCAATAATGCACAATTACTCAAATTCCATGTCTAGAAAAAAGATAGTTTAGAATTTAACATCATTCATACAATCATACCATAGTAGCACTATTCTTTCCCCTTTTATGCAAAAGCAAACAAAGATTCAAATTACTTCCATTCACACTAGGGCAGGCAAAAATTAGTCCGATTTGGTAATCCGGATTTGTTTGACCCAGAAAAATGTCGGGTACGGTCATAAAATTTTCGTCCAAATTTTGACACTGATCGGTTTGATTGAAAATTCAAACACAATGTTTTTCAAATTTCTATTGTCCAAACCTGATTAGCTTGTCAAATTCATGGGTAAATTAAATTAACCAAAATTTACTATTTTTTGCCTAAATTTACCAAAGTTAAAAAACAAAAAAATTTTAATTTTGATATATTAGCGTAAATTTGCCAAAATTTACCGAAAGTTACCGAAATTTAATTTTTACCAAAATGTTTTTTACCCATTAATTTTACACAACTCTAGATCCGAATTTAAATTTGTCCGATTTATTTGATTCGAAAAACACATGAAAAAATAAATATCAAACATCAAATTTTCATCCTAACCCTAAAATTACTCTAATTGCTACTCCCTCCAATTACAGTCAAGAGCCATACATTAAAACATAGTTGAAAAAACCAGTGTATAAATTGTCTCATGAGGGTAGAAATAGAATTAGAATTTAGAAGTTTAGAACTAAAAAGCTGTCATGTTTGCAACCCCTCCAATTTGAAATCCACATCTCTCTCTCTCTCTCTCTCTCTCTCTCTCTCTCTCTGTGGCACATTCTTCTCTCCCTTCGTCCCCACATTCCCCACCTTCTGTCTTCTTCACATCATCACATTCATTCAGAGAGAAACAAGGGAGAGGAGGGATAGAGACAGACAGGCGCAACTCAGCTCTTATACCCTTCTTCACTGTTACTCATAATCACTGAAGAAAGGGTTTGATTTGGTGCCCCAGATCCTGTTTTAGGGATCCAATTCCAATTTCATGCTTGTTTCTGTCTCTAAACTCCAATCCCTGAAAACCCCTTTTCTCTGATTGCTAACAAACCCTAGAACGAAACCCTAGAAGGAAACCCCCCCCCATTTCATGGCTGGATTTCGATTTCCAGCTTGAAAGCTTCGAAATTTCTTCTGGGGAAGTTTTTTTTTTAAATTTTTTTTGGGGGGGAGGGGAGGGGATGGATTGTCGGCGGATATCGGCGAGTCCTCGGCCGTGCTCCGTTCGGAGGGTGGTGGCGAAAAAGAGGCGACGAGGTGGTGTTGATGGCTTCGTTAACAGTGTTCGGAAGCTTCAGAGGAGAGAGATTTGCTCCAAGCGTGATCGAGCTTTTAGCATGAGCGATGCTCAAGAACGATTCCGCAACATTCGCTTGCAGGTTTGGGCTTTCTTTGATTCTTCGCAGCTCCTAGGGTTTTATGGCGACGTAGATTAGCTTATTGAATGGTTCAAATACTGGTCTTTGTTTTGTAGCTCTTGATTTAGGTTTTAGGGTTAGGGCTTGCTGGAAATTTGAATCGGGCGTTCGTGGGTATGCTGTATTATGTGAGTTTTAGTTGTGGTTAGGGCTTCTGACAGGGAAAAGTTCGGGCAGAATAGTTGAATTGTGGAGGAATTTAGGTTTTAGGTCTTTGTTTTGTAGCTCTTGATTTAGGTTTTAGGGTTCGGCCTTGCAGGAAATTTGAATCAGGCGTTCATGGGTATGATGTATTATGTGAATTTGAATTCTGGTTAGGGCTTCTGACAGGGCAAAGTTCAGGCAAGAATAGTTTAATTGTGGAGGAAGTTGGGAGTTAGTATTATGTGAATTTTCTATCAAGTGGTAAAAGTTGTATATGGTTAAGGGTTAAGTGAGAGGCTGAGAGCCATTTGGGTTTTACTCAGGTCGTTTAGCGTATACCTCAAAGTTGGTTTCTTTTTGGTGTACATGACATGTTCTGCTGCTAAGATGAGCTTTTGTTGGCATCTGAGATGTTGGGGTATGCTCTTGAGTAGTTAGTGTGGATGATAAAGAATGTTGATAGGAATTTTCTCAGTAGTGTCTGTTGTCTATGTTGAGTGCTGATCCAACCCACTTTCTCCTTTAGCTTTGAGGCTGGATGTTAGAAGTGACTGAATAGAACTGTAGAATAGAAAATACTAGTTTGTTTCATTACATATGGAGTGGAGTGCTTTTATGCATTCTAATGTAGGGGATATGGATTTCAAATGAAAGGTGGAGTCTTTGAGCTCTAGCTTGTTGCCGTTGATATCCAGCAATGAAATTCCGGGAGAAGGTTTTGGACTGGTCCAAAGGAAGATGTACATATCGTAGCTCATGTCTTTGAGTGCTGGTTATAGTGATATGAGTAGTTTTCTTCCTTTTCTTTTGGGCAGTTTCTGTTATCGTCTCATTGATTCAGATAGCAGTTCGGTATGACTGAATAATTAAGCTAAGTTATAGCTGTTGTTGAGATTCCCTATTTTCAACTTCTAAGGATAAAGGGAAGGGGGAGTGATGGAAGTGAACAATTCCAATGTGTTCCAACTCATGAGGACTACCTCTGTGTTTTTGAGGTTGCCATTAATGGCTTTACTGACCCTTTCCTTTTCAGGCTATACTCAGACTCAGGTCTGCCATCTTGATGCTTAAATTGAAAAAGCTAGAGGCACACTGCAAACGATCTTGGGGGCATGGGCGTTAGCTTTTCACATGTGAGGCATACATTCATAAAAACATGCTTGATAAAAGGTGGATTGACATCGTTATAACTACGTAGAGCACTTCTAATCGTCTTAAAATGCTGAACATTGTAGCATATCAAGACATACACATAGATGATGGAAGGGTGAAAGTGAAGTCTTGCTGTGCCAGGAGAGTAAAGTGAGATGATGCAGGCAGAAATGGACTAGTATATCAATGAGCTAGAGGGGATGAGAGGGGGAAATCTTTTCAAAATGTTGAGATGATTGCTTGGGGGGGGGGGGGGTTGTTGATGAAAGGGGAACAATATCTTCGAGGACAGATTATTAAAGGGTGAATGAAATTTGTTTTCTTTCAGGATCCTTTTGATTCTTCCTGTTGCTTCCCTGTGCTAGGCCACCTCATTATCTATGCTTGTAATTAATTAGGGCACAGAACCCCAACAAACTTGGGTTTCCTTGTAAATACATTAGATGATCGGCAAATGCCTCCCCTTGTATCCATATCATAGAAGGTTCTGTTCTCTATTTTTATACTGTCCATTTTTTGTTGTCGTGCTACTCATGGGTAAATTTGGCTTTCAACACTCTATTGTCCTTGAAGATAGCTTGCAAGTCATCACTTTGCATAAAGAATTATATCAATGGTGCAATGTATCTTGATATGCTAAGCAGAATGGGAAGAATGATTAGCTTTATTATAGTTATGAACTATGAAGGATAATATTGAGCTATGTGGAACAATGTTTGGGGGAATTTCATCTGTTTCTTGTTAATACAACAGAGGGGATGAGAATGAGAAGAATGGATAAGGTTATTATATATATCATGGATTGTATAGCATTGCTTGTAAGATAGGGAAAATACCAGTCATATTGCCATGGTCGCCTTATGTTCTTTTCCTATTCTGTCTTTTTTTGATTGAAGCAGTTTGTCCATGTACTTATTTTGTTTTTGACCTGTTGTTTCAGCAAGAGTATGATACTCATGATCCGAAAGGGCACTGCCCGACAATATTACCTTTCCTGAGGAAGCGATCTAAAATTATCGAAATTGTAGCAGCACATGACATTGTCTTTGCTCTTGCACAGTCCGGGATTTGTGCAGCATTTAGCCGAGGTAAGTGGCAATACCCCATAGTGTAACTAGGCGGTGATTACACTGATGCTTAATAATGGGCTTGGACTAAAGCGGAAAGTATTTGTCATTGCAGAAACGAACCAGAGGATATGCTTTCTGAATGTCAGTCCTGACGAAGTTATAAGGAGTTTGTTCTACAACAAAAACAACGATTCCCTAATCACAGTTTCAGTTTATGCTTCTGATAATTTCAGCTCATTGAAATGCAGAACGACGAGGATCGAGTGCGTAATCATTTGATGTTAACTTATATGTCCCCAAACCGAGTGTCACAAAAGTCTATAAAAAGAACTGAAAATTGAAGTTCCTTTGATCTATGTTGTGCCTCTTTGACTCAAATATCTGTTTAAATTTCCCAGATACATAAAGAGAGGGAAACCCGATGCTGGTTTTGCTCTTTTTGAGTCTGAATCACTGAAATGGCCGGGCTTTGTGGAGTTCGATGATGTAAACGGGAAGGTGCTCACTTATTCTGCTCAGGACAGGTAACATTCAGGGACTACATATGTGCTTCTAGTAGTGTTTTTGGTTGTTTTGTGGATGGATGGATTGACATTGTGTTACTTTTTTTTTTTTAATTTTTTGTTTTCAGTGTGTACAAAGTATTTGACTTGAAAAACTACACGATGCTGTACTCAATTTCTGACAAAAATATTCAAGAGATTAAGATCAGGTAATCCCATAAGTTCATTTCTCTTTGTAGTTTTATATTTTATTCAAGTTTTGCTTCTCAAATGGTTATGGGTTCAACCTCCATCCAAGGAAAAGAGATAGAGCATGTGCAAACTCTAGTATGTTCTGGTAACTTTTGGCAAATATTTACCTCCTTCTCACTTACAGTTGAATTTTATTGGCCGTAAAACACAAAAAACAGACCAACTCATTTTCAAGTGATTGAATGACGCTGGTGACTATGGTTGTTAAAATCAGGATCCTAACTCAGATCCATAGGGCAATTAGGATCGGAATTAACCCATGTAGAATTGTGGATCGGAATGTAGATAGTAGAATCGCATCGAGGATTTTGGATCATAAAATCGTAGGATCGTAGATCAGGATCGGGATTTTTGACACATGCTTGCATTTTCATGCCTTTGAAGTGTTGGTCTTACCCTGGTTGTGCATTCTGTATATGAAAATGGTGCTTATATGTACTGATTGTCTCCGCTTTTTACATTTGTGTGAGCAGTCCCGGCATCATGTTGCTGATATTTACCAAAGGCACTGGTCATGTTCCTCTGAAAATTCTTTCAATAGAGGATGGTACTGTTTTAAAATCTTTCAATCATCTGATCCACCGGAATAAGAAGGTGGATTTCATTGAGCAATTCAATGAGAAGCTCCTGGTGAAGCAAGAAAATGAGAATCTTCAGATTCTTGATGTTAGTATCATCTTTACAGATGCTCCGTTTCTTCTTTTTACTTTTGTTTTTGTTTTTAATCTTAACATGTTACCGATAACTGCAGGTGCGCAATTCGGAGTTGACAGAAGTCAGCAAAACTGATTTCATGACTCCATCTGCATTCATCTTCCTTTATGAGAACCAATTGTTCCTGACATTTAGGAACCGAACTGTCGCGGTTTGGAACTTTCGAGGGGAGCTTGTCACTTCCTTTGAGGACCACCTTTTGTGGCATCCTGATTGCAACACAAACAACATATACATCACAAGTGACCAAGATCTTATCATCTCTTATTGCAAAGCTGATTCAGATGATCATGTATCAGAAGCCAATGGTAATCTCCACATCCTTATTTGCTTTGCTACTTCATAATGTACTGAAGCAATAGCCTCGACGTGATAGATAGATCCCTCTTCTGAACCTTTTGACAAAACAAGCTTGTGAAAGCCTATTCATCTGTTGTCCTGGCAAAAACCGACCCGACCCAGGTGTTCAAACCTGAAATCTAACAAACCCAGAATACGGGGCATACTAAACCCGACCCGCCCGAATTGACAGGTCTTTGTATCTAATCTGATCTAATACAAAAATTTTGGTAGTATTCTTGAAATTTAGGAGACTGGTTAACCCATAGTTCTGTCAAGGATATATCTGAAACATGGTACGAAATAATCAGAGAACCGGAAACATGAACAGGAACCAATATGCAATGACAACAACAATGATAAACTCCTAGGGGAAACACGTATGAATGCAGGTTCATGGAGAGACTGATTCCTGTACAAAAGCTTTTCAAAAACACCACCTTGAAAACAAGTTTAGACACTGAAGTAACTCAATTCGTACAGTTTCAAAAAACTGATTGAAGATCAAGAAACCAAGAAGCTTTGAAATAAAGAGACAATAATATGAGTTCTTTTAGGAGTGTAGACTCTAGAATGTGTTCTTGGCATTATATGTGGTCTGATTACAGTACGATTTTCATCGATCAATCGTGCAGCTGGTTCAATAAATGTAAGCAATATATTGACCGGGAAGTGCCTGGCCAAAATAAGAGCAGACAACTGCTCAACCGTGGATGACGACTGCAGTTGCAGCAGCAGTAGCAGCAGTTCCTCGAAGAAGAGAGTAAAAGCTTCAAGGATTAGAAGCACACCCGCGGAGGCTTTGGAAGACATTACGGCCCTCTTCTATGACGAAGAGCGCAACGAGATTTACACTGGTAACAGACACGGCCTCGTTCACGTATGGTCCAACTAACAGTTGTATCTTACACTAGACTGTCTTCGCCTCGAGACCGCAAGCCTGTACTATTAAATTTGTACTAGTTCATCCTCTCTTTTTTTTTTTTTGTTTTCGTATTAATTTGTTTAGCTTTTTGCTTTTAATTTTTCGGGATTTGTTTTTTCAAAAGTAACTGTGGGCTTGGCCGTGTGTGCGTGCTTGAGTGTGTAATGTTTTTAGTTGTATTTCTAGTGCATCAGGAGGTACAAGTATGTAAGGCCCCATCTAATCTGTTTGTTGATAATTTGTTGAGCTTATGAACATCTAATGATGGTAATGTCATTCAAATTTGCACTATGCTTAATTATGTTCAGGATTGCCATCCCCTTTGCCAACCAGTCATACGAGCTACACCTTGAAATCTAAAGTAGGACTGGTCAATTTGTTGGTTCACGGTTGAACATGACTTTGTTTCCCTAGATGGGAGGGAAGTGATTGTTACACGCTTGAATCTTGTTCGGTTTTCAATTAATGGCACTTCGGTTCATGTACCGCTTCAATGGACAAACAACCCAACCCTTGGAACGTACTAAGAGAAGGAACACTCTAAAAATTGTGTTGGACTTATCTTGCATCAATTAATAAACAATTGAATGCTCCAAAATTTGTAAAATTTAAGTAATATATTAAAAATTGAGTACACTCAATGTATGAATGATGCATGTATATAGTTAATAATTAGAAGACCAATATGAGATAACAGATAGAAGTGAATGACTGAAAATAAATATACCTCTCAACATTGTGTTAATTAGCTATATTTTATGGAGTGGCATAAGTAGGCAGTTACTTAACAAATACAAAACGAAGTTTTATTTGAACCGAGTAGCTAAGTAGCTCTATTTTATGGAGTGGAGTAAGTAGGTAGTTACTTAACAAATACAAAATAAAAGATAATAAAGAAATTTCCTTCAATAGAAAGATAAATAGCAGAATCACCTTCAAATACTTGATGTTGTTACATTTGCTTGTTCTTTCTCTCTATTTTCTCAACCAACTTTAAAATTTATTTCGTATCCATATATAGGATAATACGATTGATCTTTTGGATTGAGAAAGTATGTACGTACATATATAGTTAAGAGTAGAGTAGTACAATGAAAGTTCTGGATATGATTTAACCTTGCTTTTCCCACACGCAATAATCTTGGCCAGATGTAGCGATCTTGAAATTAGATGGAACAAGATTACCAATATTGTTATTTGATCCAATCTTAACGATAATTTTTTCATCAATCATTGCTACATAGAGGTCGGAATCGGATGCCATTATATTCACATTACTTGATTCACTTATTCCATTCCTTGTTCTGGCGGATGTCAACTTCACAATTTCGTCTGTCAATCCCCAATCTATGAAATGATCGTAGAACTGCAAACAAACCAAAGAAAAACAAAGTTTAATGTTAAACATTAAAGAAAGTCAACAAATATAAACACAGAACACCTAATTGCGAGAATGTTATTTACGTGAACTTACTATTGATGGAATTCCTGGATGGGTAAGAATATAGGCATATCCTTGGATAACTTTATCAGACGGAAAAGGCCAAAGCTTTTGAGTAGAACCAGTATCATGATTATCGATAAATGTAACTGCATTTTTGGGTAGAACTCCGATCATTCCACTAGGTTTTCCATTAGGATCTTTCATTCTTCCCCATTCGCCTTGAACAGCGACTTGAAGGATTCCTTTTGTTGTGAAATCGAATGCAGTGAGAGGACCTGAACCTCCATCTTGAACCCACTTTGCAAGATCATTTCTATGCGAATCTTGGTTATAGCTTGGTTTTCCATCCTGATCATACGCAAGAGAATTCCACAATTCCCCTACCGCGAAATCTGGCTTTGTTGCCTCCATGTAAATTTTGGTTATGCTTGGAGCGTATCCCTTGACAAAATCAAATCTCCATCCATCAAAACCGATTTCAGTCTTAAGCCAATTCATCCAATCGGATAACTCCTTTTGGACCCTTGGATTGAGGTGATCGATATCCGGAGCAGCATCATAGCCAGCTCCAGTATCGAGGTTGCCACTACCATCAGAATATCGGGTATCATCCCTACAAATGGCCCACGGGCCCCAATCTAAGCGATCATCTGAAGTGCCGCCTTCAAATATGCAATAAATTCCTCTTCCATCTTTTTTATCCGCGCAACGATGGTTTATCACTATGTCTGCAACACATTTGATCCCTTTTGCATGGAAAGCATTTATCAATTCCTTTAAATCAGCTTCATTTCCATACTTGGAGGCATCAATATCATACAATCTTCCTGGTAAGTATCCTACAAATTCAAAAAGAATATTATTGCGAAAGAATTGAAACTGAAATATTATCGGATAAAATGTGTATTATAGTTCCACTCCATCATATTGTCATATAAATGTAACCCTATTTTATCATACCATCTTTCTTTTTGGCTTTGGCTTTTTCTATTGCATGTTTTTGACAAACTGTGATGCTTTGATATGTCTTATTTTCTATCAAATGCCATGTAGTGTATAACCAAGGGTGACCAATACACTATTACATTTATCTGATATACAAAAAAATCCATAATTTTTGTCTCAAATTATACTGATGCGTACCTTGAGGTGAAACTGAATGAGATGGTGGAGGTAACCAAACATGAGTGACTCCAGCGCTAGCTATGTCATCCACATAGTTTTTAAGTGAATTGTACCACCCTCCTGCTTTGTTACTCGATTCCCAGTTGAATCCCTATACCGTAAATTAAATAATATTAATTTAAAAGGACTAAGAAATACGGTATGATTAAATTCTATAATACTGCATATAGAATTATATTTTTATTCAGAATTTTGAAATTTAGGGATAAAGTGTGTATGGTGGATAAGATTGATTTGATTAGGATAAAAAATACTAGACTCCTCATGATTGATAATTAATTAATTACAAGTATAAAAAAACTTAATGTTAAAAATTATAATAAATATTAACTTGATGAAAAGAAATACACTTAAAAAGTGTCTTCCTGCTAATTAAGACTCATATCGTCACTCTTAAATATATCATATTGTCTAAAACGAAAATGATAAATATCTTGGGGCAAGACACATCATATCTTAAGTGTCTTGTTATTGTATAAAACCTATATATTTATAAATTAAATTGAAAAAAAAATATATGATTGACTTCTATAAGTATAATAACACATATAAATAGTATAAAATCACATTTTTATCTATACTTTTTAAAATTTACAAAAAGGCCTCTAAAAAATACCTAACAGTGGGGTTCACGCCAACACATCTCAAGCTTCTTATAATCGATAATTAATCGTAAATGTAAAAAAATTGAGGGTTTAAAAATGATAATAAGTATACCTGAAAGAGCAGCGTAGGAGTAACCAAGGTAATAACTAAAGAAAACGAGAGAAAAAAACTGCAAATGAGTATAGGATGTAAGGGCTTCATATTTCTAGCTTCTATGGTACTTATGCATGGAGCAATATATGTGTACTGTTAGGGGTATATATACACATACAAAGCCCAAATTAGTGTAGGATTTGCATGCAGGAATAAAATGAACACAAAGCTGGGTTGGATGCAATAATTTAAGCCGCAAAAGGTGACAACTTGACGTATAAAGAACATCCAAGATGCATGGGGCCATGAGAGTCAGTCTCACCCTTTGGTAATTCACCACTTGGGAGCTTCTGATTGGTTACTCCTTAATGGAATCATGGGACAATGGGAGACCCTTGAAAATTTTCCACTCTCATTGGGTTGCATCTAACATTATCTAATTTGAGAGAATATGGTCCTGTTTGAACTAAATTTGAAATTGGTGAAATTGTTTGATTATTTGTTTAAATTTGTTTGGGTTAGTGATTACGAGAAAAGTGTTTGGTAAACCAACTTTTTGTGAAAAGCTACCTCAAAAAGAGCTTTTTGAAAACTAGCTTATTGGGTTATCAAACACCTCAAGTAGCTTTTTCATCTAGGTCAAAAAGCTAACAGTGTCCCAAAAACTAAAAGCTGCCCCAAAAAGCTTACAACCATACACCACCTATATATATAATGTAAGCCCTTTCACATTCCTTTTTCTTGCTCAAGAAGTGGTTTTTGTTCAATCAATCTCTCAAGAAGTAAGGGACAAACATTGATTTTTGATTTGTTTTTTTAATCATAATATATCCACTTTTTGGAATATTGGATCGTAATATATTCATATTTACTATTTTATACCTCAATATACCGACCTTTATATATACTTAGATGATTTACATGTATTTACCATGATTTTAAGGTGGTGAATCGGTTTCAAGGAGGATTTAAGTGGGTTTGTACAGGTTCTTTACAGGACTCAAGAAGTTTTCACTACCTACTACGTCTCCTTTGAGACAGGTTCACCACTACTTCAATTATGGTAAGTACTTTAAAATCGCTTAGATATAAAATTTGGTATATTGATATCTAATAATAAAGGTGAGTATATTATGATTCAATACCCCAAAAGGTGAAAGTTTTATCTTATCCACTATATAGGAACATATATATAAGGGCATTATGTTGGATAAGCATAAATGTAAGCCTTTTCACATTCCTTTTCCTCGCTCAAGAAGTATTTTTGTTCAATCAAGCATAAATGTAAGCCTTTTCACATTTTTATGTTGAACATAACCTCAAAAAAGCCTTGGAGCAAGCTCAAAGAGTGACTTGAAAACATGACATAACAACCTTACGATTCTGGTTTAAACATGGTTACGTAGGTTTCTATAGGTACGTGTTGAAATCCTCCATTATGTTTACATTTGCTTCCTTCTAATCTACTAATACGCATGGATATAGGCTACTTGTTGATAATGCCACCAATATAGTAATATTTGATTGATTATGACTATTTAAAGTAATGTATCAAACATAAATTGGTTGACCAAATATTTTTTTTATATAAGGGTAAGTTCAGGTCATCCAAACTACGCCCCTATAAGACTTGGTTCATATGAATCAATCCCATAACCTCCAAGATGGAAGGTAACATTCATGCCAAGTAAACTACTGGTTCATTGACAGTTGACCAGATATATATTGTATGAGTTTCAACCGGATTATGAGGGTTGAATATAAGCATATTATATAGCTTAATTTGTTAAGCACTTGACTTTGTGGTTAGCTACAGTCAATACCAATGAATGGGGTTCTTTGTCAATTGGCTGTTGAAGTCCAAGGTTCATGATATGAGTTTTAAATTTAGCATTGCTTTTCATCTGTTGTGACTTGTCTTCTATAACTTGCTGGAACTAAAAATAAGCAAACAATTAATAATCTTCATGGGATCTCCGTCAAACAAATTCATTAGGTCTTCCCTTCTTATTATAATTGTCCAGTCATTGTTATTCTATCAATTTATCCTGTGTTTACCAATTCTTTAGTCCCATACATCATTCGTTGATATTAACTCCTTTTTCTTTAGGGTTTTTGGCTCAAAATAATCCAAAGTTGGAGATCATTGGCTGAAAATAATCCAAACTCACTTTTTGGCTGAAAATAATCCAAACTTCTAACCTATTTACTCGAACTAAACCGAAATCGATTTCCGACCTAAGAATTCTGACCGGTCAGCTTATGTAGACCCCATTCAGCATAAATTCAAAACTAAAATCAATTAAAGAAACACGTGCTCTAGCTACCCACTCACCATTCTGACGCCGGAAATTGATTTCGGTTTAGTCCGAGTAAATAGGTTAAAAGTTTGGATCATTTTCAACCAAAAAGTGAGTTTGAATTATTTTCAACCAATGACCTCCGACTTCATATTATTGTGAGTTGTCAGACTGATGAACTAGCTAGCTCTAGTGCATGCCCAAAAGATGAGTATTGCTTCTGTTATTTTGTTATCTCTTATCCCCATTGCTGTTTCCATATCCTTTGTAGGTAGGCGGCAGGTCAGTCATACAGTTTCGTTGTAGCATATTGTATGCTTCATACATTTTCAGTGTGGGCCTCTTGGTGCTTTGGGCTTACCGGAACCATAACCTGGTCCATTTGGTCCCGAAGGTGTGTGAACACGATGCCGCCCGTTGGGCTGTCGTTGGAGTTGCGCGTAGTAAATAGCATTTTCTGTACCTTTATAATCATTAACCCAAAAAAATTCATTAATTGGATTTACGAAGTACAATTAGGATATGTTACTTTTAACTTTTTTTTTTCATGATAAGTTCATAAAAATATAATCAGAATAAATTTAACCAATAAATTCTTAATAATTGAGTTTTGTACATAGCATCCATAAAAAAAATCAGAAACAAATTTAAAGATTAAGTTCAAAACTGTTGGTAAAAACTCCGTTGGTAAAGGTAATAACAATAGATAAGTGTATCTGTTGGTATTGTTTAGTAACACCATCAAATCAAATATGTTGGTATTGGATAGTGTTTTACTAATAGATATTGAACTGATGGTAAAAAGATTTTTACCAACAAAATAAATTGTTGGTGTTACAATTTGACGCCAAAGTTATCACTTCTACCAACAAACTATTTATGTTGGTAATAACGTTGTGGTAACAAAACTTATTATGGTCCTCATGTATCTGTTGGTAATAGTATTCTAAACATGCATACATCTATTGGTATTAGTAATCTACATCTGCACACATATAATCATATGGCAAAATCCTATATTTATTAATAATTACATTTTTGCCACCAACTGCTAGTTGTAGATGTCTCTTTTAATATATCCATGTGTTAACAAATATTTGTACATATGTAAATATTTGCTTCACATAAAAAGAACATACCTAAAATTAAAAGTCATTTTAAAGCATTACATATCATAGAGTAACAAATACATGTTGTAAAGCTAGCTAGAATGTATGGTTTGAATTTATTAAAGAAAACTTTTCAAAGTCATTTCAAAGTATATTGAACATTGTTATGACACTCTCAACAAAACAATCAATCCATTGATCATAAAAAAATCGACATACAACAGGAATAGTTAAAATGTGACATGATAGTGTACATGAGAGCACTCCCTTTAAAACTTAATAATTTTTGTTGTGGCATATTGTATGCTTCATGTATTTTCAGTGTGGGCCGCTTGGTGCAGTGGGCTTACCAGAACCATAACCTAGTCCATTTGGTCCCCAAGGTGTGTCAACTCCTCGAGAGAGTTGCGTGTAGTAAATAGCATTTTTTGTACCTTTATAGTAATCATTAACCCAAAAAATTTCATTAATTGGATTTACGAAGTACATTAGGATATAATCAGAATAAATTTAACCAATAGATTCTTAATAATTGAGTTATGTACATAGCCTCCATAAAAGAAAATCAAAATAAATTTAAAGATTAAGTTCAAAATATATTTAGGAAAATAAGTTAACAATAAGTTCCATTAAATAAGTTGAATGAAAAATAAACCTTAAATATGATTTAGATTACTAGTTAGATCTTATCCTGAAACAAGTAACCTGTAATAACCCACCCCAAAATCATGTTTAATTACTTATTAATCACAGTAATTATCTAAATCGCGTTATAATTTTTTTTCGCGTTTATTTTATTATTTATCAACGTACTCGTTTATTTATAGTTATCGGTGACAAGTCTCGCGCAGGAGATGGCTAAGGCGCCGAATTATCGGTTTAAAAGTTACTTTACATATTCGTTCAATAAGTTAAAGTATTTCAGTTTATACGTTTTACGTTATAAATTTATTTACCGAGAATCGGTTACGAATTACTTGTTCCGATTTATATATATATTTTACCGTTCCAATTTTAATTTCTTACATTTTAATCCCTTACATAATTTCAAGAGGTAATTTTCCACCTTATTATTTTAATTCAAGTGTCATTGTATTTTATTTTTATGTTACCCAATTATTATCGATATATTTTATTTCCTACAAAAACCCGATATTTCAAGTTACTACCTCGATTACCATTTAATTACTCCTAATGTTATCATCCTATTATTATTTTTAATTAAGGTTTTAATCTCATTTATTGTTAGCATTGGTAATTGGATGATAGTTTTAAGTGTGTTTTAAATGTTTAGTAGAAGGGGGTCTCAATACACCTCACTTCTTTTCAAATTTGAACCAAACTAATTACTTTTAATTTATTTACTTAAAACTAATTTATTAAAGTTGTATTTTCAGATTTTAATTAAGTTAGTATTGGTGTTTTAAATTAAGTGAGGGAGTATACAATAGTAGTAGTAGAAGTGGGAGGCTCATTTTAACTCAATTCAACACCCATCTCATTTTCTCTCACTACACTCTCAAACTCCTCCCTCTCCCTCCTCTTGGTGTCCACTCCCAGCCAGCTCCGGCCAGTTTCCGGCCACTTTTCCGGCCAGCCGGCGGCGGTTTCCGGCGCAGTGCATCCCCCTCTTCCTCTCTCTTGTGTTTTCATCCATTTTTAACTCCAAGGGTAATCTCTCAAACCCCACTTCAATTTCTTTCAAACCTAATCTGAAATTCTATGTTTAATTTATGTTTCTTTGGTGAATTCCATCTCTTTTACTCTCTTTATTCATGAATTCAAGTATATAATTGTTGTGGTTAAGTTAGGGTTTGAGTTTCAAGTTTATGCATGTGTGTTTGGATGAGTTTTTGAGAGGTTCTTGTTGAATTCATGGTGGATGATGAATTAGTGTTGATGCATGTGGATTTCTTGTGAGTTTTTATGTGTTTAAGGGCTGAGATATTGTTGTGAGTTTATGAATTAAGAGTTATCATGCTTAAATTGTGTGAATTTGTGAGTTTTGGAGCAAGAGTTCAAGAGTGTGTTTATTATGTGAAGTTAATGTTTAATCCATGGATGCATGTGGTTTTCAAGGCCTTTGATGAAGAGTTTTTCATGGTTTATATTCTGGAAATATGGTGGATTAAGGCTAGAAGAAATTTGGTTAAGTTTTAATATGATTAAGAGTGGGAAAATCCAATTAAAAGATGAGTTTTAGGTGTTTTAGCTACTGTTTTCAATTCTGGAAATTTACAGAATTATAAAAGTGAGATTTTTGCCCAAATTTATACTCCATTGGATAGCTTAAGGTGTTAGCAAACCATAGGCTTTGGAATTTCGAATTTCCGACATGTATAGCCCGAGTTACGACCAAAACCGTAACCTCACGTTTTTAAATACGAATTCTGAGTCAGTGTTTTGAGGGCTGTTTTTCGTCCTTTTGGAGACCTCTTTGGTTTTTATGGTAAACATGAAAGTTTTAGGCCATGTAGCAAGCTTTCCGGAAAGGTATGGTTCTTTGTCATCCGATATCGGAAGTGTGAGTTACGACCCCGGGAAACCGGGCTGTCCAGAATGGTTTTCTGCTCAAAATAACCTTTGTAAAGTATTAGCTTTTGGGCCTCAAATCAACCCAATAAGGGGTTCTAGGTATAAATGAGTCATGGATATATATTGTCATTATAGAGTTATGTGTTTAAGGCTAAGTGTACCATCTTGGAGTCCTAAGTAAGTCTTATGTATACTCTTCAAGAGCTAATGTGTTAGTAAGTCCTTATTTCCTATATTTCTTTAAGTATCGTGTTCAATATCTTTGCTCTAGCTAAAAGCTCTTTCTAGCTTGATAATCTCTAATGTTATCCAATTCATTCCTCATTTCATCACTCATTTCATAGTTCATTAATCCAAGCTTGCTTTTATTCACATTTGGACATGTATATCTTGCTCCATTTCGTCTTTTCATTCCATATCGTATTATCAAACCATAGTTGAACTCATTATTTTCGCATCCGAGCTTCCAATTTATAATCATCCTATTCCTCATTGATTCAAGCCTATTCTCTTGTATTCAAGTCCTTTTATTTGAATCACCTTTTATATCATACTTCTCATGTATTTTCGACCCGAAAAGCTTAAAGTTTCATATATTCAGCTTCTGTCCGGGCCCATTTTGGGGCCCTTCCACTCATTTTTAGCTTCTGGTTCTGTTGACAAAGTTGTAGATTATGATTTTCTCTATTCCGAGATGTACTCTTTTACTTTGTTTCGATTTTCCTAACTCAAGTTATGCTATAAACACTATTTTACTATAACCTGAAATTTTATTCTCAAAAAGTTACTTCATGTTAATTATTAAGTTTCTAAACTTATAAATCTAATTTAAAACTTTATTCGGTTCTTCGTTTCTACTTATTCTTATCTTAGTTGACAAGTTCCCAAAGCCGTCTGCCGAGTCGCCACTTAAAGACTTTAGCGCCCAAGGTACGCAAATTGTCCAGCTTTTACGTTTAAGTTATACTCATAGTTCATGTATTTCATGCTATGTCAAGTTCCATGAATTTCAATATCTTTACATCTTTTAGTGGACCCGCATTTTATACTTATGATAACATCCATGTTTTAGCACTCCTGATCAGAGTGCCTTGACCGCCAAATGTCATCGCTTAATACCAATCATTCCAAGTAAAGATCAACTTGGGCATACGAGTGAGTGAGGTGCTTGCACCGATCGTAAGGGTCCCACTTACTCTCTATTTTCATGAATTTATGTTTATGCTTATGTTTATGTTCACGTCGTTCAAGTTCTTTTTTTTTTTAACCCCTTCCCCGTTTTCGAAATGATTTTAAATGCCGGCACTAAAACCGTTTTCGAACGGTTTACGTGCTGGAGGTTTACGTACTGAGTGTCTCCCCACTCACCTTTGCGTGTTTTAACGTTTTGTTTTAGGAGGTTCGAGCTCCCAAGGCAAGGATAAGGCAGTTGCAAAGTAGTTCAAGGCTATCGAGGTAGTTCTCCATGGAGTCCATCGAGTCGAGACAAGCAGGATTTCTTATCGGAGTTGTTTAGTTTAAGTTATGTTCAAGTTGTTGTACTTTATCCAAAGATTGTATAAGTTTATGTGAAGGTTGTTAAGTTGGTTTGTGGTTTTGGAAGTTCTTTGATGTGGTTGCCTTGTCTCTTTTGGGAGACGGCGGTAATGCTTCGACCTAAGGTGTTCATCGCTTAATCGCGCTTAGGGTCTTTAAGTGGAGTTTAACCCGTGATTAAGGTTGGGCGTTACTTGTGGTATCGTGAGCCTGTGTTTTGGTTGAGTATTTGGGAATTATAGGATTTCTTAAGTTATGGATTCTCCCTTAAGGAGAAAGATAGGCATGTGAGTACAAGCCTTTACATGATGAGTATGAGTATGTTAGGTGATATGTTGGAAATTGTTGGTGAGCTTGAAGCTCTATATATTGGGTTAGTATGTAAATTGTGCTTCCGCAGTTTTCAAGACTTTGTAAATTTGGGAGTAGTTCTAATTACAGGAGGTGTCTGAAATTCTCCCAGGATTTTAAGAAAATTTTAGTCAAAATCCGTAAGGGGGAAACTAGGTAAAATGAGTTGAGCCTAGTAATATATGTAAGAAGAGTTAATGAATACCATGGGAAGAGTTTGAAGTTCGTCAAGAAATTTCCTCAAAGTCTTTGGGAGTTATCGAAAAGCTTATAAAGTGAGTCCCAAGTGGGACCATGGCATGGGTTATAAATGATAAGTGTGGACGAAAAGTGTTAAGGTAGTCCAAAAAGGGACTAAGTTTATGAGGTCTAGAATTGTCAAGCAAGTCTAAGGCAATTTCCAAAGATGAAATGAGAGCTTCTTAAATCGCTTATAAGAGGTTATCTTGGTTGAGTCTCGAACCTTTTCGCAAAGTTGTTCCTTTTAATTGCATTTAGCTGTTTATTTTGGCCTTGATGAGATCTTAAAATCTTGCTTTGTATTTTATGTATGGATAACGATGGTAACCCCCTCCCGAATCCGTTCGCAATGTTTATGGACCCCGCCACCAACGTTCACGCCCATCTTAAGGCGTTGCAAAATGTTCTCGATGCACATTGCACTGCAAATCCCAAATCCGAATATCACGATGACGTCCGCCGAGCCCGATGTCTTTTAGCGACTCTTCCCCACGTGAGCCCGTGGGATGATATCCGAGACCTGCATCACTACCGCTTATACGGGAGAACCCGACGCCACGCATGGTGTGTTAACTACATAGGGCTTGGAACCAGATTGTCATGGAGATAATGATCACGCAGTCGCATAATCTTTGGGTCTTCACGCCGCCAGTTAGGACCCTACCTTCACGAGGTGATAGGTTTACCGCGCCTACCAACGCGGAAAAGCCCGGCCACGTGTTCGCTCCGGCGGATGACGTCCGTCTACACTTCTCACCATACCTCATCGGACGTTCAATCGTCCCGAATCGATCGTCTCATGGGGAGTCTACGCCTACCGCTCAACTAGCTGGAAATGAAGAAGAAGATCCTAGTATGGATCTAGATCAACACGAGGTGTGCCCCGAGCCGGGCGCATCAAAGGATGAAGGCAGTGCACGCCTACACCGCCGCCGACGGAGAACGATTTCGATTGGACCGCTTTAGGGCCCAGATTCGCACACCCCACGCAAGAGCGCGCCCTCTACGACTTCGACGTGGAAGAGGATGGGGATCAAGAACAAGAGGGTCTAATTCCCATGTTTAGTGATAGCCATCGGTGATCGACTTGTGCAGGATTAGCAAGGCGCCGACCATAGATATAGGCTAGATGACAGTCAGTACACCATGGGTGACTAGGTTCTTGCTTTTGGGTCATCAGTGTAATTAGCCAAACAATGCTTATTTTGTAATCTCCCTATGAGTATTTTGTGGATGGGAGCATGGATTTGTAATTCAAGGGATGAAAAAACATGATGCCTTAGTTTTTGTTTTTTTTTTTCCGCATGTATTAGGATTGGAAGTGGAGATAAAACTCTATGACAATCACAAGTGGAATTGCTATCTTTATTTTATGAATATGGATGGATGTTACGGTATTTATGGATTTATATGTATTATGGATTCTGCAGTTTACAGTATATTGGGATTGTGGGAATTCTCTTGAGATTTTAATTATGCAAGTATATATGTTTTTGGTTGATACCTAAGATTTGACCAAGGGATCAAGGTTTTATGCGGGAGCATTTGATTAAAATTTGGGTTTTACGGAAAAAAAAGGGGGGGGGGGCTATAAAATAGGGGGATAATGCTAAGTTATGTGGTTAATAAGATATTTTGTTGTAATATTGTAGCATGTCGCAAAGTTCAAGAAATACGCCATCGCAGGAAGAACCCTAAACGGACCACGAGGAATCTTTTAGAACCGCAGGACCTCAATTGAACCCAGGGATGGTTAACCCCTCTGAGTCTTCTCTAGGATCTGTTCCTTTTAATCAGCCCCAACACCCTGACCCCTTTGGGATGTTGATGCAAGAGTTGTTTAGGCGCATACCCTTTCCACCCACGGGCCAAGCGAGTAGGGCAAGAGAAGAGAATTATCTTTGATAGGGTGGCAGAAGGAACCCATCTTTTACAAAGGGGCTATGACCTGTAGCGCTAGAAGAATGGATTCGTGAATTCGAAAAGATCTTTGAAGTGGTCGAGTGCGAAGATAAGAAGCTAGCCATAGGCACCTACTATCCAAGGGAGAAGCGGATATTTGGTGGGGAACCATCAAGGATAAGTATCAAGGACCGAAGTCTTGGAGTGACTTCCTAAGCGATTTACGAGCTCAGTTTTACCCTACCTCTCTTAGGCGTCAGAAAGAGAAGGAATTCCTAGAGTGGAGTATGCTTAACAAAGATATATCAATAGTGCAGTACACCGCCAAGTTCAACGAGCTATCCCGATTCGCCTGCATGTGCAGACGGAGAGGTTGAAGTTAACGATATGAGGAGGCCTAGCGCCATATATTCGTAGTCGATTATCCTCCCACGACTTAGAACCATGCAGAAATGCGAGAGAGGCTGCGAGGTAGAACGAGTAAGAAAGGAGCCGAGAGCTCTAAACCACGGAAACCAAGGAAATGCCAAAGAAGGTGGAACAGCAGAGGAGCATCAAGTGCCTCGAATGTGGGAAGCAACCCAGCCAAGAGGCCAGTGCCTCCGGCCCCAAGAAACCAAGCAGCTCCTGTCAACATTAGGGAACCCTGCAAGAAATGTGGTAGGACCAACCACACTACTGCCCAGTGTCGGGTAGGTACGGGGAACTGCTTATGGTGTGGAGCCCCGGATCATAAAGCTGCAGAATGTCCAAAGAGAGGCCGGAGACCGGTGCACCACACGCCTCGCACCGCAAGCGGCGACACCACAACAAGGCTCGATGGGTCGCCTACGCCATGAGCAAGAAAGAGGCAGCGAAATCTGGTATGGTTGTCACTGGCACAGTTTGTATATATATGCAACCCTTAACTGCATTATTTGATTCTGGAGCAACGCATTCTTTTATTTCAACTAAAGTTGCCTCAAAGTTAAAGTTTCAAAATCTAGCCAGTAGAGTGAATTATTCTATTAGCCTACCTAATGGTCAAACCATGCTTTGCACGACTAGTTTTGTGGGTGTTCCACTCATGTTGAAGTCGAGATATTTCCGCTAATCTTATTGATTAGATCTAAAAGAGTTTGATATCATTCGGTATGGATTGGTTGATCTCGCAAGCCCAAATCAAGTGTAATGAGGGGATAGTCATTCTTAAGAATGCCTCTGCACGGAAGTTCATTTCATTGGGGACTTAGGAGCTAACCCGCGCCCATCATAACCTACGTAAAGGCTCGAAAGATGCTTAATCATGGGTGCGAAGGCTACCTATGTTTTGTAAGTCAGGATTTGAAGACTCCGCCCAAGATAGAAGAGATCCCCGTAGTGCGTGATTTTCAAGATGTCTTCCCAGAAGAAGTTACAAAGCTACCCCCGAGGAGGGAAATTGATTTTGAGATTGAGCTAATCCCAGGAACAAGACCTATATCTAAGGCACCGTATAGAATGGCGCCTGCAGAGCTTAAGGAATTAAGAGAGCAATTGGATGATCTTTTGATCAAGGGTTTCATCGGACCAGACATCACCTCGAGAGCCCCTTTGTTTGTAAAGAAGAAAGACGGTAGTTTAAGGCTATGTATCGATTATCGCGAGCTAAATAAGGTGACCATCAAGAACAAATACCCTCTACCAAGGATTGATGACTTGTTTGACCAGCTTCAAGGAGCCGGAATGTTTTCTAAGATAGATTTGAGATCAGGATACCACCAGCTCAGAGTTAGAGCTGAGGATATCCCCAAGACCGCTTTCAGGACAAGATACGGTCACTATGAGTTTACAGTAATGCCTTTTGGGCTTACCAATGCACCGGCAGTGTTTATGGACCTGATGAACAGGGTGTTCAAACCCTATTTGGATAAGTTCATGGTGGTATTTATAGATGATATTCTAGTCTATTCTCGAAGTCAAGAGGAACATGAGAACCATCTGAGGATTGTTCTCCAGACTCTAAGAGAGCGACAACTGTTCGCCAAGTTTTCAAAATGTGAGTTTTGGTTAAAGGAAGTAGCATTTTTGGGACATGTAGTCACCAGTAAAGGGATCCAAGTGGACCCCAGCAAGGTTTCTCGCTCAAAGTCGGGCAAGACCTCTCTGACAACAAGTCACGAAGTTTCTTAGGAATGGCAGGATATTATAGGAGATTCGTACCGAATTTCTCTAAGTTGGCCTTACCATTGACCAACCTTCTCAAGAAATCGACTCGTTTCGAATGGTCTGACGAGTGTGAAGAAGCCTTCCAAGTGCTCAAGGGAAAGTTAACGACCGCGCCAGTGTTATCCCTTCCCGAGGAAGGAAGAGAGTATGTTGTATATAGCGATGCGTCCCATCAAGGCTTGGGATGTGTGTTAATGCAAGATGATAAGGTGATCGCATATGCGTCGCGGCAGTTAAAGCCTTACGAGAAGAATTACCCCACTCATGATCTAGAGTTAGCAGCAGTGGTGTTTGCCTTGAAGATTTGGAGGCATTACCTGTATGGAGTTCATACGACTATCTTTACGGATCACAAGAGTCTCAAGTATATATTTACTCAGAAGGAGTTAAATCTAAGGCAGCGAAGATGGCTAGAACTTATCAAAGATTATGATTTAGAGATCCAATATCACCCTGGCAAAGCAAATGTGGTGGCCGATGCCCTGAGTAGAAAGACTCAGCATGGAAGGTTGACCTATCTAGGGGTTCACCCAAAGCTGCAACGAGAACTATACCAGGAAAACATCGAGCTGGTTAAGCAAGGGGAAGTGACCAGAAAGTTAGCTGCTTTATCTCTACAGCCATCTATCATTGAGGAAATCAAGACAGAACAGATGAATGATCCTGAACTCAGGAGAATTATGGATAATCTTGTCACGAAAGGGATGCCGGGATTTCTAATTCAAGATGATGGAACCCTAAGATTTCAAAATAGGTTGTGTGTGTCTAACAGGGGAGATTTAAGGCTGAAGCTTATGGAAGAGAGCCACAATTCATCGTATTCGGTACACCCTGGAGGTACCAAAATGTATAGGGATTTAAAGGAAAATTTCTGGTGGCCAAACATGAAGAAAGACATAGCCAATTATGTGAACAAGTGTCTAACCTGTCAAAGGATCAAGGCCGAACATCAACGACCATCAGGAGAACTCCGACCTTTAGAAATTCCCACATGGAAATGGGAGTCAGTCTCTATGGATTTCATCATGGGTCTACCCCTCACCATGTCCAGGAAGAATGCCATCTGGGTAATTGTAGATCGCCTGACCAAGTCGGCGCATTTTATCCCTATCCACGAAGGATGGAAGGTAGATAAGCTAGCTGATATATACATTCAAGAAATTGTCCGTTTACACGGAATCCCAAGAGAAATAGTATCCGACCGAGATACCAGGTTCCAGTCAAGATTTTGGAGTGTATTGCAGAAAGCTTTTGGTACGCGACTCAGTTTTAGTAGCTCATATCATTCGGAGAGTGATGGTCAAACCGAGAGGGTTAACCAGATCGTGGAAGATATGTTGCGAGCTTGTGTTCTGGATTTTCAAGGGAACTGGGATAAGTTTCTCCCACTCGTAGAGTTTTCATATAATAATAGCTACCAGACCACTATTAAAATGGCCCCGTTTGAAGCACTCTATGGCAGAAGATGTCGAACCCCACTATGCTGGGGAGAGTTAGATGAAGCGTTGATCATAGGTCCGGAACTAATCCAAGACACGACCAATAAGGTCCGAGTCATCCAACAACACATCAAGATCGCCAAAGTCGGAAAAGAGCTATGCAGATAAGAGGCGAAAACCTCGGAATTCCAAGTTGGAGATCACGTTTTCTCAAGATTTCCGACGAAAGGGATTCAAGATTTAACATCAAAGGAAGCTAAGCCCCGCTACATTGGGCCATATCCGTGTGAGAAAAGATAAACCGGTAGCATACGAATAGAGTTACCTTCTAGTTTAGGAAGGACCCACGATGTTTTTCATGTGTCGCAACTCGGATGCGTGCGACCGAAGCATGTTCTAGCGGAAGAGCGCGCTTTTGGCGAAGATCTAACCTTGAGCAAAGAACGGTCCAAATTCGGATCGACGAATCAAGAATTTACGCACGAAAGAGGTCCCATTAGTCAAAGTGCTGTGGGCAAATCAAGATACCTCGGAAGCCACGTGGGAAACCGAGGAAGGCATGAAAGAGCGATATCCTCATCTCTTTTGAGGTAATCAATCACGTTTTAACCGCAATCAAGTTTCGGGGACGAAACTTCTTTTTAGGGGGGAGGGTGTAATAACCCACCCCAAAATCATGTTTAATTACTTATTAATCACAGTAATTATCTAAATCGCGTTATAATTTTTTTTCGCGTTTATTTTATTATTTATCAACGTACTCGTTTATTTATAGTTATCGGTGACAAGTCTCGCGCAGGAGATGGCTAAGGCGCCGAATTATCGGTTTAAAAGTTACTTTACATATTCGTTCAATAAGTTAAAGTATTTCAGTTTATACGTTTTACGTTATAAATTTATTTACCGAGAATCGGTTACGAATTACTTGTTCCGATTTATATATATATTTTACCGTTCCAATTTTAATTTCTTACATTTTAATCCCTTACATAATTTCAAGAGGTAATTTTCCACCTTATTATTTTAATTCAAGTGTCATTGTATTTTATTTTTATGTTACCCAATTATTATCGATATATTTTATTTCCTACAAAAACCCGATATTTCAAGTTACTACCTCGATTACCATTTAATTACTCCTAATGTTATCATCCTATTATTATTTTTAATTAAGGTTTTAATTTCATTTATTGTTAGCATTGGTAATTGGATGATAGTTTTAAGTGTGTTTTAAATGTTTAGTAGAAGGGGGTCTCAATACACCTCACTTCTTTTCAAATTTGAACCAAACTAATTACTTTTAATTTATTTACTTAAAACTAATTTATTAAAGTTGTATTTTCAGATTTTAATTAAGTTAGTATTGGTGTTTTAAATTAAGTGAGGGAGTATACAATAGTAGTAGTAGAAGTGGGAGGCTCATTTTAACTCAATTCAACACCCATCTCATTTTCTCTCACTACACTCTCAAACTCCTCCCTCTCCCTCCTCTTGGTGTCCACTCTCAGCCAGCTCCGGCCAGTTTCCGGCCACTTTTCCGGCCAGCCGGCGGCGGTTTCCGCATGCATCCCCTCTTCCTCTCTCTTGTGTTTTCATCCATTTTTAACTCAAGGGTAATCTCTCAAACCCCACTTCAATTTCTTTCAAACCTAATCTGAAATTCTATGTTTAATTTATGTTTCTTTGGTGAATTCCATCTCTTTTACTCTCTTTATTCATGAATTCAAGTATATAATTGTTGTGGTTAAGTTAGGGTTTGAGTTTCAAGTTTATGCATGTGTGTTTGGATGAGTTTTGAGAGGTTCTTGTTGAATTCATGGTGGATGATGAATTAGTGTTGATGCATGTGGATTTCTTGTGAGTTTTTATGTGTTTAAGGGCTGAGATATTGTTGTGAGTTTATGAATTAAGAGTTATCATGCTTAAATTGTGTGAATTTGTGAGTTTTGGAGCAAGAGTTCAAGAGTGTGTTTATTATGTGAAGTTAATGTTTAATCCATGGATGCATGTGGTTTTCAAGGCCTTTGATGAAGAGTTTTTCATGGTTTATATTCTGGAAATATGGTGGATTAAGGCTAGAAGAAATTTGGTTAAGTTTTAATATGATTAAGAGTGGGAAAATCCAATTAAAAGATGAGTTTTAGGTGTTTTAGCTACTGTTTTCAATTCTGGAAATTTACAGAATTATAAAAGTGAGATTTTTGCCCAAATTTATACTCCATTGGATAGCTTAAGGTGTTAGCAAACCATAGGCTTTGGAATTTCGAATTTCCGACATGTATAGCCCGAGTTACGACCAAAACCGTAACCTCACGTTTTTAAATACGAATTCTGAGTCAGTGTTTTGAGGGCTGTTTTTCGTCCTTTTGGAGACCTCTTTGGTTTTTATGGTAAACATGAAAGTTTTAGGCCATGTAGCAAGCTTTCCGGAAAGGTATGATTCTTTGTCATCCGATATCGGAAGTGTGAGTTACGACCCCGGGAAACCGGGCTGTCCAGAATGGTTTTCTGCTCAAAATAACCTTTGTAAAGTATTAGCTTTTGGGCCTCAAATCAACCCAATAAGGGGTTCTAGGTATAAATGAGTCATGGATATATATTGTCATTATAGAGTTATGTGTTTAAGGCTAAGTGTACCATCTTGGAGTCCTAAGTAAGTCTTATGTATACTCTTCAAGAGCTAATGTGTTAGTAAGTCCTTATTTCCTATATTTCTTTAAGTATCGTGTTCAATATCTTTGCTCTAGCTAAAAGCTCTTTCTAGCTTGATAATCTCTAATGTTATCCAATTCATTCCTCATTTCATCACTCATTTCATAGTTCATTAATCCAAGCTTGCTTTTATTCACATTTGGACATGTATATCTTGCTCCATTTCGTCTTTTCATTCCATATCGTATTATCAAACCATAGTTGAACTCATTATTTTCGCATCCGAGCTTCCAATTTATAATCATCCTATTCCTCATTGATTCAAGCCTATTCTCTTGTATTCAAGTCCTTTTATTTGAATCACTTTTTACATCATACTTCTCATGTATTTTCGACCCGAAAAGCTTAAAGTTTCATATATTCAGCTTCTGTCCGGGCCCATTTTGGGGCCCTTCCACTCATTTTTAGCTTCTGGTTCTGTTGACAAAGTTGTAGATTATGATTTTCTCTATTCCGAGATGTACTCTTTTACTTTGTTTCGATTTTCCTAACTCAAGTTATGCTATAAACACTATTTTACTATAACCTGAAATTTTATTCTCAAAAAGTTACTTCATGTTAATTATTAAGTTTCTAAACTTATAAATCTAATTTAAAACTTTATTCGGTTCTTCGTTTCTACTTATTCTTATCTTAGTTGACAAGTTCCCAAAGCCGTCTCCAAGCGAAACGCTATGCTTAAAGACTTTAGCGTTCCAAGTGCATAAATTGTCCAGCTTTTACGTTTAAGTTATACTCATAGTTCATGTATTTCATGCTATGTCAAGTTCCATGAATTTCAATATCTTTACATCTTTTAGTGGACCCGCATTTTATGCTTATGATAACATCCATGTTTTAGCACTCCTGATCAGAGTGCCTTGACCTGGCCAGTGTCGACTGTTTAACAGTCAATCATTCCAAGTATAGATCAACTTGGGCATACGCGTGTGTGAGGTGCTTGCACCGATCGTAAGGGTCCCACTTACTCTCTATTTTCATGAATTTATGTTTATGCTTATGTTTATGTTCACGTCGTTCAAGTCTTTTTTTTTTTTAACCCCTTCCCCGTTTTCGAAATGATTTTAAATGCCGGCACTAAAACCGTTTTCGAACGGTTTACGTGCTGGAGGTTTACGTACTGAGTGTCTCCCCACTCACCTTTGCGTGTTTTAACGTTTTGTTTTAGGAGGTTCGAGCTCCCAAGGCAAGGATAAGGCAGTTGCAAAGTAGTTCAAGGCTATCGAGGTAGTTCTCCATGGAGTCCATCAGTAGTCAAGGACAAGCAGGATTTCTTATCGGAGTTGTTTAGTTTAAGTTATGTTCAAGTTGTTGTACTTTATCCAAAGATTGTATAAGTTTATGTGAAGGTTGTTAAGTTGGTTTGTGGTTTTGGAAGTTCTTTGATGTGGTTGCCTTGTCTCTTTTGGGAGACGGCGGTAATGCTTCGACCTAAGGTGTTCCGCTGCGCTAATCGCGGGCTTAGGGTCTTTAAGTGGAGTTTAACCCCGTGATTAAGGTTGGGGCGTTACATAACCTAATGGTTAGACCTTGCTCACAATACGAACACTTTCATATTCTTTACAAATCTAACTTTAGATTTTGTTTTCTTAGATACAATCAATTAATTTGATAACAAGAAGCTTGTAACAAAATGATACTCCCTCCGTTCCATATTAATTGTCGTCTTTGGAAATTGTGCAGTCAAATTTCAAAAAATTTGACCATAAATTTCTCAATATATACAATGAGTTGCCATATAAAATTATCACCATTAGATTCGTGACGAAAAATACTATAATAAAAGTATAATATTGTAATTGTTAATAATGTATTATATAAGAAATTATCAATCAAATAGTAACATTGGAGACTGTGAAAGTCAAAATTATGACAATTAATATGGAACGGAGGGAGTAATTGATGCACAATGTTGCATGCATTCGATAGGCAATATTGTTGAAATACCTCCTCCATTTCATTTTAGCAAAATCATAAACATCTTGCTGCAAGATGATTCTTAACCATTTTACATTTCATCTAAATCACTCACAAAGTTAAATTTATGTATATTTAAATTATTATAAAGATATGTTTCATTACTCGGAGGGTTATTATAACCTATAAACAATATAAAAATATTTGTTTATTTATATTTTTTCATAAATATAAAACTATGCACGAAATATGCATTTTCTACTATGATTGATAAAATTAGCTATTATTTATATTTTTTTTGACCTAGCAAACAAATATTATACTCTTGTAGTTGATAAATATACATCATTATTAGAGAAAATATTATTAAAAATTAATAAAATGTAAAATATAAACAATTCAAGATCGTTATTAACCATCTTAAGTCAAAATGTGTATCATTATCCTTCATTTTATTAGTCGAAGGTTAATGAGGAGATATCCAAATAACTTCTCAGGTAATATATTTTGACAAATTTACTGTTATTTCTAATGAATGAGCAGACAGAAATGAGAGTGAGAGAGATGAATTACTATTATTTATTAACGGGTTAGAGAATATTAATTGTTAGGGGATAAATTGGCTAAGTAGTCACTGAAAATGAAAAGTCACAAATATCTAGAGCAAATAAAATATAGGTAAGATTCTTCTTGTCTAATTGAACTTAATATAAACTTATTTTTTACCTTACCTTACCAACCAAATTAATATGACTTAATGTTCGATAATTTATATTTAAAATTTTTTATTCAATTTATTAAATTTATTTAAAAATAAAAAAGAAACAGATGATGTGACATTTACTTACCTCCACAACTTTCTTATCTAACTTTCCCAACCTAACATAACATTATCCGATCTAACTTAGTCATACACCCTTAATTCTTAAAAAATAGAGTCATAGTAAAAGTGACAAGGACAATGATACACATCTTGACTCAAGATGGTTAATAATCATCTTAAATTGTCTATATTTTATATTTTGTTAACTTTTAATAATATTTTCTCTAATAATCATGTATATTTATCAACTACAAAATATAGTATAATACTTATTTGCTAGGTCAAAAAATATAAATAATAGTTAATTTTATCAATCACATTAGAAAATGCACACTTTATGCATAATTTTATATTTATAAAAAAATATAAATAAATATTTTTATATTATGTTTAGGTTATAATAACCCCAAAGTAATAAAACACACTTTTATAATGATTTAAATATACTTATATCTAACTTTATGAGTCATTTAGGTGAATTGTAAGATGGTTAAGAATCATCTTGCAGCAAGATATTTATCATTTTGCAAGTAACAAATATAAAGAAACAAATAAAATAACACAATGAGCATTAAGAACGATAACGGATTAAACCTGAACCATGTCTAAGAGGATTCAAAACCAAACCAAACCAAACCCAACCAAACATAACAATGAGTACGTCGTAACTCATAAGAACGACAACGGATCAAGCCCGTTGGATACCGAGATGTTGGATCCACAACCAAACTCATTGGGTCCATCAGTGCTCGGGTCTTAAACAGGTTCCAAAATGGTCCAAGGTTTAATGTTCATTTTTCACTCGTAAATATGATAAGAGTTATGATATACTACCTCCGTTTTGTTTTATCTGTCGCCTAGGGAATTGTGGTAAAAACTTTGACCGTTAATATCTTAATTTGTATAATGATTCATCATACAAAATTGATATCATTAGATTCGTAATAAAAAATACTATTAAAAAAGTATAATATTATATTTTTCTATAAAAGTTTTATATTGGAAATTATTGATTAAAAATTGGCACTGAAAACCGTAAATGACAGATAAAAAAGAACGGAGGGAGTATTATTTAAACAACGTGTTGTATGTTATCACTCATAAATATGATACTGAGAATACAAGGAGCTCAACTAAGGAAGTTTAATCAGGAAAATGATCAGTCACCTGTGTGCTTAACATACTTGGGCACGTCCCGTGCTGAGCTCAAAACCAGTAAGCAAATGAGAAGTGGAAGGCCAAGATGAAGAAATCCCTTCACATGATTCATCTTCTTCAAAGTGCGTAACCAATTAGCTTCTTCAAATGAGAAATGGAAGGCCAAGATGAAGAAATCTTTATTTATATGAAAGTAAAGGATATATGCATGGTGTCCATTAAAACGAAAAGGATATATATATATATATATATATATGGTGGTTAGCTTTAGCCATCGTACTAAACTAAGTGGACCTGACCTATTCAATCATGACTATAACCGTTATTCTTATACGAAAATGATAAATGTTTTGTACAAGATACAGTTTAAGTGTCTTCCTATTGTATAAAATTTATATATTTGTTAAAATAATCTGTTCATTTGTTACGTTCAACAAAGGCATGCTAATTGTCAAGGGGAGCTTTCATTAAAAAAAAAAAAAAATTGTCAAGGGGAGACCGGCCACATCGATAGTCTTGCTTTAGACCGGAGGAATTTGTGTCTTTTTTATTATCTCCATGACTTAGACCTGTTCAAAGGTCGGGTCGGGCCGGGTCAGTCAATTTGAGAATTTTTGACCCGTCGGCCCGAGCCCGAACCAATCCGTCTTTCGGGCCAGCAAGTACATTCGTCCCGAACCTTAACCCTATGGGCATGGGCTGGTTCAACGGGTCGAAAATTATTTAAGATGAATTTTTTTATTAAAAAAACTTAAAAATTCACGTATTTCATTTATGTATTTAGTCGGGTCGTCATGTCGGGTCACAAAATACTAAGTCTTAATCTAAGATTTTTTTTATTAAAAAATTATATTTAGTCGGGTTGTCGGGCCAGGCCGGGTCATCGACCCTAGGCCCGAGCCTGGCCCAACCATGATTCAGGGCCCCAACTTTTTCGGGCCGGGCCGGGTCACCTTCTAAAATTTTTGACATTGACCCGCATTTTTTTGGGTCAGATGACTCAGATCGGGCCGGACAGGTCCCCAACCCGTTGAACAGGTCTATCTCCATCCAATCAAGATGCAATTCCAGAAATTTCCAAGAATGTGCATCCTCCGTCCCTAATTCCATCTCGAAAATGATAAATATCTTGGGCAAGACATATATTAAATGTATTGTCATTATATAAAACTTATATATTTGTAAATTAAATTGGAAAGAAAAATACATGATTGACTTCTATAACTATAATAATATATATATGGTATAAAATCACACTTTTATTTATATCTTTTAAATTTTGCAAAAAGGCATCTAAAATATGTCAAACGGATGAATTTCATTCGTTAGGGTGTTAATTTTAATTGTTGGCGTAGCCAACACATTCCAAGCTTCTTATAATTGATAATTAATAGTATTTATCAAAAAATTAAGGTAAAAAATGATAATAAGTATTAATTTTATAAGAAGCAAGACACTTAAATAGTGTCTTGGTATCATCACCCAATCCGTTTTTATCTTTTCTATTACCTCCATTCCATAATCTTTGTCATCATGACCACATTTAGAAGCAAGTGTACTTGGACCTGGACGTTCAGATTAGTGGTGAAAAATACATTATTGATCCTAATTTATTGTGTATATAATCCATAATTTTTACCCCAAGTTATATAAAGGTTATGTTCTTTTTTATCTTAAGGGTTGTCATGATCACCTCCAACCACACTTGGGATCAGCCCATGCTTAGAAGACCAAATGCATATTGAAAAGGTTTTTGGATTTTAATATAATATACTTTGGACAATAATGCACCGAACATATTTTTTGGACCGTAATATATTGTACTTTTAGGCGTCAGACAATAATGCACCCTAGACAATTTTAGTGACAGTCGACTCGATGATGGTCCTATATAATAGCCTAAGGAGATGAGTTGACAAAAAAAATTAAAATCTTGATTAAATTAATTCATCAAAGAGGGAGGGGGTGGATTAGAGAGAGACAATGAGAGAGGGGAGAAGTCATGGTTGGTTAGATTGAAGGAGAAGGGGGAGGAGAGAGAAAGTGATTGGAAAAGAGAGAATAGAGATGGAGAGGGTGAGGTGGCAGACAAGTCAAAGTTGACTGGGCAACTAATAAAGTCAACACACACTCCTCCCCCGCCATGTCAACGCACCACCGAGTTGTTCAGTTCTTAATTCGGTGGCGTGCTATTGGAATCTAAAGCGCCCAAAGTTCAGATTATTGAGAAACAAATCTAAGTTCAGCCTATTATGGGCTAAGTTCAGATTATTTAAACGCAATTCCACTTATAATATAGTTATGGTCCCCAGGTCGCACACATTGTTATTTTCTCCCTGATATCCAATCATCAATGAGAAAGAGTTTTCTCTGTGAGTTTTCTTCTAAGTGGATGTTGATCTGAAAGATCTAACCACATCATTTGAGGATGACTAACAACTACAATGGATTCAGGTATTCTTATTTATGTTTATATTCTATTGATTCGACATATTGAACAAGCCCGTGGTTGTTATAATTATGTTTAATCCAATCAATAAGACCTTGTACCACTACAAAGATGTCCACCTTGGTGTAAGTTTTGAACATGTAAAATATGCCCTAGATTAAGGTTACATGCATTATGCCATATGACAAGTCATTGTTGTATGTTAGCAGTGATGGCAAGTTCTACTTCAGCACGAGACGAGGACGGATAGTGTACAACATTCAGAGCCGGCGAGTCCAGAATCTGGCGAAAAGTTATAAGGATGGAATAATTTTCGTCGATGATTTTTTCGAGACTTTGGCCTTGCTACTTGGAGGCAGCAAGGAACCACCAAAGGAGCCCTGATGATCAAGAGTGTTTTTGGGAAGCAAATGAGGTGAAATGGAATAGTTTGAGAGTGACGGCATTTGTGACTTTGCTTAATTCCCAAGTCACAATGTCATGTGTGGACCTTAATCTAAATTTGACATCAAATTAAACTAGAATATAAATACAAGTAGATTGACATGGAAGATGATATAACTAGCTAGCTAGGCTACTTGTTGATAATGCCTCTAAAATGGTAATATTTGATTGATTATGACTAGTGGTAAAGTAATGTATCAAACATAAATTGGTTGACCACATATATATTGTATGAGAGTTTCAAACCGGATTATGAGGGTACGTTGAATATAAGCATACTCCCTCCTTCCCATATTATCTATCACTTTAACTCACTTTTTTTTCCCATAATATCTGTCATCTTATAGTTTCAATATCACATTAATTACTAATTTATCAAATTAACCATATTAATTACATCTTTTTCTTCAACTTTTCTTTTTTATTCACCATTTTTCTTTTTTATTCATCATTTTATTTACCTTTTTCTCATTTCCAAGGATAAAATTTAATGTAAAGAGGAAGTTTTCTTAGTTTTGTAAATGATGTCCTAAGTGACAAATAATTTGGGAAGGAGGTAGTATTCTATAACTTAATTTGTTAAGGACTTGACTTTGTGGTTAGCTACAGCCAATACCAATAAATCAAGGGGGTTCTTTGTCAGTCCATCTGTAATGGCGAGTTTGAGAGTGAGATGACATTGATGTGGTATGAGCGAGGACGAGAAATCGTGCTCACCGCGCGAGGACGAACACGAGATTCTCGACATTTTTTTTCTTTTTTTTTTTAAATTTCTATCGTAATGTATTTAAATAATTAAATGTAGGGTCTACACCTTTTTAAAAATATTTTAATTAAACTTACGTTCACTATTGGAAACCAAGTTAACATGAAGAGTCTAAGTGCCCAAGCTGATGATATGAGTTTTATATTCAACATTGCTTTTCATCTTTTGACTTGTTTTCTATAACTTGCTGGAACCAAAAATAAGCAAACAAATAATAATCTTCATGGTCTCTGTCAAAGAATAAATTCATTAGGTCTTCCCTGCTTATTATAATTGTCCAGTCATTGTTATTCTATCATATTTATCCTGTGTTGTTACTGTTATGTCGCCTTATGACATGGGATTTACCAATTCTTTAGTCCTATACATCATTCGTTGATGTTAACTCCTTTTTCTTTATGTTTTCGGAGTTGCTTGTTCTAACATGCTTATTATATCAGCATGAAGATATGATCAATTGATTTAATTAACAGACAATGCGTGTTCAATGCTCCTAATCTGTTATTTATACATATCTAGTACATTTCAAAAACACCATCCATTAGAATTGTCAGTTGTCAGACTGATGATGAACAAGCTTCTAGTGCATGCCCAAAAGATGAGTATTGCTTCTGTAATTTTGTTATCTCTTATCCCAATTGCTGTTTCAATATCCTTTGATTTCCCCCGGTTCGATCCAAGCTCATCCGCCATTCAATTCCAAGGAGATGCAGTGAGTTCCGTAGGAGCCATCGAGCTGATCAACAAAGTCAAGTACTTCTGTCGCGCGGGTCTGATCACATACTTCCAGAAGGTCCGCCTTTGGGACAAGACGTCGAACACAGTGTCAGACTTCAGAACTCACTTCTCCTTCTCCATTGACACCCTTAACCAAACCAACGGCACATACGGCCATGGCCTCACCTTCTTCATCGCCCCTGCTGGGTTCCAGCTCCCTGCAAACTCTGATGGCGGATTTCTAGGTCTCCTCAACACGACCAATATTGATTCCCCAGCTAATCGGATTGTATTCGTGGAGTTCGACTCTTTTTCTAACTCCGAATGGGACCCACCTTTCGGGCATGTGGGTATCAACAAGAACTCCATGTCGTCCCTCGTAACTCTGCCGTGGAATGCCAGTCTGCACTCGGAAGATACCACCGATGTTTGGGTCGTTTACAACGCGACTGCTAAGAATCTGAGCGTGTTTTGGTCATACAGAGGAGAGGGTGATCGTAGAAAGAACTCAACTCTCTCTTACAACATCGATCTGAAACAAGTCATCCCAGAATGGGTCAGTATCGGTTTCTCAGCTGCCACGGGGAAATACATAGAGAGACACACCCTTCTATCGTGGGCATTCAGCTCAAACCTGGAATCCAAAGTGCCCTACACTACCCGTGCTAAGGTGGTGAAATTAGCAGTAGGACTGTCCCTTCTTTTGGGTGTTGTATTCGTCGGAGGGATGTTGGTTCTGTTTGTGTATCGTCGGAGGAGGAGGAGGATAAGGAAGAGACTAGCAGAGGCAGCCTCATTCGACGATGAACTCGAGAGAGGAGCCGGGCCGAGGAGGTTCTCCTACTCTGAACTCGCTCTAGCCACCCACAACTTCTCCATGGAACGCAAGCTCGGAGAAGGCGGCTTTGGGGATGTCTACAAAGGGTACCTCATAGACTTGGACATCCCTGTTGCAGTAAAGAAAACCTCAAAGGGGTCAAAACATGGAGAAAAGCAGTATGTAACTGAAGTGAAGGTGATCAGCAGGTTAAGGCACCGAAACCTAGTCCAACTCTTGGGTTGGTGCCATGATCAAGGCCAGTTTCTTCTGGTGTACGAGTTCATGCCAAATGGGAGCCTCGACTTCCACCTTTTTGGAAGAAACAACAACAACAACAAAAACCCGCTGCCATGGGCTGTCAGGTACAAGATTGCACTAGGGTTGGCATCCGGTTTGCTGTACCTGCACGAGGAATGGGAGCAGTGTGTGGTGCACCGCGACATAAAGTCTAGCAACATAATGCTGGACTCCAACTTCAATGTCAAGCTGGGTGACTTCGGGTTAGCTAGGCTCATGGACCACGAGCACGGGGCTCAGACAACCGGGCTAGCCGGGACACTTGGGTACATGGCACCCGAGTACATCAGCACCGGGAAGGCCAGCAAGGAGTCTGACGTGTACAGCTTTGGTGTCGTGGCATTGGAGATCGCCACGGGGAGGAGGTCGATGGACCCTATGGTGTTTGGGACGCAGAATAATGGGTTGGTTGAGTGGGTGTGGAATTTGTATGGGAGAGGGGACTTGCTGTTGGGGATGGATGAGAAGTTGGAAAAAGATTACTTTGATACCAAACAGGTGGAGTGTTTGATGGTGGTCGGATTGTGGTGCGCGCACCCGGATCACCATTGTAGGCCGTCTATAAGGCAAGCGATCCAGGTGCTCAACTTCGAGGCTACGTTTCCGAGCCTTCCTGCAAGGATGCCTGTGGCTAGCTATCAAGTCCCTTTGCAATCGGCTAGTACTGCAAGTTACCCTTCTTTTAGTACTACTACAAGCTTTGCAGAGGGTCGTTAGATTTTGTATTGGACTGTATTGTTGCAACTTGTAAATCCATAAATAATTGTGATGATTGTAATAAAAACAGTTGGTTCTTGTTCCATTATTGTCTAAGAAAAAAGTTCGGTGTATTATTGTCCAACATCACCAAAATACAGTATATTAGCAGCCAATATCCCTAAAAAAATGGACCAAGTACTAACACACTTCTACTTGTTTTGAATCATTGGTGATTGATTATTCATACAAGAATGTGTAATTTGTACATTAAGAAGATATTTACCTAATATGGCCAAGTACCTATTTTAGGGTATGTCAAATTCTCGAGTAACTTCGATTTACCAAAATTTAAGAGCTTAAGAGCTTTATAGCTTCAAGGAGAGTACTTTTAAACCTATGTGGCTATGTAAGTCAACTCTTATATGTTGTCCATTAATGTACAACTCCTTCACAACCCCAAAACCCTTGGCCCAAATTGATGATGGATCAGAAACAATTGGATTGTTTTGGCCATATAAATCATAAAGTGAAGACTCCATAGATCCAATTTTGTATTGTAGATACTTCAACCCCATGTTTATCGCGGGCTTTGCAAAGTAATTCTCAGAAGCCCATTCAAGCCTAAGTGGGACAATTTGGACTACCACGGCCCCATCTGGCAAGAAAACCTGATTTGTTAATCCAGCCCCATGGGCTCCAACCATCATATCGCAAGAGTTCACTTTTTTTGTAAATCTGTCCAAGTTGGACATCTCATTGGGCTTCACTTTTCAGACCCTGAGGCCCATTTTCTTCATCAATCTCATCATCTTGTCTTCAATATAAAAATAGCTAGGAATTATTATTTAAAAATTCAATTTTCGTTGGATCAATATCTCAAGAAGTAAGGGACAAAGATTGATTATTTATCCTATCCATTGTATGTGTATAAAGAGCTTAAGATAATGTTTAGTTATGAAAGTTCAGTTTGAGCTCATGAGTTTTAGGTTTTAATAATTTTTAACAACTTATGGAAGTCTTTAAACATTAGTAGATACTAATTGTTAATTTTAATTTGGTCATAAGATAATGTTTAGTTATGAAAGTTCAGTTTGAGCTCATGAGTTTTAGGTTTTAGTAATTTTTAACAACTTATGGAAGTCTTTAAACATTAGTAGATACTAATTGTTAAATTTAATTTGGTCATATGACCATGTTAGTATCAATCGATAAGTTTTAGTGAGTGACAACACTAGTTATTGTAAAAGGACGAGTCTTGCGGTGAAATACATGCATATGTCTTGTCTTAATGTCAAGACACATATCATCATATCCTTCGTTTGGCGGATCTATTGTACTAGCAGTTGAGTCAAGTGACTCCATTGAAATTCTGGAAAAAAAAAATGTATAAGTAATATATACAAGTTAATTGCATAGATGGCTGTTAATGGTTCACCTGAGTTAACTGCTTTTAATGGAGCGCGGGTTTGAGACTTAATAGACTCTAGTATTAGAATTTTTATATTTTTTTGACAAAATTTGACCTTCTAGTCTATTCGTGGCTGATACTCTTCTCCTTCATTCATTAGATACCATCAATCCCTTCTTTTTGAACTTCAAATGTCCCATCTTTCACCCTCCTTTCCAGACCCACCAACTCAATAGTTAGGTGTCAACACTTTGAGATTGGCTCCAAAATATCACTGATACAGGTGTTCATCTGCTGACGACAATCGCCTCCGTGTCTCCATAGCAATTGCCAGCCATAGTGTCCTCTACCAGTCACTGTCTGTAACGCCCCCAAATTCACAATCACCATATTAGAATTTAAACTTCTAATAATCCAATGATTAAGAAAAAGAACTTAAGAGCATTACCGCCGTGCCCGTCCATGCAACAAGACTAGGTCAACCAATCTTAAACAAGACACCAAATACAACACATATTCAACACCAATCAAAGCAAAACAATCCCAAGGAAGATTTTAACCATTATACACAAGCATTCATAGACTATTCTTGAACATTAAACCATAGTTTGCCCCTTCATCACAGGATTTTATAATTTCATTCACTCCCAAGATTATTAGCTACATTCACCCAACATAAGAAGGAACCACATGAACGTAGCAGTAGCAATGATTGTGAGCAAAAGAGGAAAAAGAACCCAAGAGGTCCTCATTTTCTTCTTCTTAGCTTGCCCTTTTGTCGGAACTTGATTTATCAGCCTTAGAAGCACCACCTAAAATAAAACATAAAACATATTTTCGCAAATAAGTCCAATATACATGCTCCTAGCTATACAGTCAAATAAATTTAAGCAATTCATTTTATTTCGCGCAGAATTCATTTTGCAAACGGGAAGAAGAGTATATAAAATACATATTGCATGATTATTATTATCTAAGTGGTTGCCTTGCAATCATCAGATTTTATCCTTGATATGCGCGTACCCTATGTCTGATCGGGAAGTCTGGACGGAGTTGACCGTTTGACACTGGCTAGGTTATGAAGTACTTGACTTGGGCATATATGTAATTGAGGCGGGACCACATTATGTGAGGAAAACATGTAAAAACACATATTAATCATTTTAAATAACATTCTAGCTTTATTGAACTCAAATAAGTCTAGGTAGGATACGGACAATATGCGTGCATACCTTAAAACTACAAATTGCAAATAAAGCATCCCAAAGACTTGGATGACTTGAGTGAAGAGTAGTAACAATCACACAAACCACTCTTGGGATGCACAACAACAAGGTAAATTAATTTTTGGAGTTTTGGGAGTGAAAGAGTTCTCTAACTCTAAGTTAAAAGAATAAAACTTTAGTGAAAATTTTTGGAAAATTTCAAATTTGTGCGGTAACTTGTAAAAATCCTAACTCTTTCTACAATGATTGAAGTACCTTACAAAATAATTATCGGGGAAGAAAAAATCAGTGAGAGTTAAGGTTAAAAGTGCGCATAAAAAAATAGAAAAAACGAATAAGAGGGATGACTTGTAGTAATTAAAGTTCGGTAGTGAAATTTTAAAAATTTATAACTTAAAAAGACATTGCGCGCAAGTAGTTTATGGAAAACTTGAAGTATGTTCTACCACTTTTATGTTGAACATAACCTCAGAAAAGCCTTGAAGCAAGCTCAAGGAGTGACTTGACTTGAACGTGACACAACAAGTCAATAACCTTACAATTTTCATTTAAACATAGTTACGGAGCTGATTTTAACGGGCCATAACTCGTGGCTAGTAGCTACAAAGATCTCTTGAACGCGGGACATAGGCTTCTACTAGTGTTGAAATCCTCCATTATGTTTACAGTCGCTTCCTTCTAATACTAACTAGTACTTCGTCCCGTGCAACGCACGGGGCGCTAGTAAACCATACGTATTGTTGAAAATATTATCAAAGTTATATTTAAAAGAATAAAGAAAAAATACTAATAAAAAATAAAAATTAGTTTTCTTATTTAAAAGAATAAAAAAAAAGAATAGTGCATATGAAAAAGAGGAAAAGAAAGTAGAGTTATCAATGTAAATTACACACATTAATGCACACATTAATATTACATGGTTTATTTAAAAAAATAAATAGAATCAATTATAAGTTTCTCAAAATGACCTCATTAGAATCCACATATTTTGATCTTCATCCTTTGTATATATATATATATATATATATATATATATATATATATATAAAATACGCGCAAGGATTTCTTTCACCACTTTATTTGTACATGGAAACTCTTTTTTTTTTTTGACATACACATATTAAACTCTGCCATCAAATCCATTCTTCTATGAGTTTCTTTACTTATTTCCCACAGGCCACAAGTCACAATGTCATGTCTGGACATTACTGCAAATTTGACATCAAATTAACTAGAATATAAATACAAGTTGATTGACATAAAATATGGATATATAGCTTGGCAACTATGCCTCTAATATGGTAATATTTGATTGATTATGACTATTAAAGTAATGTATCAAACATAAATTGGTTGACCAAATATATATTGTATGAGTTTCAAACCGGAATATGAGGATTGAATATAAGCATATTCCATAGCTTAATTTGTTAAGGACTTGACGTTGTGGTATATACATCATTTGTTGATGTTAACTCCTTTTTCTTTATGTTTTTTTTGGAGTTAGTTGTTCTAACATGCAAATTAGAATAGAGGCGGATTTAGTGTGGGGTCACGTGGGGTCAAGTGACCCCGCTTAAAAAAAAAAATTTTTAATTTTGTTCTCTAAATTAAAAACTGTAAAATGTGCATATAAATAAAATATATGACGAAAGATGAAATGGATTGCTGTCTTGGCTCAACGGTCAGCGCGAGCTAATTTCTTGTGTTTCTAGTGACTAGATGGGCGCGGGTTCGAATTATATCACAGTCATTTTGTAAAACTTTTTCACCTATGTTGAAGTGGTCGCGTGTTCGATCTTTTTCACACAACCTAATGTGTTGTCTTACGTTTTATATCATTGATTTACAATTCTCTTCAAATAATTCTGTTCAATATTTTAAATTTGGATTGATTTAATTATGATTATATAATAATAATTTTTAAAAATATTATTCGATATATTATTAATTAGTTGATTTTAGTGGAATTTGGATGGGTTTAAGTTATTTGCATTGCCTACAACCCAATAACTTGAAACTTTTTTATATTTTATTTTTTTAATTCTCTTTGAATATATTTTAATTTGTTTCATTTTTAATTTGTATCGTTTTAAATGTTATTATTTTTAATAACATTGCTTGACTAATTGTTATTGTAATCTCTTTTTTCATTTATCCTTGAACATCAATTTATGAGAGGAAGATTGCCTACATTTTGATTACCATGTCATGTTTAAACGTGTTTTCCTAAGAATTTGTTATTGTTGTTGTTTTTGTATGGAAATATATTTCAAATAAGTAAAAAATGGTGATATCATGGAATACTTTGAAATCATTACGCCTCGTTGAGGACAGCCACGCAAGAAAATAATATTGTTAAGTTTTAAATTTATTTATTTGACCTTTTTATGTTTGACTTTGAACCCGTTTAATTTTATTTCTGGATTCGCCACTGAATTAGAAAGCATGATGATATGGTCAATTAATTTAATTAAGAGACAATGCGTGTTGATTGCTTCTTTTCTGTTTACATATCCAGTACATCTTAAAAATAGCATCCATGAGAATTGTGAGTTGCCAGACTGATGATGAACTAGCTCTAGTGCCCAAAAGATGAGTATTGCTTCTGTTATTTTGTTATCTCTTATCCCCATTGCTGTTTCAATATCCTTTGAGTTCCCCCGTTTCGATCCAAGCTCATCCGCCATTCTTTTCCAAGGAGACGCAGTGAGTTCCGCAGGAGCCATCGAGCTGATCAACAAAGTCAAGTACTTCTGTCGCGTGGGTCTGATCACATACTTCAAGAAGGTCCGACTTTGGGACAAGATGTCGAACACAATGTCCGACTTCAACACTCACTTCTCCTTCTCCATTGACATCCTTAACCAAACCAAAGACACATATGGCCATGGCCTCACCTTTTTCATCGCCCCTGCTGGGTTCCAACTCCCAGCCAACTCTGATGGCGGATTTCTGGGTCTCCTCAACACCACCAATATTGATTCCCCTGCTAATCATATGGTGTTCGTCGAGTTCGACTCTTTCTCGAATTCCGAATGGGACCCCCCGTTTGAGCATGTGGGTATCAACAAGAACTCCATGTCGTCCATCGTATCTGTGCCGTGGAATGCGAGTCAGCGCTCCGAAGATACCATCGATGTTTGGGTCATTTATAATGCTACTGCTAAGAATCTGAGCGTGTTGTGGTCCTACAGAGGAGAGGGTGATAGCAAAAAGAACTCAACCCTCTCTTACAAGATTGATCTGAAACAAGTCATCCCTGAATGGGTCAGCATCGGTTTCTCAGCTGCCACGGGGAAATATATACAGCGACACACCCTTCTTTCATGGGCATTCAACTCAAACCTGGAATCCAAAGTGCCCTACACTAACCGTGCCAAGATGGTCAATTAGCGGTGGGCTTGTCCGTTCTTGTAGGCGTTGTGTTAATCGGAGTGATAATGACAATGTTTGTGTACCAGAGGAGAGGAAGAGGATAAGGAAGAGACTAGCTGAGGCGGCCTCATTCGACCACGAACTTGAGAGAGGAGCCGGGTCGAGGAGGTTCTCCTTCTCCGAACTTGCTCTAGCCACCTAGAACTTCTTCATGGAACGCAAGCTTGGGGAAGGTGGCTTTGGGGATGTCTACAATCTACATGTTGGGTTTTGTGTGGCCCATTGGATCCTCGGGGTCCAGGTTGAGGGAGTAAACGGGGTACCACCAGCGTCATATGGGACGCTAGCAGCGCCCCTCACAGAAGGCACGTGAACCTCAACGCTACCAGCGGGCTACCGTAGCGCCTCTTACAAGTTGTAGAACTAAAGCAAGTGAAGCGCTGCCCCTTGTTTTTTCGCCACTATCAGCGGCTGTCACAATAGTCAATAATTAGGAGACGCGGCTAGCGCCCTCTAGGCACTGCCAACGTATCAGGGAACCATTTTTCGTGACGGAACTTTCCTTTTTGCACCGTAGATTAATTAATTTTAACATAGTGTCCTTCCCTCACCAACAATATATATATGGGACATGTTTCTCCACCAAAATCATCAGAGGGAGATCAAAGAGAAAATATTGAGAGAGAGGGAGTTTCACCAATATTTTCTCAGTGTATCTTGAGAGATTGTGAGTTGAGTGTGAGAGAGATTTATATTGTAATCTCCTTTGGTGATCGCGTCACACCCTGTGATAGTGATCAAGTTGTACTTCTCCATTCTCATATAGTAGATTATTTTCTGGTTGTCGCCATCCGTGGGTTTTCTCCGAGTCCTTTGGTTTCCCACGTGAATCTGGTGTTTGATTTATCGCTCTTATTTTCGTTCCTGAATTTTGTCGTAATATCCGTCATCTCATTTATTTCGCATCTGCTGTTACCTTGCTATTACTAACCTTTTCTCTAACAAGTGGTATTAGAGCAAGGTGGAGATGGATTCAATCATGAAGTGCAATATTCCAAAATTCGATGGAACGAGGAGTTTCACTATGTGGAGACTATAGATGAAGGCAATCCTGATTCAGCACGGGTTATGGGATTTGATTGAGTATCCCCGACACGAAGACTGATGAAATGATAAGCGATGAAGATCTCAAAAATCTCCAGAAGGATATCAAGGGCAACTTGACTCCAAGGGAGTGGAAGAAGCTGGAAGATAAGGCTTTGACAGGGATTCAGCTGTGTTTGGCATATCATATTCAGAGAGAGGTGATGCATATCGAATCTCGGGAGCTTTGGACCAAACTGGAAGAGTTGTATAGGTCAAAGAGTCTTGCCAACAAGTACCGAATGAAGGAGAAACTCTACATGCTGTGAATGCCCACAAGTACTTTTATGCAAGCACATCTTAGTGAATTTGATTCTATTATTACTGAGTTAAAATCAATGGATATGAAACACACTGATGAGGATAAGGCTTTACATTTAATCCTGTCCCTACCTGCATCACAAAAATAATTTAAGGAGATCATGTTGTATGGGAACCGTGGTGTCCTTAACCTTAGTGAAGTAAAGGCCAGTTTACTGTCTAAGGAGAAATTTGATACCAAGGGTGATGACCAAGGTAGTGATGCTTTGATTGTAAGGGGAATGAATAATGATCGTAAGGGAAACAGGTCTAGAGGGAAGTCTAAACACCGTTCAAAGTTTAGGAATCCTCACAAGAACAAGAAGTGTAACTACTGTAATAAGATGGAGCATATAAAGGATTGTTGGACTAAGCAGAGAGACCAAAGCAGGGTAGTAAGGATAACCACACTAAACCTGGTACCTCAAACAGTGTTGAGTCCGAGTCAGATGGTGATGGGTTCGTAGTTACGGATGAATCATTGGCTATCACATTGAGTAGGATAGCTAGAGATTAATGGGTTCTTGATACGGGGTGTACCTATCATATGTGTCCTCATAAGGATTAGTTCGAGTCCTATGAGAGTGTTGACACCGGTGTCGTAATCATAGGTAACGACATAGCCTATAAGGTTGCAGGAATTGATAACATCAAAATCAGGACTCACAACGACATCGTTAGAACTCTGAAAGAGGTTCGTCATATCCTTAACATGACCTGCAACTTGATTTCTTTGGGTACTTCTGAGGCTAACGGTTGTAGGTACAAAGGAGAAGAATGTGTCCTCAATGTGTGCAGGGGTTCCATGGTTCTGATGAAAGGAATCAGGAAGGGTAGCCTATACATCCTGCAGGGGTCTACAGTGACAGGAACTGCAGCAACATTTTTAAAATTTGATGAGTCCAACAAAGCAAAGTTGTGGCACATGAGACTAGGCCACATTGGAGAGAAGAGAATGTCAATGCTGAGCAAGAAGGGGATATCTTGGAGGCGCACAAATCGGCAAGCTGGAGTTTTGCGACCACTGTGTCTATGGGAAACAAAAGAGGCTCAGTTTCTCCAGGGCCAAGCATACAATGACAGGGATCCTTGACTACATTCACTCAGACTTGTGGGGTCCTGCTAGAGTGCCATCACTGAGTGGCAAGCGCTACATGTTGACCTTCGTGGATGACTTCTCGAGGAAGACCCGGGTTTATTTCCTACGGCACAAGAATGAGACATTCTCATACTTCAAGAAGTTCAAAGGTTTGGTGGAGAACCAGACAGGTAGGAAAATAAAGAAACTCAAGACAGACAATGGGTTGGAGTTTGTTGATTCTGAATTTACTGAGTTCTGCGAGCAGGATGAGATTGCTAGGCATCGAACCCTGGTGGGTAAGCCTCAGCAAAATAGCGTAGCTGAGAGAATCAACAGGACACTCCTTGAGAAAGCCCGCTGCATGCTCTCAAATGCAGGGCTTTGGAAGAAAAAATCGCTCTGGGTAGAGGTGATATCTACCACTTGCTATTTGCCGAACAAATCACCTCATGCCTCTATTGAATACTAGATTCCAGAGGAAGTATGGACAGGTAATCCAGTTAATTATTCTAATTTGAGAATTTTTGGAGGTCCTATATATACTCCTCTTCTGCTATTTATACATGATATCCAGTACATCTTAAAAACAACATCCATTCGAATTGTTAGTTGTCAGACTGATGAACTAGCCCTAGTGCATGCCCAAAAGATGAGTATTGATTCTGTTATTTTGTTGTCACTTCTAGGCTCTGCATCTCTTGTCCCCGTTGGCGTTTCCATATCCTTTGATTTCCCTCGGTTCTATCTAAGCTCATCCACCATTCTTTTCCAAAGAGATGCAGTGAGTTCTGTAGGAGCCATTGAGCTGATAAACAAAGTCAAGTACTTCTGTCACGTGGGCTTGATCAAATGCTTCCAGAAGGTCCGCCTTTGGGGCAAGACGTTGAACATAGTGTCCAACTTCAGCACTCACTTCTCCTTCTCCATTGACACTCTAAACCAAACCAGCAGCACTTATGGCCATGGCCTCACCTTCTTCATCGCCCCTACTGGGTTCCAGCTCCCCGCCAACTCTGATGGCAGATTTCTTGGTCTCCTTAACACCACTAATATTGATTCCCCTGCTAATCACATGGTGTTCGTCGAGTTCGACTCCTTCTCGAACTCCGAATGGGACCCCTCGTTTGAGCATGTGGGTATCAACAAGAACTCCATGTCGTCCCTCGTATCTGTGACGTGGAATGCTAGTCTGCACTATGAGGATACCACCGATGTTTAGGTCGTTTACAACGCTACTGCAAAGAATCTGAGTGTCTTTTGGTCCTATTGAAAAGAGGGTGATCACAGAAAGAACTCAACACTCTCTTACAACATCGATCTAAAACAAGTCATCCCAGAAGATACCACCGATGTTTGGGTCGTTTATAACGCTACTCCGAAGAATCTGAGTGTGTTTTGGTCCTACAGAGAAGAGGGTGATCGCAGAAAGAACTCAACCCTTTCTTACAACATCGATCTGAAACAAGTCATCCCAGAATGGGTCAGTATCGGTTTCTCACCTGCCACGAAGAAATACATACAGAGACACACTCTTCTGTTATGGGAATTCAGCTCAAACCTGGAATCCAAAGTGCCCTACACCAGCCGTGCCAAGGTGGTCAAATTAGCAGTGGGACTATCCCTAGGCGTTGTATTCATCGGAGGGATGTTGGTTCTGTTTGTGTTTGGAGGAGGATAAGGAATAGACTAGCCGAGGCAGCCTCATTCGACGACGAACTCGAGAGAGGAGTCGGGCCAAGGAGGTTCTCCTACTACGAACTCGCTCTAGCCACCCACAACCTCTCCATGGAATGCAAGCTCGGAGAAGGTGGCTTTGGGGATGTCTACAAAGGGTACCTCATAGACTTGGACATCCCCGTTGCAGTAAAGAAAACCTCAAAGGGGTCCAAACATGGAGAAAAGCAATACGTAAACAAAGTGAAGGGGATCAGGAGGTTAAGGCACCGAAACCTAGTCCAATTCTTGGGTTGGTGCCATGATCAAGGCCAGTTTCTTCTGGTGTACGAGTTCATGCCAAACGGGAGCCTCGACTTCCACCTCTTCGGAAGGAACAACAACAACAACAAAAACCCTCTGTCATGGCCTGTTAGGTACAAGATTGCACTTGGGTTGGCATCCGGTTTGCTGTACCTGCACGAGGAGTGGGAGCAGTGCATGGTACACCGCAGCATAAAGTCAAGCAACATAATGCTGGACTCCAACTTCAACGTCAAGCTAGGTGACTTCGGGCTGGCTAGGCTCATGGACGACGTGCACGAGGCTCAGTCAATCGGGCTAGCCGAGACACTGGAGTACATGGCGCTGGAGTATATCAACACCGGGAAGGCCAGCAAGGAGTTCGACGTGTACAACTTCGGTGTCGTGGCCTTGGAGATCGCCATCGGGAGGCGGTCGTTGGATCCCATGGTGTTTGGGACGCAGAATAATGGGTTGGTTGAGTGGGTGTGGAATTTGCATGGGAGAGGGGATTTGCCGTTAGGGATGGATAAGAAGTTGGAAAAAGATTACTATGACACCAAACAGGTGGAGTGTTTGATGGTGGCCGGATTGTGGTGCGCACACCCGGATCACCATTGTAGGGCGTCGATAAGGCAAGCGATCCAGGTGCTCAAGTTTGAGGCCATGGTTCCGAGCCTTCCGGCAAGAATGCCTGTGGCTAGCTATCAAGTCCCTCTGCAATCGGCTAGTACTGCAAGTTACCCTTCTTTTAGTACTACTACAAGCTTTGCAAAGGGTCGGTAGAAGGCCCTGTTTGGCAACCTGCTAATAGCTGGCAGCTGTTAGCTATTAGTTTGTAGTTATTAGCTAATAGCTGTTTGGATTAACTGATTGTATTGTTGCAACTTGTAAATCCATAATAACTATGATGCTGGTAGTAATGTTCTGTTGTAATAAAAAAGTTGGTTTTTGTTTCATTAAAAAGAAAGTTGTGTTTTGGACAACCGTACAGTGAATGTTTTGATGAAGCCTATGGATCATTCCAAAATAAGGTCCAAGATGTTGGTTGCCAAATATCCATCAATTTGAGCATATAACCTTAGTGTTTTTACTCTCTTCGTTCCATATTGGATTTGTTTTTGGTGTATTATTGTCCAATATCCCCAATGTACAATATATTATTGTTCAAGAAAAAGTCCTGTAAATTATTGTCCAACATCATCAAAATACAATATATTATCATCCAATATCCCTAAAAAAAAATGGACCAAGTACTACCACACTTCATTGGTAGGAAACTTGTTTTGAATCATTATTGATTGATTTTCACACAATTATGGGTAATTTGTACATTAAGAAGATATTTACCTAATATGACCAAGTACTTGTCTTAGTCATTAATCCTATGCAATTGATTTGACAATGCTAAAACAAAATGCAAAACCATAAAATTACCTTAAGAGCTTTATAGCTTCAAGGAGAGTACTTTTAAATCTATGTAAGTCAACTCTTATATGTTGTCCATCAATGTACAACTCCTTCACAGCCCCAAAACCCTTGGCCCAAATTGATGATGGATCAGAAACAATTGGATTATTTGGGCCATACGAATCATAAAGTGAAGACTCGATAGCTTCGATCTTGTATTGTAGATACTTCAACCCCATGTCTATCGCGGGCTTTCCAAAGTAATTCTCAGAAGCCCATTCAAGCCCAAGTGGGACAATTTGGACTACCACGGCCCCATCTGGCAAGAAAACCTGGTTTGTTAATCCAGCCCCATGGGCTCCAACCATCATATCGCAAGAGTTCACTATTTTTGCAAATCTGTCCAAGTTAGACATCTCATTGGGCTTCACTTTTCGGACCCTCAGGCCCATTTTCCTTATTAATCTCATCATCTTGTCTTCATTAAGAAATGATCTTGAGCTTTTACGAGAGATGAAGAGGACTTTGGGCCTTTTGGGCTTTAGTGTGCTTCTAACTTTCAAATTGTAGGATTCTCTAAGAAACTGTTTGAAGTCTGACATTGTATAGCCTCCTGGTGTATCAGTGTTGTTCACCTCTAAATTACCAAAGTACCTACAGAAACACAAATGCATATTATAAAATATAATAACATATAGATAAAAAAATATAATAAAGAACCATATATTTTGCTTCGAAGTTGGGCCCATTAATTTTAAAAAGAAAAAAAAACTACTATTCCTTCCATTCCTCAATATCTGTCACTTTAATTAATTTTTTATTTTCCATTATATCTATTACTTTACAATTCGAATACAATATTAATGACAACTATAATTAATAAGGGGTTTTGGGACATTAATATACTGAACTTTTAGGGTATTTGACAATAATACACTGTACTTTGACTTTGCGCGATAATACGCTGAACTTTGGGGGTGTTGGACAATAATGCACCCGGAATAATTCCGGCAGTGGCTGACTCGGTGGTGATACTACGTGGTCGGCCTGCCACGTAGGATTGCCACCGAGTCAGCCACCGTCAAAATCTTTCCGGATATTAGAAAATAATACACTGAACTTTGGAGGTGTTGGACAATAATGCTCCCAAAACCATTTCGGTGGTGGCTGACTAGTGGCGATCCTACATGATCAGCCTGCCAAGTAGGATCGCCACCGAATCAGCTACCGTCAAAATCTTTCCAGATGCATTATTGTCCAACACTCCCTAAAGTACAATGCATTATTGTGCAACGTTAAAGTTCAGTTATTATTGTCCAATACCCTAAAAATTCAACATATTAGTGTCCAAAATTCCATTCCTAAATCAAAACTGACTTGAAAAACCTGAAATTCAAGGTGGAACAATGCAATGCAATACCTGAGGCCAATGACAGCTCCTGGGAAACAATGTACTCTTCGATCATTCCTCTCATTAGCATCAATCACTTCATAATCTGATAAATGCTTCAATACTTTGTCAAACTTCCAATCCTCTCCAAGAAGATTATCAGTCACAGCAAATTGCACCTTCGATTCGAAATGTCGACTTGTGATGAACAATGGTATAATTACCTCACTAAACTTGTGAAAATAATTGTCAGTAAATCCCCCAAATGAGAAAACATGAGCAGGAACATTGTGTTCAACATCACAAGATGGAGGATGAATTTGATCAAACTTTCCTTGAATTATCTTAACTGGGTTTACCCAGTTCATCATGGTGTTTTCATCTTCTTTTTTTGGGTATGGCCTGATAATTTTTTCAGTTTGTGGAGTTTTGGTTGAAGGTGCATAGATTGTGAATGATTTCTGCTTCTTTTCAAGTATGATAGGTTGGGTTATCACACACAAATCTGAGTGTTCTTCATAACTGCAAGATAATCCAGAAGATTCGAGCTCGGCTAGACGACCTTCTTCACCTGTTTCATCATTGTACAAACACAATGGTTGATTATTTGTATTCAAATGAAATGGGTTAAATGTGAAGATGTAGGAGGAAATAGTTCAGATTTGTAAATTTGCAATCAAATATTCAAGTGACATAAACACCATTTATTCAACTCTTAACCTTCATTATTATGGCATTGGAGACTATATATCAAGGGTACAACCCAACATGCATGTAGTGGACGGAGTACGGGGACGGGGACGCCAATGGCCCAAAGATGGACCCCACTCCAACACCTGGACACCTGGAGTAGGAGGTGGACCTCTTGCCATTCAGGCAAGAGGTGATTGGCAAATTACCTCTCATTTATAATAGAGCAAATCATTTCTTTTAGATGGGTTAAATTTGACTCACCTACTAGGTCCATTTATCAGGGGTAATGATCAGCTAACTTAATAGATAGGTGAGTATCAAACAGTTCATGATAAGCATGGTCCATCAGTCGCACAATTTCCACTATAACGAGAAATGTTTTGTTTCAACCAAGACTTTAATCATGGTGGGCAGCAAGAAAGATGGGGTGGTTGTCGCTTAGCTACCACCTCTTTGTTAATGGAGTATGTAAACAATTACCTCTAACTAGAGATTGGTAAATGAAAAAAAAGAAAGCAAGGAATGCATTGGTAAGTAGCTAGACAAGTACCAATGAGCTCTAAGCTCAAGTGGTACTTATTGCATTGTGGTAACCCACAAATCCCGGAAGCAACAACAGACGCATGTATGTCTGGTTTGCCCCTTCCCCATGGGCTGGCTGGTGGACTCATTGGGCTTTGCCTAAGATAGGGTGCCCAGTGGTGGCCCGACTTACCAATATAAAAAAAATTAAAAAAAAAGTAGCTAGACAAGTGAAGGACCAAAAACTTACCTCTAACAAGTCTATTCAACTGTATCTTCATATTATGTTCTGGCTTCACAAAAGCATCTCCCTTGTGCAAAATTTCAGGTGTATGAGGTTCACCCAACTTCAATGGAAGATTGTCTTCATACTTGTCTTCATTTGGTGTATCAGAGGGTGCAATTGTCAATCCAAATTGATTATCGACTTCGGCTTCGACCACATTCTCAGGGAGTTTACTGGTTGTTTCCGACAAATTCGACGCCTCAAAACTATGTTCCTTTTCCAAGCTATGAACAAGGGTATCATTTGATGTAAGAAGAGCTGCAACTGTTGATGTGGATGAATGATCATCAATCTCGTTCTTGTTTTCATCAACTTTATTAACAACAGTGACCAATACTGAATCTGGTTCAAGTAAATGAAAGTTAGCATCACCATTTTAATTTATTTTGGCCAAAAATAAACTCACTATTTGTATCAGTTACAAAAATTGGAAATATTTGAGTTAAGAATGTCCGTGTAAACCCCCGGCTCATGCAGGACTCCGCCCTTGAATAAATAGTAAGCATTCTGTAAAGTTGTCTAATCATAAATTTATAGTGAGACGTACAGGGGGTGTTTGGTGCCTGGCATTTTGGATGGCTTTTTGGTGAAAATGGCTTTTTGGGAGGCATTTGGCTGTTGGACTATTTAAAAAGCCAATTTGGAGTGTTTGGTGGATTGGCGGATTGAGATGGCTTTTTATCTCCAAAAAGCCAGTTTGTAAAAAGCTACAAAGAGTAGCTTTTTGTAAATGGCTTTTGGCTTTTTGGAATATAAATTACCATATTGACCGCACACTTCATAAAAATTACAAAACTATCATCCAAATTATTTAAGGTTATTTCTTTTATTTTTTCTTCCATCTTCCACCAAAATTACCATCCAAATTATTTTGGGTTGTTTATAGTGTAGATTACCATTTACCATTTTGGTATCCAAGATGTACAAATAAAAAATATCTTTGCAATTATAAAAAATTTAAAAGTAAATTTCGGATAAAAATTTATAAAATATCAACATTAATTGTAAAAGTAAATTGGTATAAAAATTTTAGTCTTACTCAAGAAAATTTGGCAATCAATATTGATCAATTTAGTTATTAGGCTATTAATACAAATACCAAATTTTAGTGACTATTTGTTGAACACACAAATACAACGGCAAAAAAAGAAACTATCAATAATAAAAATATTAGAAATATGGAGGAAAAACTTAAAAATGAATTAAAAAATCATAAGGTTAAAAAAATTCTGAAAATAAAGCTAAGGGTATAATTGGAAATCAAACAAAAAAGTCATATTACAAACAGCTAACTCTACCAAACACTTTTTATACAATCAGCTAACACAAACCGCCAACAAAAACAGCTAACAAAACAGCCAAAAGTCAAACAGCTAACAAAACAGCCAACAGCCAGAAAAAGCCAACAGCCAACAGCTGGTTCCCAAACACCCCCACAATTTTGTAGTGATTTTTTTTAATAAATATAAGGTGACCCATAATTTATTCAGGATAAATTTATTAAAAATCATCACATAATAAATTATTAATCATATTCATAATAAAATATCATTCTAATATAACTTATTACTCCCTCCGGTCCATCTTAATTGTCCCGAGGCGTCATTAATTTTTCAATATATACAATGTTCTAATGTACGAAACTATCATCGTTAGATTCGTAACAAAAACTATTATCATAAAAATATAATTTTGTAACTTTTTGATAAAATATACTATAAGAAATTGTTAGTCAAAAACAATATTTTAGGCAATTAATATAAAACGGATAGAGTAGAGATACTAAAATAATAGAAGTATTCCTAAACAAAATTCACCTCACGATAGTTTACATGCGAAAGTCTCGCAAAAAATTTGGGATCATGCAATAGTGATCAAAACTCTGTTTAGAATTCTTGAATTTCATTACACCCCAAAATTTTATTATTGTCAAATATATTAAAAATTAATCTAAATTATTTTACATGCCATGTCACAACATTAGAATTAATTAAATCCTAGCTACAACCTTATTATATTGGATAAAAATCTAAATTATTATTACATACTATTACACAATATTAGAATTATTTAAATCCTACAACCCTATTTGTATTAGGAATAATGCAATTTATTATTTACTCCCAGAGCACGTGTTCCAGATCTTATAATTGTTCATCCATATATATTAGGTTGTTCACTCTGATTAATATGATTGTTCATTCTGATTCACATGCTCCAAGTGCATCTTATATATATTGAAGGAATAAAGAGAAGACCTACATTTGGCGCTTAATTATAGGTGGCTTTATTTTATGATATTTGCATTGCATTGTTTGTTGTGTCGTATGCATGGTTGCCAAAATAATTTTGTCAAGTGTCGTGTTGGAGGTTCTTGTTCTTTTTTTTTTTTTTTTTTTGGTAGGTGTATAAACTTACAAAGAATAGGTATGATTGAATGGGCCGGTTTGTAAATACAATAATCCTAGGATATTAAGAATTTGTATACCTCTAAGAATAGTATGAGGCAAGATATAAAAATGATAAATATCTTGCAGCAAAAATAATCATCTTACATTTTATTTGAATCACTTATAAAATTAATTATAAGTATATTTTAAACCATTATAAAGTTATGTTTCATTACTTTGAGGTTATTACAAATTATAAACAATATAAAAATAATTATTTATTAGTATTTTTCATAAATATAAAACTATGCATAAAATATGCATTTTCTAATATGATTGATTAAATTAGGCTATTATTTATATTTCTGACCATGTTAATAAGTATTATACTCTTATAGTTGATGAATATATATAATTATTAAAGAAAATATTATTAAAAGTTATAAAAATATGAAATATGGACAATTCAAGATGATTATTAACCATCTTGAAGCAAGATGTGTATCATTGTCCGGCAAGATATTCCATAAATGTCTTAATATTGATATAAAAAATATATATAATTAATTATTAAATTAAAAAATACGATTATCATTAGATATACACATTTTATTAGTGGTTTTGTGATGTGAAATGGTTTTGTCAAGTGAATTTATAAAGCCATGAGCAAAAAGGCATGGGCATTGTCTATCAAACTTAGGTACTTCATAATCATCTTATTCTTATCTAATTCTACTTACCATGTCTTATACCTCAAGGAAGTAATCAGTTTCATGTTGTGAAATCCAACATTTCAGTCCAAGAAACAGACCCAAATTATACTACTACACATAACAAGTTCTTTTGCATTTTTGACCCCGAAGTATAGGGGTATTTAATTTTTTTTACCCTTGATTTTCATCATTTATTTTTGAGACCTTAAAGTCTATGGCTTGAATAAAAAATGACCATAAAGTTTGTAGGTTGAAAAAAAAAATTTGTGTACTGATTTTGTTTTTTTTTATTCTTTCGATTTTTGAATTTATCTCCCGATTAGAGCCAAACCTCAGGAGTAGGGTTAAAACTGATATTGAAGTTATAATACATATCTCTTATTACAGTTTTAATAAAATTTTAAGGTAGATAAATACAAACCCTTATAAATTTGATTGTGAAAAACTATCTTATGTCACAGCTCATATCATAAATTAATACACCAGTTAACTATTGATTGAAAATATTTGGCATTCATAAGAACATGAATGCCCTATAATGATGATGTGGAACCATCGATCTCAACCAAAAGATTAAACTGATAGTTATAGGTTCAATAATATGGAGCTTAATAGCTTATAGCTTTTCCATGTAAAATCACAAGAAGAAATTAACACATGCAACCAAGGTTGTCAAAATCAGGATCCTAACTTAGATCGAAATTTTAATAACTATGCATGAGAGAAGAAAAAAGAAAATAAAAGAAGAAGATATATTCTTAATTATGAGAAATAATAATGGGGAAGAGAGTAAGACTTACATTGATTATGAGGGGACATGATGAAAAAAGAATGTCTGTTGAAAGGGAAGAGCAGAAGAATGAAGAAGAGGGAGGCTGACAAAATCATAAGCCCTAAAATTGTGTCTTTCTCCTTCAAACCACCTCGTAGCTTCTTCATCCTAATTAATCTTCACAAAATCAAAATCAGACGCAAAATATTTTTGAGGGATGTGAATTGTGATAGCAAACACTGTACGTACTCCAATGCCCAGCTGATATATATTGTGATTCTTTGCTTCCCCTTCTTACGTACCCACGTTCTCATCGATGTATTATATTATGCTTAGTATTTGTCAACGTTCTCCAACCACTAATATAATATTGTATTAATCATGATAATAACAATAATAATAACAATAATAATAAGGTAGTAATAATAATAGTAGTAATAATTGGTAGGATATTTGAAAATACTTGTATTGCAAGGAAGGAATTGAAGGTTCCTTTTCTTGATTTATTTCCAATGTAACTTAACCTCAATTTTGCTATTACACACTATATTTTTGTTTAATGATTTTTATTCTACCTCACTTGAGTTGCAGTTGTTTTATTGAAAATTCTACTATAGTAGAATTGTTTTTTTCAACTATGGTATAATTGAAAGTTTCATACCATTCATTTAAGAAAAATAAATTATATTCGTTGAAAACATTTATGTGTCTCGGTTAATTGGTATAACAAGTTACTTTCATAAATTAATTTTTATGCAAAAAATTAATTTTGAATATGAATTGACATTTTTACCCTTAGTTTAAATAAGGTTATGTAGAATTTATTGTTGAAGTAGATGTAGGGTAAATAAGGTTTGGTAAGTATAGATAGAATTTGTAGATGATGTAAATAAAGGTAGACATAGCTAATTATAATTTTTTTAATTTTAAAATTTAAAATTTGTTTCTATTAGATTTTCAAAACAAGTTTACAAAAGAGTGTCATTCAAAACAATTACATATTTTATACAAATTTTTAAAAAGATATTGGATAAGTTTGGCTAAGTATAGATAGTTTATATAATTAATGTATTTTAATTTATGTACAAACGGGTAAATTTTGTAAATACAAAACGTTTACCAACAGAAAGAATAAGCCTAACATCATTAAAAGTAGTCAATAAGATAAAATTACCAATTCATTTTTGAAATTAAATTTTGGTCGGAAAATCCAAACAAGAAAATTATTTAAAAAAATCTAGGGAAGAAATTGAAATTAAATAGCTATAGCTCCGTTGTGATGGACTAAAAATCATTTTATAAATATAGAGTGTTCAAAAATTATTACATCAAACTTCAAATATGATAAAATGTAATTTACTGATTGTGATTCTTTGCTTCCCTTCATTCCCCAATAATATCCACTTTCTCATCAATGTATTATAGTATACTTAATATTGTCAACGTTCTACTAGTAGTACCACTTATAATAATAGTAGCAACAAATAACAATAATAATAATAGTAACAATAATAATATTAACAATAGTAACAATAATAATAATAATAGTAATAATAATGATAATATAATTGGTAGGATATTCGAAAACACTTGTACTGCAAGGAATGAAGATTCCTTTTCTTGATTTATTTCCCTTGCAGCTCGCCAAATGAATTTTTACTTTATATTTAATGTCAACTTTGGTTGGATTCCATTAATTAATGTTTTATTTTAACTTAGGAGTTCACAAAATTCACCTTAGGTTTTGTTGAATTTTCAATTTATAAATATTCTAATACGTTCAACTTGAGGTGACTTAAATAGAAATTGAGGGAACCATGTCAAAAATTTTAATTTTTCATCCCTACTTTTGGTCAACATAACTTGTGGCATGATGTTCATCGAAGATGATTGCTATTTATGAGTTGGAATTTTTAACTTACAAATATTTGTCAATTTGTTTAAGTTTTTATTATTTTGATCAAAATAATAAATATCTTAGGGAAAGATTGTGAAAGATGAGATGAGAAAGATTATTGAAAAGATATGTATTTAATCGTATGTTCAAGACATCCCCAATGAGGGATATATATACATGGCACACAAACAATGCTAACAAGAAAAGGAGGGAATAATAACAAATGGTAACTAACTTGAATAAGGGGTTTTTTGCTTTTTGGACCCCGAATTTTGGGGTGTTTATTTTCTGAACCCCCATATTTCAAAGTTTATATTTTGGACCCTATACTTTGTGGACCCAAAAAATGTGACCTAAAGTTATGTTTGACTCCGGCGATGATCTAATTGTTGCCTAAACTTCCCGATATGGCATTTTATCATTTTTTTTCCTTCTTTTAACTGTTGTTTTGAAATTGACCAGACTTTGACAGCTAAGGGTGTGTAAAATTCATGGGTAAAAAACAGAGGGTAAAAGTTAAATTTTGGTAACTTTTGGTAAATTTTGATAACTTTTTTGACAAATTTATGCTCATATGGGAGTTGAAAATCGTGCAAGAAGAGGAAGAAGAAGTTGCGGCTGGAAAATTTTCGAAAGAAAAAACTCGATAATGGCTTTGAAATATGGGGGTCCATATTGTTGCTGGAGACAAAGTATAAGGTCAAAATTATAAACTTTAAAATATGGGGGTCCAGAAAATAAATACCCCAAAATTCGGGGTCCAAAAAGCATGTTAAAATACTACCAAGGCAATGGGGAAAGTAATATTTGGAAGTTTAGAAAGCGAAAGCACATGCAGTTTTGTCCAAATAAATAATATGAGCAAAATACATGCAAATAAGTGATTACATCACGTATTCATGTGCGAGTATAGTCACAAAAAACAGCTCTTAATTATCCATTATAATTTGTATAAAATAAATTTAAGTAGTTCAATTTTGTGATTTTGTGCATGATAGAGTCGATTATTGTGTATGAATAATCAAGATAGGGTTGTAGTTTTGGGCCACCAACTGAAAGTGCTAGCTAGTCCAAACTGGCTGGCAGCCGGTTGTTGCATAATCAACAAATTCGTATTCAGGTCTCATCGTTGTAAGTCATCAAACTTAGAATATTCTACGTACATACATGGAGCAAGCTAGCTACACAACAGCTTGCTTTTTCAAGGATTAGAATTAATTGGAATACTTTATCTGTTCCATATTAATTGTCATAATTTTAATTTTTACGATCTTCAATGTCACTTTTTTATTAATAATGTCTTAAATAATATATTATATTAACAATTGCAATATTATACATTTATGATAATATTTTCTTTACGAATCTAGGCCCCGTTCTTATATCCAGCTGGCTGCGGTGTGACGCAGTGTGGTGTGGTGGAATTGTGGTGGATTTGGAAAAGTTGTGGTGGGTTGTGGAAAGTTGTGGTGGGTTTTGATTTTAATAATTATAAGTGTGTTGAAAAATGTGAAATCGTAATTGAAAAAGTGAGATAAATTAAATTAGAAAAAGTAGATTGTGGTGGGTTGTGATGGAATATGGCAAGTTGCGGTGCAGTGTGGCACCGCAGCCAGCCATTCGCATAAAAGAACAGGCCTCTAATAATGTTAATTTTATACAGTAACTCATTGTATATATTGAGATATTTATGGTCAAAATTTTTGAAATTTAATTGCAGGATTTCTAAAGATGACAATTAAGACACCGTTCTTTTATACGGTGGAATTGCATGCGGTGCGGTAAGTTGCGGTGAGTTGCGGTAGGTTGCGGTAAGTTGCGGTGCGGTAATTGTAAATTCTTGGGATTTTAATAGAAAGGTAAATAGTAGATTGCGGTAAGTTGCGGTAAATTACGGTGCGGTAACTTGCGGTACCGCATAAAAGAACGATGGAAAAGGCCTATATTTCGGTTCTACTCTCATTAATTTTATCACTGTCTTCCTTTGAATATAATATTTACTAACACTATAGTATTGTGAAAGTATTTTTTATTGTATATATAAAGATGATAATATTATGGAATGAATTAATTATATATATGTATTAACATGGCAACACATCAAGTGGGAGGGAAACACGACGGCCCATCAAATCGCCAAAAGCCCAAAACGATTCCCTCTAGGATTGAGCAGGTATGGATGGGAGTGTGTCCAATTCATATTGTATCAAACATTCAAGACGATTTAACGAATGTGATGTGAGCCTGTTTCCCTTTCAAAAAAAAAAAAAAAAAAAGAGAAGGCATTCATGATATAATCATCATTTTTTCTTTAAAAAAATCTGAATTCATTCCTTGTGGAAATAAAAGGGAAATTACGGCTTTAGAGACCAATTCATAGTGCTGTTAGAATTTGATCGGATTTGAAAATCGACCAAAACTTGCCTAAAAGTTTAAGAATAAGCCTCAAATTTCAAATCCTGAAACATAAATAAACTCGAAATCAACCCGCCTGTCCGAATTAATAGGTCTATTAATCCATGTAGGACTCCACAATGGAAACAAGGATCATGCATTAATCTTTCTTTTCAATTCCTTGTATTGTTATCCTGTAAAAGAGACTCATTGCCAACAACTTGGTGTTCAACAATCTCATCTTAACCCCACATTGTATTTGGAGAACAGTTCATGAATGTGCTTAATTCCGCCTGGTAAAAATTTGGGTTCAGATAAATTCAGGTCGAACAAACTCGAACAATGTCAAAATTTGGATGAGAAATTCATGCCTAAATCCGGTTTTATTTCGGGTCGAACCGGGTCGGACATTTCGGAGGAAACTAAAATCGGGTTCGGACAATATAACAAAGAGAAATTTTATGTCCAAGTGTTCGGTCAATATCAAAGTTCGGACGAAAAATCCATGTCCAGACCCATTTTTTTGGATTTAACAATTCGGATAATTCGAGTCGGACAAAATTTTGCTAGCTCTAGTCCCACCCTTTTGCTTTCCTCTTTAGGGAGGGCATAAACAAAGCAAACTAAAAAAAACATGCATTGTATATGTAATAATATAATGGTAAGCATAAATGGGGAATGATGAATTATTTGATGCTTCTCATGATGGTCTCTCTTGACCTATGCTACAACCAAAGCAATATTTGCATGCTTCTTGGAACCATTTAACTTATATTTTAAAAGTGATTGTTCATACAGCATATACATAAACTTGTCTCAACAATGCTATCTTATGATTAGTTGTGATCAGCATCTGCACCTTTTGTTTGTTTCCATATGTGGTTTTGCTCTTCCTTTTTTTTTTGTAGTATAAAGAATGGATTCCCATTTAAATCAAAATCATAGGATATATATCCCTAATTATACAGTTATTTGCAACTTTTACTGTGAATCTCTTTGTCTGTTTGGACATTTTTTTTTATAGTTGGAAGCCAAAAAGCTATAAAGTATAAAAAGTATTATAAAATATTCGCAAAAACAACAAAAATAAAAAACAACAACTAGAAAATACAAACAAGAAAACCAAGGCAACTACAAAACAGCTAATAGACTACCCAAAAAGCAATTCACTTCTTCTTGGTTAGTAAAACCTTTAACCCACAGACCTCTCTCACCAAAGTCCTATTTCAATCAAGCACCGTTTCAAAATTCTTAGGGTCATTCAAATTTCTAGGCACTTCAGTAGTAAAACCTTAAGGCCATGTTCTTTGGTTAGGTTTAACCAACTTATCCAAACCTATCCAAACATATTCAAACCTTACACAATCCCCAAAAATCATCCACTCTGAAAACACAATTCCACAAAAAAACATCATAACTTAGGCCCTGTTCTTTTCTGCGGTTGGCAAAATGCGGTACCATAGCCTACCGCAGTTTGCCACAACCTGCCACATTTTACCGCAAATCATTACTTTTCTCTCTCCTCACTTTTCTCATCTACTTTTTACATTATCTTTCCTCACCTATCCCACATACCAATAACCCACCACAATTCCACCATACCCGCCACAATTCCACCACACCCGCCATAATTCCACCACACCTCACTACACCATTCCGCAAAATACCGCATAAAAGAACAGGGTCTTATCCAAACTTAGGCCATGTTCTTTTATACGACTGGCAATCTGCGGTGCCACAGCCCACCACACTTTGCCACAACTCACCACAACTTACCATTCCTACAAAAAACTCACCACAATTCTACCATACCCGCCACAATTTCACCACACCATACCGCGTCATACCGCAAAACACCACATAGAAAAAAAAAACAGGACCTTATCCAAACTTATTGATTCAAACCTGAAAATAATTCAATCAAAGAACAGGGTCTAGCCCATATGGATTTGGAATGTCAAAAAAAAGGTCATAGGATACTCCTAATTAATGAATGATGTGATGATTGAATGATCATTTATGCAAGTGAAAAGAAAGTCGCGAGGAGTTAGAGTGAAGTATACATCAGATGTTGACGACTTCACCAGCATTATAAAAGTAACAACAACACACCAAACGACTAAGAAAAGAACCCGAGGCAAAAATAAAGGGCCCTTTAATTGCTTGATGCCCTCAGTTAGGTGACAATGCAACGTACGTATGCATATAGTGGAGACTCCACTTAGGTCCCCCGTTTTTTTCGGTTGGCAGAAATCATGCACATAAATTTCTGCCACAACCCATCATATTTTACCGCAAATCATTAATTTTCTCTCTCACAATTCCAATAACCTACCACAATTCCACCACACCCACCACAATTTCCACCATATCTCACCACACCATTCCGCAAAATACCGCATAAAATAACAGGGCCTAAATTGAAATATAGCAAGCAATCGATGTTCTTCAAATGTGCTTCTCATACTGTTTTTCACCTTGTCTTTCGTTGTGTCTTAAGTGGAAAATTCACCAAAGGGAAAATGTCTTTCGTTGTGTCTTAAGTGGAAAATTCACCAAAGGGAAAATGTCAAGGCAACGGTGGGGTATGCGCATGCATGGATGGACTACGAATCTACACCGACAATGTGTAAGTAAAGAAAACTCTTCACCCCACTTGTTTTAAGGTGAGAAAACTCTCCGGAAGCCTTTGATAAAAACTCTAGGAAAAAAAATATCGAGGAAATGTTTCATGGGAAATTCTTCATGGAAAAGATCTTTTCGGGAAAAAGTTTCCTTGATCACCTTTGTATATGCTTTGTTTGGTTATTTCTCGGAAAAGATTTTCTCAAAAAAAAATTTCTCGAGAAAGATTTTTCTTAGCCCCCCGGAGAAACTTTTTACTGAGATTGTAAGGGAAATGATGCACCCCACATCAAAACTTTCTTATATATTATAGAGAACCAAGCATGTGAAAGTTTGTCAATTTGGAAAAGTTAACCCCACATCAAAACTTTATTACATATTATAGAGAACCAAACATTAAAAAGTTTGTCAACTTAGAAAAGTTGACCAACTTTTCTGGAAAAATTTCTCAACCAAACGTCCCATTAAAGAAATTTTTTCTTGGGGCATTGCTTCCTGTCACCCCCTTATTTTTGACGTCACCCCCAAAGATGACACTTTCATGCCCCTACACTAATCACTCGCATGAGTTAACCCAGACTCTGTTTGGCAGAATTAGTAATATTGTTTAGAGAGCGGATAACAATTGAAATAACGGATAGCGGCTTTAGGCCTTGTTGGACAAACAACTGTTAAGTGTTGGTTGTTGGCTGTTTACATTGGTTGTTTAATATTTGACTGATTGAATTGACTAATTGTATTAGTCGTTTGAATTGACTGTTTGGAAAAATTGTGTTATTTGGTACTTTCTAAAAAAGTATTTGTTGAAATCTCATTTATACCCTATATAAATAAGAGATATTGGATCACAATATACAACCTTTGGGGTATTGGATTGTAATATACCTACATTTAATATTGGACTGTGGACAACAATATCCTTGACCTTTATACTTAGATAAGATTATTATACCAACAGTGACTAAGGGGGTGGTGACTGGTTAACTAGTCTCTATTCTGACGTGACAGGCGGAGAGAAAATAACCGACATTGCCCAGTAACCCCATTAACCCCTTCATTTTTTTTCACTAACTCACGTTAAAAAAAATCGGCCCTAACACAGTGAATAACGGGGTTGTGAACCAATTTTCATACTGACGTGACATACAACCAACCAATGTCTTGTAATGTGGCTTAGTGAGAAGAACTAAGGGGTTAATGAGGTTATTGGTTTGGGACAACTTTTTCCCTTCGTTAGCCACGTCAGCATGAAAATCGGTTCACCACCCCCTTAGTTACTGTTGGTATAATAATGTCACCTAAGTATAAAGGTCAGAGATATTATTATCCAACAATAAAGGTTGATATATTACATTCAACATCTCCAAGGGTCGGTTTATTATCATCTAAAAACCCTAAAAAATATTATAAAAGAATATGCATTTGATTAGAAATAAATGATTAGAAAAAGCCAAAATGGAAAAGGAAAAATCAGGAATTTGTCATTGGTAGCCAAACAACAACCAGAGAAAGAATACCGACGTCGCATTCCAAAGGACACCCCACGTCACGTTCAATGGGGCCCACAGCTGTTGGAGCCCGGCCCACCATTGTGTTAAAATACTTTGCTTTTGACATGTGAAAGGTTTTAAACAATGAAATTTTAGGAGAGATTAATGACATAATTCTTATATTAATGGATAAATATATTTATTATATATAGATAATTATATATATTACGCATCGATAATTTTAGATACCGTTTATGAATATAAGTATAATTAAAAACTTTATAATGTCTTCTAAAATTTCATAATTCAAAGTTTCTCGTACAGAAATTCCAAAAATAAAAAAAAACCTGAACAATATATACAATATATCGTCATTAATAAATTTTCCTAATAATGCAATAAAGTTGAATTGACCAAACAAATGTTGATTAGATATGGATAAACTCAGCAATCTCTTTCTTATAGTCAAGCGTAGGGTATATTAGTAATACCATATTCTATATATAGGTTTTGTTTACATTGACAAAACATACAAATTTATTTGGTTTGATTCAATATGTTGTTTGAAAATTATGAAGGTTGAAAAACTCAATAATAGCTGGAAAATTAGGTCAGGCGCAAAGTTTCTATGCAAAATTTTCAACACTTTAGCCGGAAATTTAGAACACGGGTGTAGTTGTATAATATCTATAAATAAGTACTTATAAATATTACTTCAATGATTCTTTCTTATTATTATGATTGTCCACCAAATATTACGAATGTTTAAAACAGGGGTGTAGTTATATATACAAAAGATATCTATAAATAAGTACTTATAAATGTTTACTCTTGTTATTATGACTGGTCACTTTCGTTATTGTGATTGTTCACTTGCTATATATTGGAGCATATACTCCGAGTGCACATGACATATATTGCTCTCGGATACAATGATATAAAAAAAATGCACATTGTTTAAAATAAAAAATGCACATGATATATATTGCTCTTGAAATTTGTGCTTTAAGAGCGACGATTGTTCCCTAATTTGTGAGCAAGCTCCAAGAACGACAGCTATTTACTAGCTTATTTTGTTTTGTTAACTCATAAGATTGAAATTGTTCATTATAGTTTGTTTACTATAAAGTATATGTCATGGGTGTATGTAACTTTGAGCACCCCATGTATGGAGCAAAGCTGTCCATATATGAATCCTCTCAGCTCTTGTGTCATCGAGATTTACAATTTATTACATGCTTTTCGAGTATATGCTCCAAATATGGTAATTGTTTATTTTCAATACCATAATTATTCACTCAGGTCTTTTATCCGTTATTCACTCTCAATATCATAATTGTTCACTCATACCTACACGATGTTCACTTTCACTCATTCATATCAGGATATTCTAGGTGCATGTAATATATATTGATCGAGATCACCTGGAGTTTATGGTTAAAAAGAAAAGAAAAATCTAAGAATAACAATGGGGTCGAAGTTTATATTGTCCTTGTAATCATTTTTCTAACCTTACTCCACACTCCCACTTCTCATTCTCACTCTCTTTCTCTCAATTCTCAACATACATACACGTCTATACACAACAACCGGGAAGAAAAAAAGAAAACCTCCTCTCTAAAAGTAACAACAAGCAGCAAAAAAAAAACACGCAGAAAAAGTTCTTCACCCCACAAAAACTCCATCATTTTCCCTCACCATTTTCAGATAACACTCTAAACTTCAAGGTATTTTCCTCAGCTCCATTTTTCTCCCCTGGGTTTGGGATCTTCTTCTTTTTCATAAATAAATACAAATTGGAATGCATAATGAAATGGGATTTCTCTGAAGATTCCGACTTGGAATAATTGTTCAAGGGAATTCTCTTTTCAGCTCTTTCCCATATCTGGGTTTTCCACATTTGATTGATTCTCATTGTTTCAGTGTTTACATGGGGGTTATTTGTACTTTCAATTTTATCTTCTGGGTTTTCTAAGAAAGCTTTGATTTCTAAAGAAGTTTTATGAATGCCTGAAGTTTGAATTAGTTTCCAGAACATGATGTTTGAGCTGCATTTGCTACGGAGATTTTAGAATGTTTAATATGGGTAGTGACAAGGAATATCTTATTACCCTTTTTCAGGGTTTGTGCTGCTGTAATCTGAAGATTGAGCAAAAAAAACATAAAAATGAGTGCTGGAATAGCAGATGATGCTCTGTTGGATTATGTCACATTTCAAATTTTGCAAGACAACAGGTTGGACTTTCTGCTACTTTCCTCATTTTTTTATTCTGTCTCAATCAGTTCTTTAAATCCATCTGTTTACCTTTTTATCTTGCAAATTCTCTTGTGTTGTGGTCTGGGTGTCAATCAGCTCAATCAGTGAAAAGGGAATATTCTCTTCTGTGCTAATTTTTTAAAAAAAGGATTCTGGTTAGGTTAGCAAAGTTCCAGGGTTTTCAGCTATGTTATTCGGACTTGGGTACATGTGTTCATATTGGATACGGATATGGGTGTTCGGCAAGGCTATTTTTAAGAAAATTTGCATATTTTTATTGTAATTTGAAGTGTCGAGTGTAGTACCTTGTCTGGATATCGAGGGCCCGACACGGGTACCGCGTGGAATACGAAGAGTCGGAGTAACATAGGTTTTCAGGGTATCTGATCTTTATTTTCTACTACCTCCCCGTCTCAAAAAATTTGTCATTTTGACTAAGCTTCAACCGTCAATTACTCCCAAATTACAATGAGTGACAATATGAAATTACCGCCATTAAAAAGATACCTTACTAAAAATTACAATGGTGTTGCTTTGATATTGTAACTCATTATAAATTGCGAGTAATCAGCGTTCAAAACTTAGTTAATTGACATACATTTTGGGAGGGAGGTAGTAGTTTTCAAGGCTGCACCAAATTACTTATGGGGGTGAGGACATAATGTTGTATGTCAGGTACATTGCATTTGTCAACAGCAATGAGGAAGAGGAAATGGTGACAGTAGGACATGGTCTTCTGAATCAACTTCTGGATCATCTACCTAGCATAAAGAATCAACTTGCAGATGCACCTTCTGATTACTTCAAACTAGAGTTATCCGAAAACGCTGATAAACGAACTTGGTTCACAAAAGCCACCTTAACAAGGTCTTCGTCTTCAAACTGCGGTTTACTCTTGTAGTATACATCTTCCTATACGAAAGCCAACGAAAACATTATGTACTTACAGGTTTCTTCATATAGTTGGTTCTTCGGAGTTGGAAAAGTCGGTTAGTATTAGTAACGAAATTTCTCAGCTTGAGGAAACTCGAAAATTTCACCTTTCGTTATATGGCAAGGTAATAGTATGTCATATACCCTTCACTTTTCTCCATATGTTTGTTCCTTCTTTACAAAGTAATCCGTGTCTTCATGTTGGACAGGCGGAGGATGGGAACATATCATCTGATAATTCGAAGTAATCATTCGTAACTACATGCTTTTTGCTGTAATTTGCTTGGGAATTGTAGAGTTAGAATAGGACTCTTTTCTTGAAACCGTTTACTGAAAGTGTAGCTGTTAATGCTACTAGGAACGACCTGTTGCGTGCAATGGACACCAGAATATCTGCTCTGATGGAAGAATTAGTGTCAACTTTCGATTCAGTAGCTGGGGGAGTATTTTCTTTTCAAGAGATGGTGGATCTCCAAGAATTTTGTCGACATTTTGCAGATGTCGATGTCAGGTAGGAGCTTTTGGCCTTTGCCTCGGTTACTGAGAGAGCAGGCTTAAGTATTACTGAACTCTCTGCAAACTTCATACAGTATCAGTTCTTTTGAGTTGTTTTAACATTTTTCTCCTGCTGTAACTCTCCAGCAACCTATTGTCGAAGATGACCGAAACAAGCCAGAAAGGCCAAATTGTTGCCCCTTCAGAAAACAAGTCCCCGATTGGAAATAACCAAATATCAGGATCGTCTTATTCAGTTGAGGCTGTCAAGTATAATGCATCACCAGCCAAAGCAGAAGAAATAGAGAGGCAAAACTCAACAGAGAGCGAGAACTTGTGTTTCTCAAGCGAAGATGATGACCCATCTGTTGAAAGAAGCCGAACCTTCAGAAGATCTGCATCACCGAGAAGATCAGCATCACCAATGAGGCGGGTCCAAGTAGGACGATCAGGATCGCGTAGGACCCCTGCATTAACTATCAAGAGCCTCACATGCATTCCTGCCCGTGAAAGGATCTACGATTGTAAATCAGAAGAGTCTGAGGAACCGGACAAAAGGACTGAGGTTAATGTAACAAGGATAAGTGTTCAGGATGCCATCAGTCTGTTTGAAGGTAAACAAAGAAATGAAACAGTCGATAACCGAAGTAGGAGGTCATTTAATGACAGCTCTATGAATACGAACAAGGCTGTTCTGAGGAGGTGGAGTTCGGGGATGGGGGACCCTCAAAAGTCTGTAACTTCGAGTGTATCCGAGCAGGCTGTTTCGGAGGATAAGTCTGAATTAGTAAAACTAGAAAAGGGTCCTGTTTCTGAAAATGCATTGTCAGAGACTGTTGAAGCTGAGATGGAATCAGAGATGACAAATCTGAATTCAGACGAGGTTGTAGCATCTGAGCCGGACTTTACAGGTGAAAAAGTTTGTTCAGATGAATTGAATGAGGTTGTGCTGAAATTTGTGGATCATGATCAAACCGATCTTAAGAAAGCAGAGACTGACAGTAGCAAGAGCAACAAATCTCGGTCAGAGCAGTACAAGGAGAGGCGGGATGACAAGCAGAAACTTAAAGGGAAGAAGCCAGAGTTCAGAGCGAAGAGGACGAATGTCCCAGAAAAGCAAGAGGCAGAAAAATCTACCGTGAAAGCTGATAATGATGGGGGAAAGAAACAAAGCACTGGACGAAGAACACAGAATGTCAAAAAGAACGAACCGGTGGGTTTGATCTCCCGAAAGGAATCACCAAAACCCGCGGAATCAAAGAAAATTTCGTCTAGAAAAACTCCTTCACCTCAGCCGGCTGTGAGGAAGTCCTGGCCATCTACATCATCACCAAGTAGCACAGGAACATTGCATGGAAAAGTTACATCAGGAGCGGTTTCTTCAGGTACTAAGGCTCCTCAGAAATCCTCCCAATTGTCAGCGCCTCGTCAGAAGCCCCAATCTCCTGGACCCGTGTCACGATCAAGCCCAAAAGTGGAAACATCGCACATACAACACAAAGCTGTCAAAAGGCCACAGGCTGATCCCAAAAAGAGGTTGAGCAAAGTAGAGGACGGTAAGAATCAGGCGGTGCCAAAAGGTAGAAACCCCATGAAAGTAGGTTCTGTAATGGATCCTAAAGAGGAAACGAAAAACACAAAAACAATGAAAATAAGAAATGTAGCTCCTGAAGCAGTAGTTGGGCATAAGAGGGTAACCAAGAAGAGCAGTGTTGTTCCCGTAGAAGCAAAGGCGTCTCCTAGCAAGGACTCTGATAAAGTTCGTTCGTTGGAGGTGGGTCCCACTTCTTCAAATGCAGAAACCCATGCTCCGGTTGAGGAAACTTTGAGCAAGGGTGACGATCCTGTTAAAGATATGCAAGACAATGCTGGGGCTATTATATCTAATACAGTTCGTTTGGCAGAGGGACATCCAACATTAGATATCGAGCAAGAACATCACGGAGAAAAAGCAAACGGTGATGAGAAAGAGATTTCTGATGAAACTCGTCGTGAAGATGATGATATTGCTGAAAGAATAGGAGTGTCACCAGCAGAGATTGACCCTGAACAAGAACAAGTGATTTTGCCGGCTGCTTGGGAGGAAAGTGCTCACCAAGATCCATCCGTTTCATCGCTCGACAACTCGATTCAATCTCCTCCGAATCGCGATACAACTAGGGCCCGCCATTCACTTACGCAGATACTTAGCAGTGAGCCAGATGTCATTGAGTGGGGCAATGCGGAAAATCCCCCAACCATTGTCTATCAGAAGGATGCCCCCAAGGGCTTCAAGAGGCTCTTGAAATTCGCACGGAAGAATAAAGGAGAAGCAAACGGAGCTGCTTCGGCTAGTCCTTATACTTCGGATGGAGAGGATGATGGCGACGAATGTAGAACCCTTGGTAAGAGAGACAATCTTCCTAAAAAGATTGCTGTTCCTTCAAAGAGCCATGCACAAGGGGCTTCTCTGTCTGATTCTGAACCGCTTTCCGGTATGTATGCTTGAGTACTAGTATATTTTCAGCGCAACCTGAGACCAGTACCGGCTATATTTTTATGTTTATGCTGATATGATCTGGTAGTCTAAGATCTAAAGTCACTGGCGGATCCCGGGCATGACTAAGGGTGACCATGGCCACCGGTAACACAAAAAAAAATTATTAATTCAGTGTAATTTGTGATAAAAATTATGGGTTTTATATGTATTGGATGAATATAATAGTGTATTGGTCACCTCTAATCAGACGACCTAAATTCGCCATTACGACTAAAGTTTTGATATGTATGCACAGATAGCTGAAACTAGGATGACTAGACTCAACTCCAGAACCTAAAATTTGATTTCCTATTTGGCAACCTGCTATTAGTTGTTTGAAGAAAAAGTGTTTGGTAAAATTAGACATTTGCGAGAATCTATTCCAAAAAGTTATTTACCAAACACTTCAGGTAGCTTTTTGAGCAAGATCAAGACGCCACTCATCACCTCAAAAAGCTTCGAGGCTAAAAAAAAAAAACTCTTCACCAAACACCCCTATGAAATCATGACATTGTATATTGATATCGTTTTGTAACCGTGCCATAACTGATTCACAAATGTTCTTTCTCATGTAGCTCAACCCAACATAAGCAACAGGTCTGCTCGAAGTTCCCACAAGTTTCAGGAAGGCAATGGAACAATGAAAGGTAATTCAAGGACTCATCTGTTGGTTTTCTCGTGCAATGTCGTTCTGCGAGTGAAGTTAAATTAATCTATGTTCACTAATAACATTTCAGGGGCAAGATCGTTCTTCTCTCTTTCTGCCTTCCGTGGCTACAAAAGCTGAGGCCTCGTTTTTGGCTATTTGGCTCCGCTGCAGGCTCTACTGCTCCCTCTGCCTATGTTAAGTATTTTCCCGCCGTAATGTATAAAGTTGTATCCAAGTGTTCGTTCAGTGTGTTCAAAATGAACAGCATTCTAAGGGAGGTTGATTTAGATTAGTTCGGCTACCGGGATGTGAATATGCAAACATGTAGAGTGAGAACAAGCTAGTACCAACTGCTTGGGATGTCCGAATATCGGGAATAATACAATATACTGTAAACCATGTCATTTACACTGTATGCAATGGCAACAAGCCTACAATCATGAGCCAACCCAGAAATGTCCTAACTGCTGACAAATTACATAGCAATACCTACTTGAAAAATAGATCCAATAGCTTAATATATATCTTTATCTGAAGAAAAAAAGTTCGAACAAAAAATTGAGCCCTAAAATATCCTACAAAATCTTCTACATGGCCTCTCGTTTGTTTAGTGATTATGCTCGTCTTGGCTATAATCCAATAGCAAAGGTTCCCCTGTTCACAGCCACCATTTAGCAACAGTCATAGAGCATTGTCAGAATTGCTGTGAACATGCAGATTTTACAATAACCAAAAAAACAACTCCAAGTGCGAATCCTTCTTGCGAGATCTTGAGAGTTTCAGATATAAGTAGTCTTATCTTAACAAACATTACCAAGAAAAAACCATTTTTTCCAAGATTTATATAAGAATATTCACTAGGACTTGTACTCTAATGCTCTTGTAAGGTCAGACCGTAACGTTCAGAAGATTATAAAAGGGGGCAAAGAATACAATATAACTCATAGCAATTAGTAAGGTACAAGTATGTTCAGAGCATGCAGCGTAACTCATAACTTGACAAACATAACTTGACAAACCTATATGGATGGAATGAATCATGATCGTCGTCCATCAGCAAGCATGTAAGCCTCCCTCTTGAGACGTTGCAGATATGGAAATAAGATCTCAGCATGCTTTCCATAGTGCTGTGAAAATATAGCATCTATCTCATTTATTGTATCTGCTGCAGCAGGGTCCCCCAATGCCAGCTGAATTGATGAAAGCTTGACAAGCTCGTTCCCAAGGGCAATGTGCCCAGGAGTAAATAGCTTCTTCAGAATCTATTGCAATGAACAATCGAAAACACAAATTATTTTATGACATTGTGTTTCTGAAGCAATGACAAATTAATCGAACAACTGAAATAAAACCGATACTGGAACCAATAATGTGAATCCAGAAAAAGTAGTTGGCTTGTTTATGTTTTCAATTATACCTTGAAGACGTAAATGCTAAAAGAGTGCCATGGTCGTTTGGGATAATTTTGCTTAAGAAGGCATGGTTTAGAAGTACAACCTTCCATGCTATGTTAATTGATAAAAGTGTCTAAACATGGGTTTCATGTTGCACATCAATTTCGGAAAGAACCATAGCTCTATGAAAGTTGATTACGTTCACATAAAACCAAGAAGAGTGTATGTGATGAACGGAGTTTACCTTGATGGATGCCATACAGTGGCTTATTGCTTGTAGCAGCTGCCCAGCTGAACAATATGCCTCAGCAAGAATATCCTGGGCCTGCAAAATGATTTTATATGCAGTTATACTTAATCTGGAACACGGTAGGGTATAAAACCTTAATCTCAAACACATTCTAAGTACATTGAAGAGTAAACACTAAACACTATAAGCACATCTTACCACTGCAATTTTCTTGTTGTATGGATAAAGTGCTGACTTGAAAACCTCAAGAGAGCCTAAAGCCTTTGATATGGCCTCAGGATTGACCCGATTTGAGGCCACAACTTCCTGCAAACTAGAAATCCAAATCCAGAACGCTAATTAGAAATGGTCAAATACATTGTGCGCAAATCAAAACGGAAGTTGCATGGAGTTGTTTCACAAAATGTTCATATCCATCAATTTATTTATTTGGGACTTACTTCATCAGATGTATCTCGGCATCATCAACTGCTCCTCGCAGAGGCTTTAGATCATAGATGGAACCGCATTTGAGGCAACATACAGAATGATTCTCGAGAGGGTGATTGGTTTCTTCGAAAATAAGGGGAGCTAATTTTTTTATCTCAGCATTTTTCACCTCCTCAACCTTATAATCAAGAGATGTTAAGAAAGGGAAAATGAGAACGGAATGCTAGTGCTCTCAATACCACATTTGAGAGATTTAATTTCCTAAGAAGAAATAACTTTTCTATGCAAAATACAAACAAAAGCCCTCAACTTAAATGTCACAAAACAAGAATTTTTGTCGTTCTTCTTAGTAAGTAAATCATATGCAATGAAAAAAAACAGGTAATCATATATGACAAGATCGACTGATCGAGCACATATAGATTATTTGCAAACTTTCACAAGAAAGGTCTTTACCGGGGAAAAAAAAGGTTTGAGTCACTTTTATCACTTACTACCTACCCACAGGGTAAGTGTATACAACATTAAGAAGATCAGACCCACATTTATTTGCGTACTACAGAAACTTGACAATTTAACCATGGAACATGAACAAAGGAAAAGAAATACCTCTTTTCGTCGCATCAAGTTGCAAACTTCAGTAACATCTTGTAAGTGATGGATTTTATTCTTTTCATGCTCAAGTGTATACTGATCAAGAACCACACCCAAACAATTTGGTTGAACACAGCGGAATGCTCTGAGGACAAGATCAGGAAAATTCAACCTTGTACAACCAATGCACCGGCACTCAAATGAATAAGTTTTCTGAAGAAATCCCTGCCGAATTCCATAATCACATTGTCCAAGCTGCAAAAGTGATCGAAAATTGCACATGATGACACAGTTATCAAAGCTGAATCATGCAAACAGAACGAAAACTGGTAACATGGCCAATTCAACACTGCAGAAGCTCAGAAATAAATCTAAACTTGCTAGGGGAACAATGCAAGATGCATTCAATCATACGGATTTCAGAATGACTATACGTTGAAAAGAGCAAGGATTATGTACCTGCGGCCCATATGACATCTCTAATGGACTTCCAGCAGCCACGAATTCTGTTGCTCGCATGATAAGTGAACGAGAAACGAAGTAGGAGTGAAGATTTGGGAGGCAGGAGTGATTAAACATACTCCCAGTTAAGTATAGTGCTTGACCAACTCTGACCTGAGATAATCGCGATGGGGGAAGATGAGATGAACATTAACCCCGGGGGGGGGGGGGGGGGGATGCTAAAAAACCTGAATTTTCAGGAGGGTTTTCAGCAGCCCAGTCTTGGCTAGGTCTATTGCATTCTAAATCTTTTATCCTAAAAGCTTTGCGTGAGTTAGTTCATTGCACATATCATTTTTCTGTGATTGTTTAGGTTGAAAATCCTAAGTTTTGCCCAAGAGTTGTAGCAAAGCAGGATAATCAACAAAGTTACATGTACTGATACCTTGCTTTATTTCTCCATTTTCTAAATAGAAAACAGTAGAGTTTCATACCACATAGATGACAAATAGGGGCATACACAGAAAATTTAACTGACAGTTTCCAATCAAATGGTGGACAAGCTCCGACTCAAGCACGTATTGCTGTCTAGGAATGTAAATGTTTTAATCGTTTATTTCACATCATATTTGAATCAGATAGAAAATTTAACTTCCAGTTTAGAAGCTCAGCTGTTTGAAACAGTGAGGCAGAAATAGGTAACAAGCTACATACCTGCTCCAAGTTGCTAGTTATAGGATCTCCAGCTAAGGAAGATGTCTTTGATTGAGTTAGTGGATTGTATATATCTCCATATCTAACACGCACAATTGCCATACAATTTATCTTGATTTGAGACATAAGAATAATGACCTGTGTTAACATATGAAAGTTACATCATTGATCAGTGATCACTGTATATTTCACACAACCACGGTCTTATCTATAACCGAGGAGGCATAAATTATACTGCAAGTATGCACCTGTATTATACAACCTCTTCATGAAACACTCAAGAACCTGTTTAGATAAAGATGTTGGGGCATGGTTACCAGGTTTTCACAAGCAAACTACTGGAAAGTTGCTCAGGTCAGAGGATACAACACACACCCACTCAGATACTAGCAAAGTCAGTTTAAACAGAATACTGACAATATTCCACCAGCTAACTTCACAGTAGCTTAATTAATTTTGACTTGTACGTTACTGTTTGCAGAGAATATTTGGAAACCCTTATGCCAGCCATGAAACCAACCACATAGTACCCCATAGAAAGATATACAAAGTACAATTTTCCAGAGAAAATTGTTAGCAAAAAGATGCTATTGATAATTTAATAAAAACTTAAAGGAAAGCACACAAATATCACTATATCAGGATCCAAGTTAGCGCTGGCAAAAATTCGGGTCCGGATAAATTCAGGTCGGACAATGCCAAAATTTGGACGAGAAATTCATGACTAGACCCGGTTTTATTTCGGGTCGGACAATTCGGACGAAACTAAAATCGGGTTCGGACAATAGAAAAAAGAGAAATTTTATGTCTGAATATTCGGTCAATATCAAAATTCGAACGAGAAATTTATGTCCAGACCCGGTTTTTTCCGGGTTGGACAAAATTTTGCCAGCTCTAATCCACGTGACCTTATGCAGATTTTGATATCTTATTTTAGTTCGAGATATCGCGATTACTTATAGTTTATCAGGGCAAAGCGTTTGAGCAACAAAGGATATCTGACCACAGGGTTCTGAATGTTTTGGTCTGTGCATAATTCCATGCATATAAGTACACAGTTAAGAAGACAGCGGAATGTGTGAAAGTCGGGAACAGACCTTTGCAATAGTAGCTCCATTCAACTCTAGATCAGAAGCGAATGAATGATGAAGGCAATAAAGCAGCACAATTGAGTATACATGTAACTCCAGTTTGCTTTCCAGAGGCAATTGTGCATAGTTATAACACAGGTCCTGCTCAGAAATTGGGATGAAATCACATGCTGAAATTTCACCATGCGATTAGGGAGATAATTATTTTAACGCCAAAAAGTAGAGATAGCCAAATCATACCAAGCTCTTCTTAATGTTTTCCCTATCCCATGAATGTTCTTTCAGCTCCACTAACTTCACAAAGATTCTGCCAGCCAAAACCACTTCAGATGGCAATGCAGAAGGCCAATTTGAACCACAGCATTCATGTCTATGTTCAGCAAAGGAATCAACTCCAGAATCAGACTGACTTTCCAAAGTCACCTCTGAGAAATACTTCTCAAGCTCAGCAGGTGCCATATCAGTAGTTTGCTTATTTCTTAAATATTCCATGGCCACCTGTCCTCCGGCTCGTATTTGGCAATTATCAGAGCAGTAGATGGGTATTGAGCATGATGGACAGGGAACAGAGTCTGCTGGTAGTTCATTAAAACAGAAATGGCAATGGGTTTCTCGAAAAGTCTTCAGTATAATCTGTAAAATGTAGCATTAGCAGATTGAGTTATTTAAATATCTTTCCACCTCCAGGGGGGTTCAAAAAATGAAATATGCATTCTCACACAGGCTATTCAAAATCCCATGCCATCACTTAGCTCTCAAGTGTTTTAGGGGTCTTGCAAAACACACGAGAAGTCTCAAGGAAAGTACTTCAGTTACAAAACGATGATTAGCTCTAGAAGAAACATGTGTTCTAAACACTCAATTTCAGAAGCCCCTGAAAAGAGATTGGCACTGTGTCAATCCACTCTCACACTTTTTCCAGTGCAAGTGTCAATGAAAATAAGGTGACAAACACAATGCTAAACATTGCAAACACTCGTCAGTGTTTCTCATTCCTCAATCCTAGAGCGGAATGACTGAAGCTGCGATCCTTGGCACTTTATATCATATTGTTTAAAGTCTTGTCTATGTCCAAACACAAAAGATATTCCTAAGCAGGTGGAGAATAAAAATGCAAGATGGACAACACAACGTTCAGCATCATTATCATAGGCATCCTTAGAAAAGAGGGTGGGACATTATTAAAAAGGATCATATTCAGGAGTTCACAATTGTTATACCCTGTTATTAGCTTCTTACCATATGAAGCTAGCATAAATTTATACAAATTTGGCAGTTGGAACCATCTCCAAAATTTCCCAGCATTATATCCTTGCTTTTTTTCCTTCCCAGATCCCATTTTTTTTCTTTAATTCAAGTCAACATACTTGTAATATTTCAGGAAATAAATGCAATCCAATGTCAATATAATCATTACAATGGCATATCACCATATAACAAATTTTCGACAGCCTAATAAAGTTCAAAAGAAAAGTCAAGGACCAGAAGAGGTAAACACCCCCCCCCCCCCCGCGGGGCGGCGGCACACACAACTGTAAGAAGCAGGTTTTTCTATCAGAAATAGTAATTTCCATACCGCAGCATACGGCTCTTCTCTGTGAACTAAAGAACTGGGAGATATATCAAACTGGGAAGTCATACCCCTCCCTTTAGTTGGTGAAGAGACACATTGGAGCTCTGCATGTTGTTCTTCATCTATAACAAAAACAAAAGGTTTCAGAAATCAGTCTTGCAAAGTTCCCATCATAACAACAAACACCATTATTTCCTAGTGTGGATCCCTATTCAGAGAGGCCCCACCGAAAATCAAAACAAAATATGATAACTGAGAGGCATAATCAGAGGCAGCAAAGACCATGGAGATTTACAAGCTGCAAAAGGAGAAACACACCTAAACTAAATGTCTGCAACTATGCTCTTTCTGATGCCTTGCCCTCATCCTATATTAAAAAGAACAAGAAGAGTGCATCTCAGAATCAATCCCTAATAATTTCCTTTCAAAAAAATTGGTTCATATCATGTCCTCGGAGAGGTTAAATCTGCTTATGTTGCCAACTACTGTCTGAAAGAAACATATACTAGACATCAGTCTCATCACTCTCATGCATGCCTTTAATCAGTATGTTGCTCCCCATATAGAGCCGAGGTTCACCATTATCTTCTGAAGTTAGATTATGGTAACAAACCCAAACATGCTATTTTAGAAAGTTACATGCAGAGGTGAGAGTAGGTAACATGCCCACTTTACAGCTGAGAAATTCAACTTTACGCAATTTTGTCAGGGTCCGCTTGGACCTAGGAAAACAGCATGGAAAAGAAATTTGGAAAATAAGAATGTTTCCTTTGTTTGGATTGAAGAAAAAGGAATAGAAAAAAATAGTTGGAGAACTGCATGGAAAATTTGGGATAAGTATAAAAAAAAAATCCCATAAAAAATGAGAGGAAAGTTGAGAGAAAAATTTTGGATCTAAAAGCCAACCTTTCTCTCCATAATCTCTAGCGGCTCTCTCTCTCTCTCTCTCTCTCTCTCTCTCTCTCTCTCCTCTCTCTATCTCTAGCTCTCTCTCTTTCATATAGGCGGATTAGATATAACTGAAGTGTATATTTGGTTAGGGCAAATACAGTCTAGGTGTGTTTTAGGTTCATGCAAATTTGACGTTAAAACCACGAGTTGTGTGTTTTGAATTTAGGTGAACTAACACAGGTTGGATGTATTTAACCCGTCCATAGGATGGGACGGTTAACTAGTAAATTATAAACAAAAAGATGAACTTGTTCTACTCTGTATCTTGTTTTCATAGATATACTCGCAAAAGAAGCTACCGAAATGTGCATGCGCACATGGCAAGAGATGGATCGCACAGACAATGGCATTGTCACCAAATATTGACAACTTTGCACAGTGAAACGGAAACGGAACCAACAACCGAAAAAAGAATTGCATTGAAATATGTGAATGCCAACTAACACCTTACCATCTATAATATGCTTATTGGCACCAAAACTCCGAATGGAATTTTCTGTCTTATTTTGGTCTACAACTAGCTTTAGGTCACTCTCTATTTGGTTCTTTCCACTGGAAGTTTCTTCCATGTCCATGGCAACTTTCAGGTCGCTGATTGCAGCTTCATAATTCATCAAAGAAGTATTTACTTTGCCTCTTCTATACCAAGCCTGCAGGATAACTTTAGATTTTAACAGCAAGCATTACCATGAGGTAAAATTCTTATTACAACTGCACATGCCCAAGCAACACTGTAATTTAGGAATAAGCCAATAAATGAAAAAGAACTAGAAGGGCGTCCATAAGGACAACAAGGAATAAATTGCCTGAGGATAAAACAAAGCTACATCATTTTTCTTATTTGTAAGTATGGCAATCATGCAAACACTTTCTGCAATGGAATTGCGATCCCATGGGATTCGCTATCCTTCCCAAATGGGGGGATCAGAAACCTCCCACATGTGGGGAGTTTCTTCCATAATAATAATAACAATAAAATAATAATAATAATAATAAATGTAAATATAAATATTAATAATTATTAATAATTAATTAATTATTAATTTTTATAATAAATTAATAATAATTGATAATAATTAATAATTAATAATAATTAGTAATTAATATTAATATTAATAATTAATTATTGATTAATAATTATTGTTGGTAATAATTGGTATAAATAATAAATAACAAATAATATATAGTAAATAATAAATAACAACATGCAAGCAAATAAATAAGTAAAGATCTCAAAAAGGACAAAGACAAGCACAGGCAGAGAGAGGGGGTGATTACCTTCGCATATCTCGGACTAAATGCAAGGGCTCGACTGCAATCTCGCAGTGACTCCTCCAAAAGGGATAATTTCTGGAGATATCAAGAAAATGAGATGCACAGTTGGTTTCTTGGTTCACTAAACATGAAAGAATAAAGATCAATATTATTTCACAAACAACAGGAAATGGCTGTGAACTAAGGCAGGGCATAGCTTGACAATATATTCTTTGCATACTGCAGAGAGGGGACTCTAAATGGAAAACCATCTTATTTGGCGTCCATCAACCAAATTGGCCTTAGATGTAGTAGAATTTAAGGCATCTACGCAACAAAACTTAAGCTTGAGCTGCTCGCTAACACTTGATATCTACTCATCACTACTAATGCACAAAAACCATGCAAACTATTTGTATTCTAACACATCAAGCAAACAAATTTGCATTAATAGACACTTAAGGGATGTCAATCGTGTACAAAAAGGAGGCAACTTCCAAAAACGGGGAAAAAAGAAGAAGAAGAAACCCAAGGTAAAGGTTTAATCATCCCATGCACGATACCGCAACCTTTTCTCCCTGACACCCTTTCTTCTAAATTGCTAATGGGAGGGGTGAACATCTTGCGGTAGAATGTTTGCATAATTGCATCTCATATATTACAAGAAATAAAACCCTACTCTCAGAAGTCCAAATGCAAAGACATGTTGAACACTACCAAAGCAATAGGCAATAATAATACTAATCAAAAACTTACATGCAGGCAAGAAGCACGATTGACATATAAGGTTGCAACCAGCCTGATATCCTTGTCGATAGCATCAATTGGAGCAGTACGTAGAGCCTAGTAATCATTCACACAACAAAGCCAAATATTTAGCAAGTACACAAACATTATAGGACTATACAAAATGCAAAGATAGTTGACATGGACTCAAAGCCTAATAATTGGTTTGTTGCTGAGAAATTCAACCTGTTCAACTAAACAGCTGACACATTTAATTTGTTTGATTGATGAAAGATATGATTTCAAACTACATATCAGCTGCTACATCCAATAATTCATTCCAAAACAAAAGTTAACTTGCCTCATCCGTACTAGCGTATAGACCCGATCTACAATGGCAGTGCTACCCCCTCCTATAACACACACACACACACACACACACACACACGAGTTAACTTGCCTCGTCCATACTAGCGTATAGACCCGGTCTAGAATGGCAGTGCTACCCCCTCCTAACACACACACGCGCGCGCGCAAAAGTTAACTTGCCTCGCCAATACTAGTGCATAGACCCGGTCTACACTCTACAATGGCAGTGCTACCCCCTCCTATAACACACACACACACACACACACACAAAAGTTAACTTGCCTCGTCAATACTATCATATAGACCCGGTCTACAATGGCAGTGCTACCCTCTCCTATAACACACACACACACACACAAGTTAACTTGCCTCATCAATACTAGTGTATAGTCCCGGTCTACAATGGCAGTGCTACACACACCCACACACACATACACACACAAAAATTAACTTGCTCTACAATGGCAGTGCTACCCCCTCCTATAAAACACACACACACACACACCAAAAGGAAAAGTAACTCAAAAAGAAAATTGTTCAGAACAAACCCCAGATTGTTACCTTGGTATAGAATTGTACAGCCTTGGAATAATCACCCCTGGAAAAGGAAGCATTGCCCTTATCCTTTAACTGCAAAGCAGACTCTTTGTTCTTAGCACAAAGCCTCCGCTCAGGACTTGTCAAGTCATCAATCATCTGCCCATAATATGACAACACCCACAAAAGAGAACCCTGAATCAAAAACGAAAATGTGGAAGACATAACAAAACCCAAATTGCAAAAATGGAGAAGAAAGGTAATTACAGAGCGAAAAGCTGTGGACTGAGCAAAGTAATCATGGAGGGTAGAAGCAGTTGCAGGAAGATCATGAGCAGTGCTCTCATCAATCATCCTCCTCATCTTCAATGGAATCATAGCCTTTAATCTCTCCATCTTCTTCTTCTTCTGTATCTTTAGTTTCTGTGTCTTGGTTTTGTGTGTCCTAGGTATAGCTATAAGAATCAACAACAAATGGGGGTTTCCCTTTTGGTGGGTCTTTGAGATTGAAAATGGGAAAATTAGGGTTCGATTGAAACATGAGGGAAGTGCTAATGCTGGAGTTTAGGCATCGGCATCGATGCCGAAGAATAATGTTATCCCGCCAAATGTTCATCCACAATGCCCAATGCTGCTCGGCGCCTAAAATAGCTTGCCCTCCGGAACCTTCGTTGTGCCTATGAGAAGATGTAGGGGGTGGCAATAAAATGCAATTTATTCGGTGCTCCGGGTACATTTAATATATATTGGCAATAAAAGCATCAAACCCAAACCCTCAAAGATCCACTTAAACCTAACTAGAGCTGTCAATCTTCGATCCGACCAGAACCCGCCCAGAAATTCTGGGTTTTGAACAGGATTTTCTCGACCCGAATCCGATATATACCGAACCTATAAAACCCACAAATTTACGGGTCAAACCCGACCCCCCATTTGACCCAGAAACTTCATTTTTTACGTTCAAATCTATTAGAATTTATGACTTTTCATTGGAATTCATGACTATTAAACTATAACCGCAACTCATTCATATGTTATTTCTCTAATTTAAGTTGAAACATTTACAATAATCTATCGGTACTAGAAGATAATTGTATTTTATTATGTATATTGTATCAAAATTAATAGTGTTTTTGGATGCTAATATATTGAACTTTTAGGGTATTTGACAATAATGCACTAAACTTTGACCTTGAACAATAATACATTGTACTTCAGGGGTGTTGAACAATAATGCACTCAGAACGGTTTTGATAGTGGCCAACTTAGTGACAATTTTACGTAGCAGGTGGAGGATATGAATTGGTCCAAAAAAATTTAAATTTATGACATTGCATCTAATCCAAACATAAGCAAAAAAAAAAAAAATCAACTTTGAAAATATTAAAAAAACATAAAATCACATTTGTTTAAATGTGTTTCCGCTTAGAAATTATTGTAGTTGTATAAAATCACTTTTGTTTGTATAAATTAGCTGACATGTCATAAATTTAGATATTATTTAGCTTATTCATCTTCTCGGTCTGGCAAGTAAGACCATCACCAAGTCATCCACCGTCGAAATTATTTCGGGTGCATTATTGTCCAAACACCTCTCAAAAGTTCAGTGCATTATTGTCCAAGGTCAAAGTTCAATGTATCCAATACCCCAAATATTCAGTATATTAGCGTCCAAAAATCAAAAATAATATTTAGAGACAAAGTTTTTAAAAGAAAAAACGGAAAAATGTGGCAATTATATTCCCCTTAGGTTGACCCAAAACCGAAATACATCGCTCGTATTCACCCAAACCCAAAATACACCCGACCCATATTTACCCGAACCCGATATATGACCGACCCGAAACTCGCCGCCTGACCGAATTGGCAGGTCTAACTTCAACAAACCTATAATAATTCATAAAGCATTTGTACTGAAACATTTAACTCACTGCATAACATGTACAGGATCACATCAGCAACCTGATATAACTATGCCATCTTGGCAGCAATTGTACAAGTACACTAATATCAACAAGACAATGATGTAGGTTATACTACACTGCTACTAAACTACTTGTCCCTGCTCCTATGTCATCTGTGAAATGAATTTCAAAACATGATCACACTACACCCTAACATTTCTCCCAAGTCCCATATCTTGAACTAAAGGTTCCTCCCTCATGTTGCTCTGCATACTCAGTAACAACTACATGGACACACATTTCCCATGTTTGAGCTATCTCGCTAAGGGTAACAGGGTCCCTGAAGCTCCGAAGAAATGACTCCAATTTCGATCTTGCTTTGTCAGAAAGATCAAAGAACTCGTCCCCAACTTTACCGGGCAACTTCTCCAAAAGTATAGGAGAGCACTTGGGGTATTCAGTAGGGACTAGCAACAGCAAAGGCTTGACAGTTGCTACATACCCAAAACAACACTTAACCACAGTTCCTGGTGAAGTAACATTGATGTCTTCCTCACAAATGTTCACTTGGGTGTCGATCAGTCTTTGATTCAGATCTTTAATTTCTTCCCTTAGTTTATCTACACTATCTTCCGCCATCTTAAGCCTCTTCCTATGGCTCTCGGTTGCATATTCGTGGATAGATTTATTCTGCATTTCAGTTGGAACTGAATAAAAGCACGACTTTGTTAACCTTGAACTCCAGCTGTCATCTTGCAAAAGTCTGAATCTTCTTGCTTGAATCCTGCACAAAGTAGTCATTGCCAAGTCCTGCCCTATAGAAAATTTCGACCCAGTTCCTGATGCACTCGATCCCATCCCATCAACCATGGTCATCACAGAGCAAATATCATCCACAGAGGACTTCATTGCACTTTGTGAAACCGAACTCACCGAGTTAACCAATCGTTGGATCGGTGTCAGACAGACATTCGTATTGTTAGCATCATTGTGACAGCATTCAGAATTGTCTGAATTTTTATGGTGATTATCTATTGGAGAGACCAATTGATGTTGTTTTGATGGTTGGATAGATTCATGGTGCGAATCTGACCCGTGTTGAGGAGAGGAGGTAGTAGTTTTGGACTTGGAAAACAGGCTTAAGTAATTGACAATTCGCTTCTCCCAGGCATCTAAATTTTGTTCATGTCCAGGAACGAGCTTTTCTTTGGGAATATTCAGCAGTCTCAGAATACGCTCAACCATATTATTAGCTTCTTTCATCTTCTCAAATTGACGACTATTCGGTACTTCATGCTGGGAGATAAACTGCAACACCATAAATGCATGGCCAGGAAATCAAATACAGAATCACAGTTTGAAACTGACATTAGGATATGATGCAGTTTGGTAAATTGTCCTCCATAAGGGTAGGGCAATTACAAGTACCTGTTTTAGCTTAATATTTATCATGTAATGTATTTGTCTGAGCCTTGACATATATTTACTCTTCATAGCCATTATCTGCAAGTAGAGAACATCGTGATTTAGAGCGCAATCAATGTAGATAGCTCTAAACTTATTATATAACTAGAAAACCAACAACTCCCAGTGAACTAAAGAAAATTACCCTTTTGTAGGTATTCTCTCGCCAAGCCTCCTGGACCAAAATGCCATGCTTTTCTGCATATGAAGAAACTTCACCAGCTAAACACAAGTTAACCGAAAAGGGTCATTTTAAAGAATACATTAATCAACTGATATCTAAATGAAGTTTTTTGGTGAAAAGAAACTTACCCTTATGGGCTTCTAAAGAACCAACCAAAGGTTCTCTTCTCCCAACCACTGGTCTTAGAAGATTGTTCGATTTAGAGCTCCGACAGGGACTTGGATTCCCATCTTCCATAGGCGATTGGCTTTGTCGATTAATTGAAGAAGGTTGTTGAACAATTGCTTTCTGCTGCAGAATAGTATGATTTCTCTGATGAGGAACATCTTGAAATGACTTGTGTTGCAGCATGGGAAGCGTTTGAGAAGGAGTAACAGATTTTTCAGTGTGTTTTACAGAGGAATCATCCTTAGGCGATTGAACACTCTGAATGCTTCTCTTCAATTGTACCATTTTAAGTGATATTGTCTTCATATAGTCTTGCTGGGAAGGAAAACGATTCACAGCGATACTCAACAAACATATTAACATTGTTGATCGTTTAACAATGCGATAACAAGGTATGATTGTATGAAGATCATATCATTAAGACCTTATTTCAAGTCATGATATACCTGATCCAATGCCTCTGCAAACACTTTCTCCTCGACTTTCCTTGCAAGTTTTTCGAATTGGGATAGTTTTTCTGGTCGTTTGCAACTCTTTTTCATCATTTCAAGCCTTCCAACAAAGAATAAATGTATATTTACAGGATCAGTTTCTGTCAAAGCTAAACAGACAATGAAAAGAACTGGCACTAATAATGCTATAAAAGTGACTTTTCATAGATTTTACAAAGCAAGCCAAATCCCAAAGTACTAAGGGCATGTTTGGAGAGAAAAATGGAATGGAATGGGTATGGAATTAGATATCTAGAGGGTTGGGAATGAAATTTGATTCCAAAATAGAAAGTGTTTGGTGAGAGAAGGGAATGGAATAAGGCAAGGGTTCTAATTCCACCCTTTTGATACCCCCCATATATGGGAGGGTTCTAATTCTACCCTTTTGAGGGGGATTAGAAACCTGGGGGTTTCCCAATCCCATTCTAGAAATGTTTCACCAAACACCAAGAAAAGGAATTGGATACCTATCCCACCCTTATTCCATTCCATTTTTCTCTCCAAACATGCCCTAAAAGTTATGAATAAAAATGTTGCAAAGAGATAATTTACATGTCCCAAATGATTTTTTGTCTACTCCTTGGATCTATATTACTTCTCCAGTTACCAGACTGTACACAAGGCATAGCCTGAGCAGGCTCCTTAATATTGCTATCACCCATACAGCCCTGTAAACTAAACCAGAGAAAGGTGTGAGCTGAAAACATTCATAATGTTGCAACTTCGACGATGTACAATGAAAGGAGGGAAAATGATAGACATAAAATTACATAGATAAATAAGGCAACTACCAACAAAATGGCACAAAAACATATACTCTTGAGACCAAAAATATCTACACTATCAAAGCTGTTTGAGCAAAATTGTTCCACAGTTTCATCATCGCTCGCTTAATTTTTAATGTGTTTAACCATTAGAATGCCCTTAATTTTATGGTACTTTATTCTTGGGTATGAAGAAGAAGGTCAATTATGTAGAACCCTTTAATTTATGAAGGGGAAAGGGGCATACATCTCACCCTTCCTAAAGTTATAATCATAGTTATTAAAATCCCGATCCTGATCTACGATGCTACGATTTTATGATCAAAAATAATTGATGCGATTCTACTATCTACATCCCGATCCACGATCCCACGTTGGTTAATTCCGATCCTAACTACCCTATGGATTCGAGTTAGGATCCCGATTTTAACAACCTTTTTTCGACAAAGACTTCCTAGCTATGGTTTATGGATGTTCTATCTCCTAAATAAAGCATGGAAAGACATCATTGTTGCTAGCTACAAGGCCTTTAAAATATCAAATTGCAAAAAAACTCCATTATACAATACCCACAACATAAATAATATCCTCATCCAAATGCAAATCTTTGGGCTATAAACCAAATTCATGAACATGATCATTAAAAATGTGTGGAAATTTTCAGGGGGAATTAATGCCTTATTAATATAGAAAAGTTTAACAATGACTACTTGTCAGCCCCAACAAATTAACCCACACTCATATGATCACCAACATTTGGAACTTCCACATACTTCAGAATGCAGGAATAAGAATGGACCTCTTTTTACTGCATTCTTGCTTAGACTTAGCAATTTATTTTAGTCCAGTGTCACTCAGAAACTGAAAATCTCAGCAACCCACAAAACCCTTTCAAATATAAGACAAAACCCCACTACCCTTTTTTACTACTCCATCAACAGTAACAAACAATGCATAACAAAGAAACTTGAAAAACAGAATTTTGCTTAAAAAGATTCAATCTTTTCATCTTGCAGAAGTTGATACCTGAGTGAGCGAAAGTGGGTTGGTGACAGAATTTGATCGACGACCCTTTTGTGTTTGGTAAAATGATCAGAAAGTTTCGCTTTCTCAAAATCAAATCTTAATTTATTTTTTTTTTTGACGGAAAAATCAAAACTTAATGAACAAGAAACCTTCTGTTACTACTACTCCTCGTTAGGGAGAACAAGAAAACAAGTGAAGGGTCGAGAGAGACCAATGCATCACTATTTAAATTGTTTTTTTTTTTTTTGGTGTCTTTCTATTTCTTTTATGGAATAAAATTGGGATTGTTGGACTATTTATTGATGTGCAATAAATCAGGTGAGATTTCTATCTTTATCTATTTTTTGGTGAAATGAAATTAAGGAAATTAATGTGGGTGTGTATGAACGAGATTGTGATTTATGTGGGTATTTTTAAGGGATGCAATAATCTCACTAGGAAATGTATTTGGTGTGAGTTCTAACAAATCATGAAGTTCATGTAAAAGGAATTGTATTTGAGTTTCTTTCTAACATGGTGACTTATCTTCACCTTTTTCTTTTCCTTTTTTTTGTCATTTTTTCCAATTGGCTAATGTTGCCCAAGTCTGGGGTTTAACTTGAAAAAAATGATTGTGGGGAAAATAAAGAGCATTTTAGGCCCTATTCTTTTATACTGCTGGTTGCGATATGGCGTGGTGCGGTGTGGTGAAATTATGGTGGGTGTGGTGGAATTGTGGTGAGTTATGGTGGGTTGTGGTAAGTTGTGGTGGGTTTGTTTTTAATAATTATAATTTGTGTAGATAAATGTGAAAAAGTAATTGTGTTGGTAAATGTGAGTAATTTGAAAAAGTTGATTGTGGTGGGTTGTGGTGGATTGGTATGTTATGGTGGATTGTGGGGCAAAACACGGTGTGTTGTGACACCGCAGCCAGCCACCGCATAAAAGAATAGGGCCTTAATGTAAGATATATGCACTTCAAATATAAAACTAATTTTAAAATTAGTGTTCGAAAGAAATTAAAACGGGTTTTATATTGTGTGAAATTGGTTTTAATAAAATTAGCCATACTCATAATGTACAATTGCATTCACATATAATCTCTTTATTCTCTTTCACCTAACGAACTTTTTAATCAATTAGTTTTTATTTTATTTTGTATTATTCATATAGTTTTACAATTTCAGTATCATAATAATTACTATTTTCATTGTTTTACCATAACATTCATTGAATAACATGTCAAAAGTTAATTTTAGTTAAAGAATGTCTAAACAACTTATTGTTGATTGCCCTCTAGTTTTTTTATTTTTTTTAATATTGATTTTTCTAACCACCTTCAAAACCATTTTAAAAGAATGGAGGTACTCCCTCCGTTCCGAAATAATCGTCCTATAGTGCTAAAACACAGATACTAAGGTGAACAGTTGTAGTGAGAGAAAAGCTAGTAAAAGGGAGGTTTGGGAGGAGGGAGTGTCATGATGAAAGTGATATGGAAAGGGGATTGTGAGGGGAAAAGTGACAATATATATTAGATGCACTAGATGCATATATTCCAGATATTTGCGAGTGAACAATCATGTGAATCAAAGTGAACAATCATAATATCAAAGTGAACAACCTAATACATACGGATGAATAATTGTATAATCTGGAACGCATACTCTAGGAGCACCTAATAAATTGCAGAAAAGTGATATGTAACTAATGATTAAAGATAAAAGTTAGTTAGTTGGATATTGAAAAATGTAAAGTGACAATTAATTTGAAAAAAAAACTAATTAGTTAAGTGGACAATTAATATGGAACGGAGGGAGTAGTATCTAGTATTTGACCACCTTCAAAACCACTTTATAGCCATAGAATGATGATACATGTCCTTCATAATGGGTAAATAGCTCACTTTAGATCTAAACTTTTGACTGTTTATGACAAATGGGCAAACAGGTGCATAAGCTAAACTTGCGAGGTTTATGATAAATAGACAAGCATGCAACCAAGGCAAGTACATCAACCTGTTTACAAAAATCAACACAGTTACATCGACGACGACGACAACAGTCGACCCCAGTGTGGTCCCACTATTGTGGGGTCAAAGGGAGTCCAGATGTAAACAGTCTTCCCCCATGCACAAAAATGCATGAAGAGGCTGATTACAACGGACCCTAGCGACAAAAACTTTTGAAAATCTAGTAGAAAGCCAATTTAAAAACGAAAAGAAAGAGTAACTTGGGAAGACGAGAGAGCTGGGAAAAACAACACAGTTACATCACTTGTACAAAAATACACACTACAATGAAGAGCATTTTCTGCGAGAAGGGGGGGGGGGTCTAGTTTACCTCTCCTGAGTCCTTGGTAAGATATGTACATGCCCTGGATTGCAATGAATGACAAAAGGCATCGAGTTAGAGGGCATCATAGAGATCCCCTCAGCTATAATAACTATGCAACACCGACATCATCTATGCCGCTATATAATTAACACGAGTTGCCCGTCTATCTATGAATGATACAGATAATGCTAGTGCAGTGGTTCACAATTGCCCGCGCAAAGTTTCCAATGAGACGAGAGTTCATTAAGGATTTCTTGGGTGCAACCATCAAACCGGACCATTCTTGGGAGTATGGAAGGTGGAGTGAGTGGATCTCCGGCAAATGTAGATCAAGAAGCACTCAAGCAATGCTCCCAGGTTCCGTATTTTGAGCTAAACGTCCCTCCACCATTCTGCTGAGCATACTCGGAGATGACAGCACGAGCACAATCATCCCAAGTCCTTGCTATGTCCTTCAGTAACATTGGTTGTGAAAGGCTTCGAAGAGATACGCTAAACTTTGACTTCGCCTTCAGTGAAAGGTCTTCATGATCCTTACTGCAAATGATGTTGGGGCAAGTTAAGTCTAGATCTCAACCGTTATTCTTTTCTAATGCCTTTTTTCCTGCAAAAGGTTTTACTGCATCCTAAACATTTTCTGCTCAATTTTTTTGGTAAGGCTGCTTATGTATGGAACTTCCCAAACCCTGCTATGGTCAGACCCAGACTAAAACTAAGCATTTGCTGCAACTCTCGTGTGGATCTCTGAAATCAGTCTATCTGTTTGCAACGCTAACGGTAAGGTTGATAACATATGGATTAGTTATTATTAGTGGTGATGCAATAATTGCAATTCCATCTCAAACTTGAGGTGTAGCTCTCCCTAATAATATAGCAAAAGTAACAACTGATTACTCAGAAATTTCTGCGAAGTCTTTTAGAAACAGATTGATTTCTCTAACTAGGAACAACTTGGAAGATATCCTAGGACAAATCAAACATATAAAGTGATGTGTCTGTGTCATTATGACCTGTCATCTCTGCCACTGACCACTGGAAAAAGAACAAAGGAAAATTTTAAATTAACAGAGAGGTATAATTCGGAACCTTAAGTTGAACAGCCGCCCGCTGTTCTTGGCAGGTCCTTGTCTGCTTGAGGTGAATGGTACTTGAGTATAGAATCTCACTTCACCTTATGATAGGGAGAGGGGGGGATTTCCTTTTTTTTCCTTTATTTTTTTTGGGAGAGAGGGAAGGAGGGAAACATAAAAATCTTTTTCGCCATTTTATCAGTGTCTCTATGAAGTAACCAGTCTAGAGCAAAGTAAAATGGGTATACCCTTCAATAAGGTTAGAACCAAAAGAAATGAAGTAAACTAAGATCAAGTATTTGCTTGACTCTCACCTGATCTCAACCGGCAGCTTGTCCAACAAAATTGGAGAACAATTTGGATAATTTGCAGGAACTAGCAGCCTCAAGGGCTGAATTGGTGACTACAAAATAAGGCAGACAGCATCGTTAACATAAGGCATATGATACATAATATCAGGAATCTTAATTTGAAAGGGGACTAAACCCACTCACCATGCGCGCTGAAAAGTACTGCGATTTCAAGCTTGGACTCAGAGTTATAGCACCAAAACAGCATCTTACTATGGTTCCTTCACTACCTAAAGCAGCCGATGCTGCAGCAGATGGATCTGCGTCTTCGTCACTGATATCAACAACAGTATCTATGAGGCGTTCATTGATTTCTCTGATCTCTTCCAAAAGTGTATGATTAACCTGCACAAACAGAACACAAAGGCTCATAAGTGCAATAGATTAAATGACATCTCTGAAGACTCATATCCTTGATTGCAAGGAAGAAAAGGCTCATAAGTGCAATGGATTAAAAGACACTCTGATTCTTTATTCCCACTTCCATGGAGCAAATGTCTGTCTTATTTTGGTGTTTTTCACATTTGTTATGAATCACTTTGAATTCATTATGTTTACTTAAGCTGCACAAGCAGGAGCTGTATGAACACAATGAATTCAAACTGAAGTTGCTGTTTGTGCCATGCTGCTAACAATGAAACAGACAACAAATATGTAGTACCAACATTCTAGCAGTACATCTGCACACTTCATTTATGCGGTAGATTGCGGATGCGGTAGATTGCGGTACGGTACTACACCGTACCGCAACTCTTTAATTTCTACCACACTTCACCACACCACACCACAATCATTACCAATATATCTCTTCATTTTTCTCTCCCCTCACTTTTCTCCTCTACTTTTCACATTCTCTCTCCTCATCCACCCCACTTACCATAATTCTCACCACAACTCACCACAATTCACCACACTTTTTCAAATTCCACCGCACCATTACCACACCGCAACCAACCGTATAAAAGAATGGGGCCTAGCAATCAATAGATGTCCCTTTCAACCTAGAGCCCATTCCCAACGGGAAAAGACATGTTCCCTTTGTATACACTATTTGTCAGCTTCATATTAGAAAGATAGCAACAACCATACAGAGACCAAAGACAACAAATCCAAGAAAGTTACAGACAACTAGGGCTGCAAGGTTAGTCCATTATATAATCTTCGGAAAGAAATTGTTAAGGTGTTTCCCTGTCTTTCTTTTTTGTTTTTTAGCCCCAGTAGTGAACGATTGTCATGGCTTAGAAACAATCAATATTTTTTTTTGTTCCACACAAATGAACTAATATATTGCATTTTGGTTGCATATGGCAATGATGGAAATCAAAATACAGTGATCAACATCTTGAAGATAAAGGGAGCACATAGTGAGGACGTAATACATTAATGCCTAAACCTCCATCTATGTTTTTTTTTTTTAAAAAAGGTCTAAAACTAAACAAAAAATAATAATCAAAAAAGAAAAACAGGTGTATAACTTGTATTGAATATGACCAAGAATCATAAGCAATCTACCAATCTTCAGAAAGTAGAAACATCCTTTGTGCTTCTCCTTTCACGTGAACTTCTAGAAACAACATGTGCCATTCTATTCAAGATATTCCATTATGTTCTATACAGTAAATTTCAAGGAAATATGAAGATATCTATCAAAATATTCCAAAATCATGGTCTCACAAAATGAATTAAGAGGAATTATCAGAACTTAAAATTACAATGGGAAGATGGCTTTCAAATGACCACAAAATTTGAAAATCAGAAGAAAAGGTAATACCTCAACTCTGGCCTTCTTGATGCTGGATGTCGCAGTTGACTCCAGCTCAGATGTCCCAAGTCCCTTGAAGCTATCACTCATGCTACCTACAGAAGATGCAACATTTAAGGGCATTGCACTGGTCTGCCGCCTCATCCTTTTTGTTCCTGTACTTCCATCTTGTGTGAGAAAATTTCTGGCTTGTAAGCGGCACTTTGTCATGGCAACCAAATCCTCACCAACAGTGGCTCTCGAACCATTACCAGGAGCAGACCCCGCAATTCGATCAATCATGCTAACAACAGAACCAATGTCGCTAACAGATGCACTCAATGCTTTAGGTGATACTGATTTGACCTGAATAACAGAAAAGGCAGCAAAAAACACATTATTCTTGAAACAATTAATTGAATACTTACCACAACACTTGATTCAACAACAAATACTAGGATATGCGAGAACTGGAATTCATGGATCATATAACTTACTGCTTTGAGCAAGCGTTCAAGTGGTTGCTCTGTCACACTGGATTTTCCAGAAATGACTGTAGAGGCATTACCATGAGTACCATCTGGTACTGCACCATCGAGAAATGGTGATGCTGATATCCCAGGAGTGCCTATAGAACCAATATTAGCAGTATTGGATAGTGAGGAAACAGCAGGTTTCTCAGAGTCACCAAGCATAGGAGATGGTATTGCAGGGGTCGATGGAGATGGAACAAATGGTGAGTTGGTAGATTGCAAAGGAGTTCCACATTTAGGGACAGACGGTGGCAGATTTTGCTGGTCAATCTGTGGAGAAGAATGCTGGTTAACCTGAAGCAGTTGAGGCGAAGAAATGGGGAATGAAGCCCCAGGTTTCAACTGCTGATGTGCATATCGCTGAGCTGATGAGAGATGTTGTGGGAAACCACCTGATCTAGGACCCAGTCCCTGTCTGATCTTTATGTCACTGACGTCATTTATTTGGTTAAGTTGAGGCATCTGGTGTGCTTGCATTGATGAAGCCTGCTGCTGCTTTGCTTGAAGATGCAACTGCTGCTGCTGCTGCTGCTGTTGTTGTTGTTGCTGCTGCTGCTGGAACAACTGCTGTTTTTGCAATAACTGCTGTTGCATTTGCCTGCTATGCAGTTGCTGCTTCAACTGTTGAGTTTGCATCATCTGCTGCTCCTGTTGCTGTTTCAGATGTTGATTTTGAAGCATATTTGAATTTGATTGGAGAGGGTTGATGTTTTGTGGTAACAAATTAACTCCACTTTGTGTTTGCAATGGGGCCATGTTAGCCTGTTGAGGAGCACTAACAGGATTCTGTTGTATAGGTGCCGTACCAACTTGCTGCATCGAATTAGGTGCACTTCCCTGGCCTGAACCCAAATTAGAGCTGGGCTGCAGTGAATTCCCCATGTTCTGCTGAGAAGTGATTGCAGGTAAAGGAACAGACCCATGCTGCAAGTTAGACATATTATTCTGTTGCATTATTGGAGCAGAACCTGGTAAATTCATAGACTGCAACTGAGGGTTGGAAGCACTATCATGTGATTGTGCTTGAGCAAGTTGGGAATGAGGCTGCTGCGATTGTTGCATGTTCTGTAGTTGAGAGGGAAGAACTTGTCCTTGTTGCATAGGAGGAACTGGTTTCCTAGGCCTGTGCGAACTAAGTAGATTGATGATCTGCTTTTCAAATGATGGCAATTTGTCTCTGTGAACGGGCCCCACATTGTTTTTTGTAGTCTGAAGAAACTGCATCAATTTCTCCAACATTTGCTTAAACAGCTTAAGCTTATCAAGTTGCTCTATCTTTCCTTGTTGTGCAAGGGAGTCATGCTAGGAAACATGGAAAGAAAAATCATCAGAATAAGATGTAAAAAGCATTAGAAACTCTCTCGTCTCTTTGTGCATGTGTGTGTGTGTGTGTGTTTGCACATGTATGAGGCCTGGAGGTGCAGATTTAAAACCATCTGTTAAGTAGTCCAGTAGCAAATACACAGCTACGTCAAATACTTTCAAGCTCTGTCTGACTATTGGAAAATGAAATGAAAAGAAATTTTTATCACTCTTCACTAATCTAGTGTAAAAAGCTTTATTTTCTCCACCAAGGCCTCCCTTTCCAATCCTCCCCTCATTTAAAGTCTATCATATTTTCCTGTCCTCTCAAATTTGGAAGAACATCGATGACAAAATCAATCAAATTTTCCACGATGTTTTCCATCCTACTCTTCTTAAAAAGCAAGTAAAGAAAAGTAGCTCATTTTCAAAAAAAATTCATTTGTCCTCATTTTCCAAGGACAAAGAAAGCCTAAATGCTTGAAAAGAAACATTGGCCAAAACCCCTTCCCTATCCAAAAAAAAAAGGAAAAAAGAAGCAAGAAAACAAGATAAAGAAAGAAAAATCGAAATGTCTGAGGCATCCTACTAATCCCTGTGAAATCACCATAATGTACATCCTTACTCCCTTGCTTGACAGTATTCCGTGTTTTCTCTCATCGACAAGGGCAACCGTAGGAGAACTACCTTACTTATGCCACCAATGTAAGTTCAACATACCTGCTGCAGTTTCATAGAGATCTTCTGGTACATCTCATTAAGATCTGAGTAGTATGAATCCTTCATAGCTTTGATCTGTCAATCATCAAAAAATAGCAATCAGATTTATATTTGAACCGTGACGTAATTGTCATCCTCCTCATACACACACACATACGCTCACACACAGATAGCTGCACTACTGTTCATGAAGAATAGCTACAGGCTGACAAAGAGAAGGTAAACTGCACAAGTTTCCAAGGTAGAACTGAAGGTCTTGGTCAAGTAACAGGATAAGGTGAGTAACAGACCTTTTGATAGACCTCTTCCTGCCAGTCACCAGCATTAGTGCCACCCGTTTGAGCAGTGGAGTCTAAAGAAGCTTTCAGAAGCCATTAGGAAAAAGACGTTAGCAAGCACAAAATACTTACAAGGAGACAGAGAAGATAACAAAGCTTTGATATCACCAGAATGAAGAAATAACCCATCAGATGAAAAGAGAAGCAAATCCAGTAGACAATTTGCACACTATTAATTTTGCAAACTACGGAGTAATGGACATGAAACTACAATAAGGGTACTCTCATAGGTAATTACAGAGTCCCGGTAAACAAAAAATTACTCGGAGGTACCCCAAATTTTAGGAAAACTATTTTTTGGTTCCCGAAAATTTCAAAACTCATTTATGGGTATCCTACATTTTTAAGTTTGTAATTTTTTGGAACTTTTCCGGCAATAAGACTTCAAGATTCCGATATGTTTAGGCGGGAAGTGGACTACAGACATGTAGGGTACCCATAAGATCCCCATAAATTACAAACTTCCTGCCCAAATATATTGAAATCTTCAAGTCTTATTACCAGGAAAGTACCAAAAACTTACAAACTTAAAAATGTAGGGTACCCATCAATGAGTTTTGAAAACTTGGGGTACCAAAATATAGTTTTCCCAAAATGTGGGGTACCTCCGAGTAATTTTTTTGTATGATCACTATTGTAATGATTAACAAATTGAGGAACCCCAGATGGGCCCAACATGAAAACATAACTGAACAATAGACCCTATGGTTCCAAAAATGAAGTCACGAGACACAATCAGCAGGAACATCCTTTCTCCATTTTTTGTTTTGATGAAGAGTATTTTTTTGTTTTACACAGTAGGTATTAAGCCTCGATTAAGGGAAAACCCTTTAGCATCAAATGTAATGCTATTGTGTTACTAAGAGTTGAACATATAGCTGAGCAATAATAAACTAGAGAAGAAAGCTATTGGACAACAAAATGTGTATTTTACATGCATGGCACTGAAATATGGCTAAAAACACACGAAAAACAAAAGAATGTAAAAATCGCACAATAAAGCAGAGAAGCAGATTCGTACTGGATGGTGCTTCTGTAGGATTTCTTTGTGATTGGAACAAGTGCTTTTGCTGATCAATCATAGCTTGCTGCTGAAGCAGTGGGTTAGGGGTTTGCATACGCTGCTGCATGTTGTGCTGCAGAGAATTTTGCTGCTGTAAACCCAACTGTTGTTGCAGCTGTGGCGGCTGAGATTGCAACTGTGACATTAACTGCTGTTGTGACTGCGGCTGTGGCTGTGACTGTGGCTGTGGCTGTTGCCCACCACCTGCCAACAAAGAAGCTGAATTTTGAGGCTGTTGCTGCCCTGGAACCTTGGACTGTTGCATCATGTGGACTGAGTGTTGATTTGTCTGCATACCACTGGTACCAGATTGAGTCCCCATGTGTTGCTGTTGCTGTTGCTGTGGAAGCCCAGCAGCATGATTTTGATGACCCAGCTGTTGCTGATGCATGTTTGAAAGATTGTTTTGCTGACCCACCAAGTGTTGTTGCTGCAGGTTCTGATGGTTAGTTTGCTGTTGTGATGGAAGACTTGGAAGGTTGTTTTGCTGCCCTAGCATCCTCTGCTGCTGCTGTTGCTGCTGCATATCTGAGATATTACTCTGTTGACCAATCAGTTGATTTTGTTGCATATTCACAGCATTTGCTTGCTTTCCAATCAACTGCTGCTGCTGTGATGGCATCATTGTCTGTTGTGACATTTGCGTTTGCTGAATGACAGGAGCTTGTTGTGGCTGCTGCTGCCTAAGCACAGATTGTTGATGCTGCTGAAGAACAGACTGAGATGGCTGTTGAATAGAAGATTGCTGGTTCTGCTGTAAACCAGAAATCATGGAAGGCTGCATCACAGATGCGGTTTGACTAATTGGCTGCTGAGATGATTGCAACTGAGTGGCCTGCAACATATTTTGCTGCTGCTGTGGCTGCTGTTGTTGCTGCTGCATTACATTCTGCATAAGTGGTTGTTGCATATTTCCCTGTTGCAACTTCTGCTTCAACATCAATTGTTGCTGGTACATGTACTGAGGGTTTTGAGACAACTGTGACTGTTGGGAACCAGCCTGTTGCTGCCTTCCTGGCATCTGTCTCTGGGCATTTGTGAATAAATTTGAACCAACGCCTTGATTCATTGTCATCGTACTACCCATTGAGTTCTGTGAAATGCCAGCAATATTCTGCATGTTCGGATTCTGAGCAGCATTTGACATGGGATTCTGTGTCAAACCACTAACAGGAGGTAAAGCATTTGGCAAGCTGGCTGAAGTTTGCATCCCAGCTGACACTAAGTTGTTTTGCATGTTCTGAGCCAAAATCTGCTGGCGGGCCTGAGACTGATTGGGCACGATCTGGAGCGGAACTGACTGACCCTGGCTGTGCACTTGGGACTGCATGTTTTGCGAAGGCACTGACGCAGACACGAACGGGATGTTACCCATGCACAAAAGGGGTAAATACGGAAATGTGATGTCCACAACCTCCTTCATAATACAATAAGCAAAATCCAAAAAGAAAATCCAATTTCTATCAAACTGAAGCTAAGCGAAAATGAAGGGGAGTCTTGGTGCAATGGTTGTAAGGTTTGCATACATTACACCTTTGTGGTAAGACCCTTCCCCGGACCCCCGCTTGTGGGCATGTTTTGTGCACCGGGGTGCCCTTTTGAAGCTAAGCTAAAATACAAATAATACCATTAACAGTAGGGACAAAAGGAAAAACAGGGCTCAGAGTGAGAACATTTCCCTTCTGGCAACCAATTTGGCAAGTAACAACATAAAGCAAGGACATGTACCCTGCATATGAACTCTCAAGAACCATTCAAGTATCAGTTTCAAAAGCTAATATAGAAGGTCAATAGATAGCTGCTGATCCACATAAAAGGGAAAACACTGCAATGCCTTATGAACCAGAGAATAACAAATCTATGTTTTCAGAAGTCATCTCATTAGATCCACCCAGGCTAGCAAAATGCATAGTCTCCATCATATTGCATCCATGAACCCAAAACATACAACCCACAGCACACAACACTAACTTGATGGCATATCCACGTTACAGCAAAAGACTCCATAATGTACCAACAACAATCTCAAAGGAGGCAACAGAATTAAAAAGTTTTGCACCATCAAACATATTGCATGTTCCATACTACCAAAGCCTGTGTTCTATAAGAGGGAAAATTGAATGTATAATTCCCAAAAACCGGCAGAAGACCTTTTGAATGAAACCCTTAGAAAGAACATCTTAGTTTAAAAAAGCACACTTTCGCAAAAGCAAACAGATCTGTGTCTCAGAGGGGATGAAGTGCACCTCAAGGATGAAAGGCTATATCTTCCCCTTTTTCTTCTTTTTCCCTGGCTCTATTCTTATCTTTTTTCTTCTTTCTTTCCTAGGACTTCAGGAGCTATAAAGTGAGATACGTTTGCTCACTTTGGGTGTATTTTCAGGAATAGCGATGATAATATATCACATCTTAAGGCTATTCACAGCATTATTAGTCAAAATGATATCAAATATACATTTTCTAATGTGCCTATCTAACTTGTTTCTACAAATTTGCTTTCTCTATTGTGGACAACTGTTAAAAATGGTAGCACAGAAGGGTGCCTTGCCTCCATAATGCTCGCGCCCTGTGCTATTCGACTTATAAAGTAATAAGCAAATATAACACTTAACAAGATGACACGAGAAAATGATCCACAGAAACAATGAAGGAAATTTAACAATAATGATCCTCAGAAAATTATCCTCAGCAAGCTCATAAGCATGAAAAGAAGTAATTTTTTGGACACCAATGGGATGTCACCCATTTTTACGAACGGCATGAACAAAAATCAAAAAGCTTACAATAATCGTATCTAGAAAAACCCAGAATACTCAACTCTTTACCAAGATGAAAACCTTGACACCAACTACAAAGTGTTCTCAAATTCAAAATCATAATCGTTCTAGCCTTGTCCTCAAAATCGTTGAATTTCTTCCTTCCCAAGTGCACCACCAAATAGTCAAAGCAATCAACTTCCACACACTAAGAACCCAACTCTTCTTCAATCTTCTTCTCCAAGCTACTAAGACATCTCTTAAACCTATAGGCTGCGCCCAACTAACCCTGATGAGTGCAAACACCAAATGCCAAAGAGAGCCGACCCAACGATAACGAATAAAGAGGTGATCAATGAACTCTTCCTCCTCGTAACACAAAGAGCAACCCTTAAGTTCTCTACGATAATTGTATCTAAAAAACCCAGAATACTCAACTCTTTACCCTGATGAAAACCTTGACACCAACTACACAGTGTTCTCAAATTCAAAATCGTAATCGTTCTAGCCTTGTCCTCAAAATCCTTGAATTTCTTTCTTTCCAAGTGCACCACTAAATAGTCAAAGCAATCAACTTCCACACACTAAGAACCCAACTTGCAAGATGCGATGAGGGTATGAGATAGATCATACAAAAGTGGAAAACTAATCACAGTCAAGAGACTCTTGCTATCCTCTATCCATGCCAAAAACAATTTCATAAGATTCTTCATACACAGAGATAGGGAAATAAACTTCCAACATATATATGAAAACAGACAACAGCTTGAAGTACAAACATCTGCGCATCATAGTTCTAACTTCTAACGGTGACCTTTGATGCTTTGAAGCAGAAAAAATTTATTGTCACACGTTCAAAACATTTCTCATACTGCCGTCAAACAGTATTGATGTCTTCCTAAATTGAAGTACCTGGATCCTGCGGGTTTCTGCTCACTCCACCGGAGTTGGAAGGCATAGCATTAGGGAGTGTATTCTGAGATTTTGATTCCATTGTAAGCATCTTTAAGGATATCTTCCGCAAGTAATCAGACTGAAATTACATTTCCATGTAAGTTCTCGAACCAGTAAAAATAAAATGTTTAAATCCCTGACTAAAAGGAAATGTTAAAATAAAATAAAGGAAGTGCCAGATTTAAAAACAATCAAATAAACCAGATACCTGACTTGTGGCTGCACTATATATCTTTTCTTCAAATCTTATAGCAATCTTCTTCAGTTCCTCTAGCCCTTCTTGACCGGATACAGGCAGGTGCCTCTTCAATGTTTCCATTCTATAATTGCCAAAGTTCATGATTTGTAAGCATATCAAACCAAAAGCTTACACAGAACACGTGAATCAATGATAAGATACATAACCCAGTTGAGCCACTATCAGTTTCATCCCTTCTTTAACTGTTTACTGAGAATGGACACTTCAATGATCATCACTAGATACTAAACTGTGCTTTGATGATGAACTGAAGTAAGAATGGCACAAGCAACGCTTATGTTCAGGCCTAGCCCACCACAGTATACAAGAACAAATCATGATGAGGAAGAATAAGGAGGTTCCCCCATTTCAGAGGATTATGCCTGTAAGCCTCATCACAAATAAAGAAGTACATGACAAGGCATCCCATGAGCATTTATTACATGCTATACAAAACAAAAATCAATGTTGACCACTTCACATAGACACGAAAAGTAGGGTCCAAGTAGACCATTTTTTTTTTGGCCCGCGGGGGGAGAGGGGGGCGCTTTTAATCTTTTGCAAACTCTGTCGCTAACGTGATAAGTATTTATCACAGGATATCCCAAGGAAGACTCTGACTTGCTGTGACAGGAAAGAGAGACAATAGCACATTCACTTTTGCCTCTTCCACAATCTCGAAAATTATTAGAGAAGTGTGAGATTATGCAAAAGTAGACAACAAGGTGCTTAGGTGCCTCATAGGTATCACGATATATCTACGCAATATAGCTATGTGAAATAAGATAGGGATTAGTAATTTGCAAAAATCTCCCATATTCCTCACTCTCAAAATAGTATATTACATTATAATGCCTGACCCCACCTATTCCAATAATTACAGATTTCCCCCACTTTATCATAATATCACAAGGTAGCATTCAAATGAAAAGCACTACAAGTACACCCCAGTTAAAGCTAGGGACCAAATGATTTTGAACATATTTGCCGAATGTTATATGCTCCTGTTTGAATTCAATTTTGTGATTTGACACCAAGTAGAGAATCCACAACGCATTGGTAGTTTCCATAGGTTTACTAATTACCAAATTTGACATTTTACATAATTGAAACCAACTTTAGATTACAACTACAGGAAAATAAGGCGTGATTTTGAAAGAAAGACGGACAGAAATAAGTACTGCAAAAGAAGTGGTTAACTAAAGAATAATATCATCCTACACAACCAGTTATCGATAGTTGTGGAACTCACCAAATACTCATCCCTATCTTTTATTGTGTCAACTTACAATTATTAACTCCATTTCCCAACACCTTTATCTTTTTCTAGACATGGTTTATTTCTAGAACCCCTGCTTTTCCCTTCTTCCATTTGTTTCCTACTTCAAACTAAAATTATTGTTCATAGACCCTAAGTAAAAATCTTCTTCCCTTTCTCATTGCTCTGTTTTCTTTAATGAGTAATCAAATAGATGTATTAAAGAGATGCCAAGGGGGGTAAAACCATAAAAAGGGTGCAATTACCCAAAAAAAGCATGCCTTCCGGCTCTCTTGCCTAAATTTATCTACAAACCCCAAACAAGATACCCCCATACCATAATCGAGCACTTGCTCAAACTATAGAACATTCGCAAAAATTAGAGCAAATCTTGAAAGGAAGAGATTTGCCTTCGAAAATCTATAGGCTCTTCTTTTAATGTGCACCACTGACTCCTCCTACTTTTGGTCTAAGGGGGTCTAAGTGGAAGGAAACACAGCAAAAACAACCTTTTTATATTTCTTTCACTACGATCCAAAATGTGCAAGAAGGCGCACCTTTGTGGGCTTTTTGCATAAGCTTCGCCTCACCTTTGTGTTAGACACAAAGATTCGCGCCTACACACGCCTATTTAAACTAAGTTTAGAAAGAGGAGGGAAACTATTCGTCTATGCCTAAAGCCGTTACCATTTCTGCATAATAATAGTAAAATGTTTCAGTAGTAAATGTCCCACGATTACAAGTTTCTTTATGGAGATGAGAACAATTTGTATCTAAAATAGTAGGGTGAAAAGACTACAGCTAATGTAAAAACAAATTTCTCGCAAGTTCTTTTTTTCCCTTCCTTATAGCAAACATATTTTGAGGGAGAGGAACTGCAAACTAATATATAGCCTATCTACTATTATTCTATCACTAGAAAAACTAGAGAAAATGCAGGGAACTAGAATGGGGGAAAACTTCTCATGCTATCTAATAATTAAGCATCGCAATTCACAGCTGCTACTTCACAATTCACACTGAGCGCAACATATAAAAGTTCACATGGATTAGAAATGTCAACCCTTATAACTATTACTGATACAGTAATTCTAAATACACTATCAAAATGGATGCAATTTATTATGTGATCCCGGAGGTTGTGCTCGAAATAGAGTGTAGAAATGTCAGGTTGTTCACTCTTAATAGTGTGATTATTCACTTGTTCATATCCTAGACAATAAACTCCAAGTGCATGTAATATATATCTATTTCAAAATGGATACTAAAAACACTACACCACAATGATGTGGAATAATCAATGAAGACGAGGCGGTTTAGAACGAAAGTTAATAGACCAATCAAAGGTAACATATACTTCTGCCGATGCAAACATATTTCTCTTATTTATTACTTCTGCTGGTACTCACTCCCATCATTCAACTCAAAACCAATAACCACACATAGTAACATACTCAATTCAATAACTGATGCAGTTACATCAGTTCTCTTCCTGTATTTTATCCCTCCATACAACTCCAGTACTTCTTCCCTCGCATTTCAACTTACCTTTCTCGATTCCTTCCGCCTTTTTTTCCTTTGATTCTATATAAATTTATTATTCATCTAAGTAGCATAATCCAGATCACATCAAAATGGCCGAAATCATAGATGAAGAAAATGAAGAATGAACTCACATCTTATTGACGATCTTCTGGCGGGAATCAGGCTGGAGCTGCGTCCGCCAATCGCCGCCGTCCATCGACGGCGCCTGATCAGCTTGAACTGGACGCCAATTATTCGAATCCATGAGAACCAAACCCTAATAACTCAACAATCAAACCCTAATTGATCAAAATCTCAGTAGTTCAACTAATACCACAGCTCAAGCTCTCATCGGAGTGAGCAATTGAACCTAGTAAACTCAGTGAGATCGAATTGAGATTGGGAGCGGAAGATGAGAAACCCTAGAAGGAGCAGCAGAAGTAAGAATCAAAGGTGGATGGATTTGGATTGGATACGAAAAAATAGAGAGAGAGGCCACGTAGAAATCAAAGCATCATGGGGTATCTTTTGGTTGAAATAATGTAAATAAAGTATGAAGTATTGAAGTATCACCTCACTATTGGTAAGGACTAAGGAGTAGTATTAAACAATGGCAGCCTTCTTTTCCACTTTGTTTGTTTGTTTCCCATGGTTGCGCTTCCCTCGTGGATATCTCATCTCGTCTTTTTCTTTTTTATTTTCTGATGACCATTCATTGAATTTGAGCGACACCAATCTCTTTCACTCATTGACAAGACAATAATCTAATAGATATTATGATATTAAGAATGAATAATGATCAGATTCAGAGCACATGTTCCAAAAGTATGTAATAAATTGTAAAAATAATTGGGTCCGAAAAATGTATGAGAACAAATAAGATATCGCGTCTAAATATTTGATTAATTCGGTCCAGTCAAAATTTGAACGAAAAATTTTATGGACAAGTTTGTTTTTTCTTGATTTAGACAATTTTAAATATCCGGGTCGAACTAAAATTTTTCAACACTGAGTAGAGATGTCTTTGCCTTTTTGGGCACTACACCACTATTTGAATTTTTTTATGAGGTAAATGGAAAGTATTGTGTAACTATTCTCTCAATAGTTCTATCAAATCTAATTTCATAAATAATACAATTTCTCATTTCAACAAACTAAATTATCTAAACTATAAGACCAATCTTAGCTAGCCAATCTGCAACTATATTTATTTCCTTTAAAATATGTTGGATGCAATAATAGTTACAACCATTCAAAAGGGTTGGGATATCTTCAACAAGCCTCCATATAGACCAAGTAATGTCACGTTTACCATTAATAGCATCAACGACGACTTTGTTATCTCTTCTATGAATATGTTGGTGAAATCTTGCCAGGCAACTTTTCTGAGACAATTGCGCATTGTCGTTGCTTTAACTACCAAAATGGAGGCTTGGACAAGATTGGAAGAATTTCCATAGATAAATTTACCACTCTATTCTCTAATGTTGAATCTTTCGTTGAACGAATTTCTATGGATAAATTTTCACTGCTTCCATCGAAAGAGGGGGCATGCCAGGACATTTGGGAGGAGGAAAAAAGGGGGGCGAGAGATGCAGGGCTTTCAGGTAAGGGTGCCAATAGGGTGGGGAATCTCCATCCCTACCCCACGCCCAGCCCCCTGTCCCTGCCCCATTACCTGCTGCAAGGGGGAATTTCTCCGCACCCCCATCCTCAGCGAGTACCAAATCCTATCAGGCCCAAGCGAGTATATGAATAATTATTTCAACATTGTCATGTGAATTATAAATATATATGCAACCTCATTAAATGGAGTTTAACATTACAACTTTATACAAAGATACTTTTTTTGTTAGATGGGATTCAAGAATACAATTTTATACAAAGTCCACCAAACATTATCTAACACAATAAAGGAAAAACTAATAATATAATAAAAGTTCAATAATAGAAATCCCTAAGTCTAACACTTTGATTACAAATTTCTCTATAATATCATGCATGTAATGTTTTTGTTTTAATAGAAATTGGGGGAGAGGATGTGGGGATGGGGAGGATGATTGAATAATTCATGGAGGCACGCAGTGCTAGACCATAATTACAACTTTAATAGTACATGGTTATATTCAATTGCAAAAATCATAGCTACTACTTGAATAAACTATGATAATTTTTTGATGTAAAAATTTTTCCAATAGCTCGATCAAGTGATTGCAAAAAAAATTAAATTTAGAAAGTGTATGTCACCTCAACCTTTTTAGTTCTTACATATTTTACATTTTAAAACCTCATCATTCATCTAATCCTCCACAATTTACTTATCGGGTCATCCATCGAGATCAATAACCCAAACAAAAATGTAAACATTTGGGCTGAAATCAGTTAATACCAAGCGGAGCCCAAATCTCACAAATACCCAAATTTCAACATCGAATCCATTCGGCGGTTTTACTCTAACCCTAATTAAGTCAGCTCAGTTTTACCCTATAAAACCCATCTTTCTTCCTTCAATTATTACGCCTCCATTAGAGCCTGTGTAACTAATTGCATTCTTTTCCTTCATTTTCATCAAATCTGCTACGTTTCTTTCGTCCCCTTTTCTGGGCATGCTTCAATTGTTGTCACGATTCATGTGTTTATCTTCTTTCTGTGTAGAATTCGTACGTTGTTCGTAGCAATCTTGTTAGTGTGTCTGTAACTTTTGCACCCTGTATCGTAGGAAATCACTGACGAATAGTGTTAGCCTGCATTTTTTTTCATTCATTTTCATTCTCGGCATGCTTCAATTGTTGTCACGATTCATGTGTTCATCTTTTTTCTGTGTAGATTTCGTTGTTCGTCGCAATGTTGTTAGTGTGTCTGTACATAGTTACTGTAACTTTGCACCCTGTATCGTAGGAAATCACTGACGAATAGTGTTAGCCTGCATTCTTTTTTCCCTTCATTTTCATTCTGGGTATGCTTCAAATTTTGTCACGATTTCTTCTTTCTGTGTAGAGTTCGTACGTTGTTCATCGCAATCTTGTTAGTGTGTCTGTACATAGTTACTGTAACTTTGCACCCTGTATCGTAGGAAATCACTAACGAATAGTGTTAGCCTGCATTCTTTTTGCCTTCATTTTCATTCTGGGTATGCTTCAATTGTTGTCACGATTCATGGGTTTGTCTTCTTTCTGTGTAGAATACGTTGTTCGTAGCAATCTTGTTGTTGTGTCTGTACATGGTTACGGTAATTTTTGCACCCTGTATCGTAGGAAATCACTGACTAATAGTGTTAGCCTTTGAGCGAGGGTGCATAAATTAACAGCTGTGTTTTCAACGCAGCAGCGGCCAGACAACCGTGGAGATGGATCCACAGATGGGTGGCTCAATACAGCTGCTTGTCTACTAAATCCATCTTATATTTCTCTTTTTATTCCTCAGATTTTCACGTTTGAAGTACAATTCAACTGGGTTTTTTGTGGGATTGAGAATTGGGGTTGTTCTAATATGCTTAAAATTTAAGAAGTGTTGGGTTTGTGTTGAATCAAAGTGAAGTTGGATCGATCTTATGAAAAGAAACAGTCGGGTAATGCATGCATGGATATGTATTAGATTTGATGTAACATAGGCTATGTTACAAACAATGGTCTTGAATGAGTTGTATAAAATTATTACCTTTAAATTTATATAAGAAAAATTTCAATTTTTTTTGGTGGATTTGGGTCGACAAAGTTTGTTAAAAATTTATAGTGTTTGATCGGTTTTGATGAGATTCTCAAATGTGGTTCGTTTTTGCTAGATCTAGTCGTGGACTATTATATTTGATGATTGTTGACTTTAATGACTCTAGGATACTTTACTAAAAATTATAATGGAGATAATTTTATATTGTAATTTATTATAAGTTGTGAATAATTAATGATTAAAATTTTATCATAATATCAATTAATTTGGGATGGAGGGAGTAAAAGCCATTTACCCTTGATAATACATAAATGCTCAATTGGAAAATTTGGTGGAACAATGGTCCAAAGACAAGGGTTACATTCAAAGATACCTATGCACCGTACATACTCCATATAGAGAGGTCAATATGAATATACATGTTAATTAAAGTAGTGGTAATTAAGTGATAATCATTCTCATCATTCAATTTTTTCATCGAAATTCAAGTCTTTGTGGATTCAAAAATTTTCCTTGAGCTAAAAACTGCGGACTTCTTCATAGGGATGGTAATGGGGTGGGTTGGACGCGGGGGTGAGAGGTATATTCTTTGTCCCCATCCTCGCACGGGCACCCCACCCCCATCTTGGCTCCATTAATCGTTGAGGGAAGAAAATCTTCCCCATCCCCAACGGATACCCAAACCTAGGGGACCCTACTTGGGATTAGATTAAAACCAAAATTAAGATAATTATGGAGTGAAAATGAAGAATTATGTTTAAAGAAAATAAATTATTTATATACATGTAGAGTTTTTAATTAACTAAATTATAAATTTTTTAAAATTATACATATAAATTTAAGGGTTGTAGGAAAGATATTTATATATTTTAAAAGAAATTGAGAACGGCGATGAGGAATATGTGGTGAATAACTTTCCTGATCGGGGAGACAAGGGTGGGGACGGGGAAAATTTTTGTCCCCATCCCCACCCCGCCTCCGCATGATGATTTAACTCTTTGCTCCAATATCCCCATCCCCACCTCCGTTGAGAACAGGGGATTTTCCTCATAATGGGGCAAGGCCTTGATGAGTACGGAAATTTCCCGGCCCCCCGACCACTGCCATCCCTGCTTGTTCACCCTAAATTGAGCATACCAAATTTCCCTTAAGAAGAAATGAATATGTATGTCACCATACGTCACCTTCTACTATACTAAGAGCATTCCCACCGAATAGTGGAAAATAGAGGGAGTAATAGTGGACCCCCACTATTCTCATCCTTGCAATTTAGGAGTTTGCCACACCAAAGTGTGAAAAATAGAGTGAATAATATTGGGCTCCTACCATTTTCATTCATTAAATGGGTACAAAACTATGTCATTTTGGCCTAATATATTAAAAAGTGAGTTTCTTTTCTTTTTCTTTCTTCCACCGAGTGACATGCATTTTCCCACGCCCGCGAAGAAGTTAGCCTGTCACTCCCACTTGCAAGTCATGTGTAACAACCCGCCCCAAAATCACGATTAATTAAGTACTAATTACCGTAATTACTTAAATTGCGTATAAATTTTTCGCGTTTACTTCTAATTATTTATTTTATCGGTGTCAAGTCTCGTGCAGGAGATGACAAAGAATATCAAGTTATGGGTTTATAAACCTTTAAGTTACTCTATTTACTCGTTAAAGTGATTTATATCGAGTTTCTGCGTTACGTTATTTCTTTAACCGGAAAGAGTTTAATTATTTCACTTCTTAATGTTTATATTTTATTATTCAAACTTTAATTTATTTTATTTGGATTATGTTTATTTTATTTTAGTACAAGTAATATTTATATTCCATTCATTTAATTTTATTAGTTCAAGTCCTATTTTATTTTAACCCAATTGTTACCGATTAAATTTATTTTGTACAAAACTAATTATTTAAACCTAATACACTTGTAATCATTTTATTTAATTTATAGTTTCAGATTTTAATTAAGTTATAATTAGTGTTTTTAAGTTAATTAGAGAGTATATATTAGTAGTAGTAGTTAGAAGGCTTTTTTCCTCATTTTCAATTGCAAACTCTCCACACTCTTTCTCTCTCTATTCCTCTTCCTTGCTCTCTTACCAAGCCACGGCCACCAGCCACGACTGGCTGTTTCCGGTCGCCGGAGCCGCCCCTCGCCGCCGCCAGAGGTGGCCGCCACCTCCTCTTTCCCCTCTCTTATGTTTTCATCAATTTTTTAACCCCAAAGGTAACCTCTCAAAACCCCCAATTTCAAATTCTCTAAACCCTAATCTGAAAATCTATGTTTTATATATGTTTCTTTTGTATTTTCATCTCTTTTACTCTCTTTTATCGTGAATTCAAGTATATAATTGTATTGGTTAAGTTAGGGTTAAGTTTTGAAGTACATGCATGTTGATTTCTAAGTGTTTTGTGAGGTTTAGAGTTGAATTCATGGTGGATGATGAATTAGTGTTGATGCATGTGAATTTCTTGAGAGATTTTTAGTATATAAGGGCTGAGTTTATGTTTTAAGATTATGAATTAAGTGTTATTATGTTTAATTTGGGTGAATTAGTGAGGTTTTGATGCAAGAATTCAAGAGTATGTCTCATATGTTGAGTTTATGTTTAATCCATGGATGCATGTGGTTTTTAAGGCCTTTGATGAGTTGATTTTTCAAGGTTAATATTCTGGAAATATAGTGGATTAAAGTTTAAGTGAGATTTGGTTATGTTTGGCATAATTAAGGGAGAAAAATCCAATTAAAAACTGAATTATGGGTGATTAAAGCTTCTGTTTAGTTTCTGGAAATTTACAGAGGTATGAAAGTGGGATTTTTGCCCAGATTTTTACTCCATTTGATAGCTTAAGGTGTTAGCAAACCATAGGCTTTGGAATTTCTAATTTCCGACATGTATAGCCCGAGTTACGACTAAAACCGTAACCTCACGATTTTATATACGAACTCTGAGTCAGTGTTTTGAGGGCTGTTTTTCGTCCCTTTGGAGACCTCTTTGGTTTTTATGGTAAACATGAAAGTTTTAGGCCATGTTGCAAGATTTCCGGAAAGGTATGGTTCATAGTCATCCGATATCGGGAGTGTGAGTTACGATCTCGGGAAACCGGGCTGTCCAGAACACCATTCTGCTCAAGTTAACCTTTGAAATTAATGTCTTTTGGGCCTCAAATCAACCCAATAAGGGGTTCTAGGTATAAATGTGTCATGGTTATATATTGTAATTATAGAGTTATGTGTTTGAGGCTAAGAGTACCAATTTGGAGTCCTAAGTAAGTCTTGAGAATACCTTTCAAGAGCTAGTATGTTTAAGTAATGTATCGTGACTCCCTTCGTTCTTTAAGTCTAATGTTCAATATCTTTACTCTAGATAAAAGTTCCTTCTGGCTTGATAACCTCCAATGTCTAATTCAATTCATTCCTCATTTCATAATTCATTAATCCAAGCTTGCTTTTATTCACATTTGGACGTGTATATCTTGCTCCGTTTCGCCATTTCACTCGATATCGTATTATCAAACCATATTTGAACTCGTTATCTCGCATCCTAGCTTCCAACTTATAATTACCCTATTCATCATCAATTCAAGCTAATTATCCTAAGTTCAAGCCCTTTTATTTGAATCACCTTCTACGTCATATTTCTCGTAATTTTCCAACCCGAAAACTCCAAAGTTTTATGTGCACAGCTTCTGTCCGGGCCCATTTTGGGGCCCTTCCATTCATTTTTAGCTTCTGGTTCTGTTGACAAAGTTGTAGATCATGATTTTCCCTATTCCGAAATGTACTCTTTTACTTCGTTTCAATTTTCCTAACTCAAGTTATGCTTTAAACTCTATTTTACTAAACCTGAATTTTACTCCTGAAGTTAATTCATTTATATTACTAAGTTTCTAAACTTATGAATCTAATTTAGAACCTGATTCGGTTCTTCATTTTTATTTATTCTTATCTTAGTTGACAAGTTTTGAAAGCCATCTCCAAGCCGAGCTGCGCCGCCAAGATCTTTAGCGTCCCAAGGTACGCAAATTGTCCAGCTTTTACGATCTAAGTTATATTCATGATTCATTCAATTTATGACATGCCAAGTTTTATGTTTTATGATATCATTATGTTCGAAAGTGGACCCATTTTATGTATTCTATGTTTATGTTTTAGCTAGTTACGTGAAGTGCTAGCCTTTTAGATGCTCCCGATCAGTGTCCTTCGACTGCCGGCGATGTCGATAGCGTGGCGTCACCCAATCCAAATCTAGATCGATTTGGGCATGCGCGTGTGTGAGGTGCTTCCACCGATCATAAGGGTTCCACGTATTTTCTATATACCTCTATTCTATGTTATTCATGTTTATGTTTTATGCACATCATTGCAAGTTATCGTTTTATCCCCTTTTCCCGTTTTCAAAATGAATTTAAATGTCGCACTAAAACCGTTTTCGAACGGTTTACGTGCTGGAGGTTTACGTGCTGAGTGTTTCCCCACTCACTTTTGCGATGTTTTATGGTTTTGTTTTAGGAGGCTCGAGCTCCCAAGGAAAGGACAAGTCGGTTCCAAAGTAATTCAAGGCTCTCGAGGTAGTTCTCTAAGGAAATCATCGGTTAGCAGTGAGCAGGATTTTGGAAGTTGTTTTAGTATTTAAGCTATGTTTAAGTTTATGTAGTTTATCCAAAGGTTGTATAAGTTTTATATATGAAGGTTTTTAAGATAGTAAGTTATCTTGTGGTTTTGGAAGTTTCTTTAGTGTTGTTGCCTTGTCTCTGTTGGGAGGCAGTAATGCTCGACCTAGGTGTTCCAGCGCTAATCACAGTTTGAGATTCTAAGTATAGTCTTAATCTTGTGATTAAGGTTGGGGCGTTACAGTTGTGGTATCAGAGCCGAAGTTTGATTAAGTATTTGGGGATTTTGGAATTTCTTAAGTCATGGATCCTAGTTTAAGGAGAAAGATAGGCATGTGAGTATAAGCCTCTCTATGGGTAATATAAGTATGATAAGTGATATGTTGGGAATTGTTGATGAGCATGATGCTCTAAATATTGGTTTAGGATGTAAATTGTTCTCCTTTGCAGGTTTTTAAGATTATGTAAATTTGGGAATAGCTCTAATTATAGGGGAAGTGCTGCCGAATTTCTCCCTGAATTTTAAGAAAGTTTTTAGTCCAAATCTTTAAGGGGAAAATTTAGGTGAATTGAGTTAAGCCTAGTAATTTATGCAAGTGAAGTTAATGAATATAGTGGAAAATTGTGAAGTTTGCCAAAGCACCTCATCGAAAGTCTTTGAAAGTTATTGAAAAGATTATAAAGCGAGTCCCAAGTGGGATTGGTATACGATGAGATAAGTTCTCAACGTTAGTATGGATTAAAAGTTTTTAAGGAAGCCCGAAAAAGGGGGAATAAATTTATGAGGTCTAGAATTGTTAAGCAAGCCTAGGGCAAATTCAAAAGATAAAATGAGAGCTTCTTAAATCGCTCATAAGAGGTTAACTTGGTTGAGTCTCGAACCTCGTCACAAATTTGTTTCTTTTATTGCAAATAACCCGTTCATTTTGGCCATGATAAGATTTTAAAATCTTGCATTGTACTTTGTGTATGGTATAGATGGATAACGACGGTAACCCCCTCCCAAATCCGTTCGCGATGTTCATAGACCCCGCCACCAATGTTCAAGCCCATCTTAAGGCTTTACAAGATGTCCTCGACGCACATCTTGCAAATCCCAAGTCCGAATATCACGACGACATTTACGGGCCCGATGCCTTCTAGCGACTCTTCCCCACGAGCCCGTGGGATGATATCCGGGACAGGTACCGTCAACTGCTTATACGTGGAGAACCCGGACGCCACACATGGTGCCTCAACTATGTAGGGGCTTGGAACCAGATCGTGATGGATATAATGATCACGCAGTCGCTGATCTTTGAGTCTTCACATCGAGTTAGGACCCTATCTTCATGAGGTGCTAGGATTCTTGGCGCCGCCATACGGAAAGCACCACCATGTGTTCGCTCCGGCGGATGAAGTCCGTCTACACTTTTCACCGTACTCACAGACGCCCAATTGTTCGAATCTATCGTCTCATGGGAGACTACGCCTACCGCCGAATAGCCGGAAAGAAGAAGAAGATCCTAGCATGGATCTAGACCCGAGCAGTGCGCCCCAACCAAAACAAATCAAAGAATGCGGCGAACGTCTACACATGCCGCCCCGGTGAAGAACGACTTTGATTGGACCACTTTGGGGCCAATGATTCGGCATACCAAACGCAAGAGCGTTTGTCCTCTACGGCTTCGACGCGTGGAAGAGGCTAGGGATCAAGAACAAGAAGGGTCCCATTCTCATGTTTAGCAGTAGTCGTCGGTATTTGACTTTTGTGCAGGTTTAGCAAGGAGCTGACCATAGGTGTAGGCTAGATGACTGTAAGTATATTGTGGGTGACTAGGTTTTTGCTTTTGAGTCACCAATGTAACTAATCAGACTATGCTTATTTTTGTAATCTCCCTACGATTATTTTGTGGAAGGGAGCCTGGGTTTGTAATTCAAGGGGGAATGGAGTACATGATGTTTTGGAATTTTTCTCATGTATTGGGATTAGAAATGGAGATGAAAACTCTATGACAACAAAAAGGGGAATCGTTTTCTTTATTTATGAATATGGATGGATGTTGTGGTATTTGTGGATTTATACGTATTGTGGATTCTGCAATTTACAATATATTGGGATTATGAGAATTCTTTTGAGATTTTAATTATGCATGTATATATGTCTATGGATGATACCTAGGATTTGACCAAGGAATCAAGGTTCTAAGAGGGAGCATTTGACTAAAATCTGAGTTTTTTTTTCAAAAAAGGGCTGTAAAAGGGGGGATAATGTTAAACTATGTGGGTAATATGACTTCACAAAGAAACAAAGGCCCTATGAAGGAACACCGGATCAGAATTTGAACTTCTATGAAAAAGAATTATAAAGGAGGAAACAGTGTTGAGTTGTAGAGAACGATAATATGTTTTTGTTGTAATATCTTGGCGTGCCGCAAGCTCCGAGAATTCACCACCACAAGAAGAGCCCATGGATGGTCGCTTCAAGGGAAAATTAGCTTGAAGTGATAAGGGGAAGAAATACTTTATACTTACCCGGATTGTTCAATAGTGGTCAATAAGATAAACCAGGGCTTCATGAACGCAGGACTCGTAATGGGGGCTTTAGTGTGAACACAAGGATTTAGACCTTGGTTATGGAGTTAATAATAGTCATTTCTAATCCTGTATAAGGAACAATGTTAGCGGGGAAACAAAAAGGGAGGCAATAGAATCATGATGAGATTAGGAGGTTCATACGGGAGTAAGAGATTTATGATTAAGATTGAGATTAAAGGGGAAATGCCGATTTGAGGAATAAACTTGCAAAGTATATGGGTTCCTTAGAGACATCCAGCAAGATTGCGAGGTTTTAGGAGTTCTAATCTCCTTTACCCGTATACATGTATCGTAATCCACCTAGCCTTCTCTTGTAAAGAACAACCGTTGTAAGTTTCAACCCTCCTCCGTATGGCTATCTTACCTCTAGTCCATCATTTGAATCAAGCTTTATCTCACACTCATATGGTACATTCCCCTCCTAAATTCACCTTTATCATCACAAGATGGCAATCAACTTTGTCGATTTTTAATCATTGTTTGTTTTCAAGAATTTTTAGGAGAGCACATGTCGTATCAACCAATCATTTTAGCTCCTTAATGTTATATCCACACCTTATTGGCACCTCTAGTCATAGGTTCAGAATTGATCCAAGACACCACGGATAAAATCAGGGTCATTCAGCAACATATCAAGGCCGCCCACAGTAGGCAAAAGAGCTATGCGGATAACAGGCGGAGATCGTCCGAATTTCAAGACGGAGACCAAGTTTTTCTTAAGGTTTCTCCAACTAAAGGGGTTCGGAGATTTAACATCAAAGGGAAATTGAGCCCTCGCTATATCGGACCATATTCCATTGTGAAAAGATCAATCCAGTGGCATATCGGTTAGAGTTACCCTCTAGCTTAGGGAAGACTCATGACGTTTTTCACGTTTCCCAACTCCGGAAATACGTGCCGGGCCCGACGCATATTCTTAAAGAAGAACCTCCGCTGTTAGCTGAAGATCTAACTTTCGAACAGCAGCCCATTTCAGATTTTAGATCAGAGGACTAAACGACTACGTTCAAAGGAAGTTCCCTTAGTCAAAGTGCTATGGGCAAATCAAGATATCTCGGAAGCCACGTGGGAAACCGAGGAAGAAATAAGGAAGGCCACCCACATCTTTTCTAAGGAATTTCGTTCGCGATCAATCCAACCGCAAGTTTCGGGGACGAAACTTTCTTTTAGGGGGAGGGTGTAACAACCCGCCCCAAAATCACGATTAATTAAGTACTAATTACCGTAATTACTTAAATTGCGTATAAATTTTTCGCGTTTACTTCTAATTATTTATTTTATCGGTGTCAAGTCTCGTGCAGGAGATGGCAAAGAATATCAAGTTATGGGTTTATAAACCTTTAAGTTACTCTATTTACTCGTTAAAGTGATTTATATCGAGTTTTACCGTTTACGTTATTTCTTTAACCGGAAAGAGTTTAATTATTTCACTTCTTAATGTTTATATTTTATTATCCAAACTTTAATTTATTTTATTTGGATTATGTTTATTTTATTTTAGTACAAGTAATATTTATATTCCATTCATTTAATTTTATTAGTTCAAGTCCTATTTTATTTTAACCCAATTGTTACCGATTAAATTTATTTTGTACAAAACTAATTATTTAAACCTAATACACTTGTAATCATTTTATTTAATTTATAGTTTCAGATTTTAATTAAGTTATAATTAGTGTTTTTAAGTTAATTAGAGAGTATATATTAGTAGTAGTAGTTAGAAGGCTTTTTTCCTCATTTTCAATTGCAAACTCTCCACACTCTTTCTCTCTCTATTCCTCTTCCTTGCTCTTTGCCCAGCCAAGCCACGGCCACCAGCAGCCACGAATGGCTGTTTCCGGTCGCCGGAGCCGCCCCTCGCCGCCGCCAGAGGTGGCCGCCACCTCCTCTTTCCCCTCTCTTATGTTTTCATCAATTTTTTAACCCCAAAGGTAACCTCTCAAAACCCCCAATTTCAAATTCTCTAAACCCTAATCTGAAAATCTATGTTTTATATATGTTTCTTTTGTATTTTCATCTCTTTTACTCTCTTTTATCGTGAATTCAAGTATATAATTGTATTGGTTAAGTTAGGGTTAAGTTTTGAAGTACATGCATGTTGATTTCTAAGTGTTTTGTGAGGTTTAGAGTTGAATTCATGGTGGATGATGAATTAGTGTTGATGCATGTGAATTTCTTGAGAGATTTTTAGTATATAAGGGCTGAGTTTATGTTTTAAGATTATGAATTAAGTGTTATTATGTTTAATTTGGGTGAATTAGTGAGGTTTTGATGCAAGAATTCAAGAGTATGTCTCATATGTTGAGTTTATGTTTAATCCATGGATGCATGTGGTTTTTAAGGCCTTTGATGAGTTGATTTTTCAAGGTTTATATTCTGGAAATATAGTGGATTAAAGTTTAAGTGAGATTTGGTTATGTTTGGCATAATTAAGGGAGAAAAATCCAATTAAAAACTGAATTATGGGTGATTAAAGCTTCTGTTTAGTTTCTGGAAATTTACAGAGGTATGAAAGTGGGATTTTTGCCCAGATTTTTACTCCATTTGATAGCTTAAGGTGTTAGCAAACCATAGGCTTTGGAATTTCTAATTTCCGACATGTATAGCCCGAGTTACGACCAAAACCGTAACCTCACGATTTTATATACGAACTCTGAGTCAGTGTTTTGAGGGCTGTTTTTCGTCCCTTTGGAGACCTCTTTGGTTTTTATGGTAAACATGAAAGTTTTAGGCCATGTTGCAAGATTTCCGGAAAGGTATGGTTCATAGTCATCCGATATCGGGAGTGTGAGTTACGATCTCGGGAAACCGGGCTGTCCAGAACACCATTCTGCTCAAGTTAACCTTTGAAATTAATGTCTTTTGGGCCTCAAATCAACCCAATAAGGGGTTCTAGGTATAAATGTGTCATGGTTATATATTGTAATTATAGAGTTATGTGTTTGAGGCTAAGAGTACCAATTTGGAGTCCTAAGTAAGTCTTGAGAATACCTTTCAAGAGCTAGTATGTTTAAGTAATGTATCGTGACTCCCTTCGTTCTTTAAGTCTAATGTTCAATATCTTTACTCTAGATAAAAGTTCCTTCTGGCTTGATAACCTCCAATGTCTAATTCAATTCATTCCTCATTTCATAATTCATTAATCCAAGCTTGCTTTTATTCACATTTGGACGTGTATATCTTGCTCCGTTTCGCCATTTCACTCGATATCGTATTATCAAACCATATTTGAACTCGTTATCTCGCATCCTAGCTTCCAACTTATAATTACCCTATTCATCATCAATTCAAGCTAATTATCCTAAGTTCAAGCCCTTTTATTTGAATCACCTTCTACGTCATATTTCTCGTAATTTTCCAACCCGAAAACTCCAAAGTTTTATGTGCACAGCTTCTGTCCGGGCCCATTTTGGGGCCCTTCCATTCATTTTTAGCTTCTGGTTCTGTTGACAAAGTTGTAGATCATGATTTTCCCTATTCTGAAATGTACTCTTTTACTGCTTTCAATTTTCCTAACTCAAGTTATGCTTTAAACTCTATTTTACTAAACCTGAATTTTACTCCTGAAGTTAATTCATTTATATTACTAAGTTTCTAAACTTATGAATCTAATTTAGAACCTGATTCGGTTCTTCATTTTTATTTATTCTTATCTTAGTTGACAAGTTTTGAAAGCCATCTCCAAGCCGAGCCATGCTTAAGATCTTTAGCGTCCCAAGGTGCAAATTGTCCAGCTTTTACGATCTAAGTTATATTCATGATTCATTCAATTTATGACATGCCAAGTTTTATGTTTTATGATATCATTATGTTCGAAAGTGGACCCATTTTATGTATTCTATGTTTATGTTTTAGCTAGTTACGTGAAGTGCTAGCCTTTTAGATGCTCCTGATCAGAGTGTCCTAGACTGCCGTTGTCGCAGCGTCACAGCGTCACCCAATCCAAATCTAGATCGATTTGGGCATGCGCGTGTGTGAGGTGCTTCCACCGATCATAAGGGTTCCACGTATTTTCTATATACCTCTATTCTATGTTATTCATGTTTATGTTTTATGCACATCATTGCAAGTTATCGTTTTATCCCCTTTTCCCGTTTTCAAAATGAATTTAAATGACGTCACTAAAACCGTTTTGAGCGGTTTACGTCTTTGGAGGTTTACGTCTTTGAGTGTTTCCCCACTCACTTTTGCGATGTTTTATGGTTTTGTTTTTAGGAGGCTCGAGCTCCCAAGGAAAGGACAAGTTGGTTCCAAAGTAATTCAAGGCTCTCGAGGTAGTTCTCTAAGGAAATCATCGGTTAGCAAGGGCGAGCAGGATTTTGGAAGTTGTTTTAGTATTTAAGCTATGTTTAAGTTTATGTAGTTTATCCAAAGGTTGTATAAGTTTTATATATGAAGGTTTTTAAGCTAGTAAGTTATCTTGTGGTTTTGGAAGTTTCTTTAGTGTTGTTGCCTTGTCTCTTTTGGGAGACGGCTGTAATGCCTCGACCTAAGGTGTTCCGCTGCGCTAATCACAGGTTTGGGATTCTAAGTATAGTCTTAATCTTGTGATTAAGGTTGGAGCGTTACATCATGACACTCCACTGCTGAGTGCTGGCCTCTCACTCCCTTGCCACGTCATCAAAATTTTATCCCTCCCTCGTTGCTGCTATTGCTCTAAATGCAACGGTTGCAAAGTGCATTAATCATCGGCATGTTTCAAGACAAAAAAAATATTATCTTATACTATAAAAAATATGATAAGTGTCTTGAATTACCTAGGGAAAGAGCCAAGAAATCAATGTCATGCACATATAATAAACATAATGAGATGAACGGTAGGGCAATAGCCACAACGATGTCGATGCCCATGAGGCCATGACTATGGTAAGCGCTGGCAAAATTTCGTCCGACCAGAATTACTCGAATTGTCCGTTCCGGAAAAAGCTGGATTTGGACATAGATTTTTCGTCCGAATTTTCATATTGACAGAATATTTGGATATAAAATTTCTCTTTTTTCTATTGTCCGAACTTGATTTTTGCTTCGTCCGAATTGTCCGACACGGTTCGATCCGAAATAAAACCGGGTCCGGGCATGAAATTCTCGTCCGAATTTTGACATTGTTCGAATTTGTCTGACCCGAATTTACTCGAACCCAAATTTTTGTCAGCGCTAACTATGGTGGGTTTTTAAAAGTACTAACCCCATGCGTCAGACATATTTTAGACGCTATTTTTGAAATACAAAAATAATTGATAGAATTATAATTTTATGCAATTTGTACGTGATATTATAATCATAGAATTCATCATATCATTTTATTTCAATTTAATATCAATTTCCATCACTTACACATATATTTAAAATCATATAACAATACAAATTTTAAATAATTCAATATGATTATCAACCATATATCAATTCAAACTCGCAACTGGGTGGATTTATGAAAGTCTCCTTGGAGAAATGTAAGCATGAAGAGGATGCTTCATTGTGATAGTAAACTCATGCTTCTCAGTTAACTCAACCAGATGCCCTTCTGCAGGTTTCCACTCAAACTTCCACACCAAATTAGCCACAAAGTATTCCAAATGAAGCATTGCCATGTCCACAGCTGGGCACATCCTCCTCCCTACACCAAAAGGCATCATCTTTATTTCCTTAGCACCAGTGATGTCAAATTCAGCACGGCCGTGCACAAACCACCTCTCAGGGTTGAACACCATTGGGTCTTCCCACACCTGTGGATCCCAACCCATTTCTGCTATGTTGAAATTCACAATTGCATATTTAGGCAGTATGAACCCACCCAACTCGACGTCGTGAGTCACTGAATGTGGCACCACAAAGTGGCTTGGTGGGTGTCGTCGCAGTCCCTCCAACACTACTGCCTTGAGGTATGCCATCTTATGCAAGTCGTCATCTTTGATGACATCATTTTCGTCGCCTGCTCTGACAATTCCTCTGATTTCGTCGAAAAGTTTGTTTTGTATGTCTTGGTACTTGACCAAATTGGCCATAATCCACTGCAGGGTTGTAATGGTTGTGTCTGTTCCCCCATTGAGAAACTCGGAGCAAGCACTGACAATTTCTGTTTCAGTTAACTTTCTCTTATGCACACTTTCGTCGTGGTTCTCATCTTTGATCTCTAAATTCAGTAGGGAGTCGACATAGGCGGGGTTTGATTCATCGACATCATATTTTGCAATATCTTTTCGGGATTTTATGAGAGGAGTAAGAACTTCGTGTTGTCTTTTCCTCAAGTCGAGCAACTCATGCCACCGTTTCCTGAGCAAAATTCGTGTCAATCTAGGGAAGTAATTAAGTATCTGAAACCGACCGGATGAGACAAACATTTGTCTTTGAATATCCTGGATCTCCCTAATCTTGGACTCGTTAAGCTCGTACCCAAAACACATGTGAACCAATAAGCAAAATACACCCAACTTAAAATAATCAACGACTTTTATAACTGAATTACCAGAGGCGGAGCTAAGGTGGGTTATCAGGACACTAAGTGCCCACTTCCGAGAATGGGAGTATTCCTTGAGCTTTGATGCATGGAGAACGTGACCAATGAGGTTGCGAGGAAGGGCGCCCCAGGTGGGCCCGTACTTAGCTAAAGTGATGTTGAGCTGTCGGGTGACAGGTGACAGGTTCGGACGGTCAGCAAATATAGCACCCTTTTGAACCAAGGCTTGGTGGGTTAAGCCACGGTCCAAGATGAACACAACCATCCGCGATCCAATGGGGATGCTGATGATTGGCCCAAACTTGGTCCTTAGGCTTATGACGGTACCCTCAAGTTGGAGCCAGGATTTTGTCAGCCATTTCAAGGTGCTGATTATCGGCAACCGTCGTGGTCCAGGAGGCAGTTTCAGGTTGGGGTTTAGGTTTGGGTTCGGGTTCGGGTTCGGACCAGATACCAAAGCTTTCACCATTGATGATGCTAGGCAAGCTATAACTATGAGGAGAAACCAACTCACCATTTTTTTTAAATTTTATGTCACCACTCTATCAATGTGCTACTTGCATTAACTGTTATCATACTGACCTTTTATAGCTGACGAATATTGTGAATTTGTTCAATTTGAAAGCAATCATTGAATTATATTCTTGCCTGCATTTTTCATTGTTGATATTACGTGTGGGAGAATGGTACGTGTTTTATAAGATGGTTAATAAATATTTTGAATTGTTTATAATTTATGTAAATATTTTTGTAATTTTTATTAATATTTTTTTAGTAATTATATATATTAATAAGTATAAGAGTATAATACATATTAGCTACGTTAACAACGATTTTGCTAATTGTCGCCCTAATGGCGATAGTTAAGAAAGAAGCTTAATTTATTTATTTATTTATGAAAATCTCATATAAGCACAGATATATGATAATTAAAAGATTGCATTTTGGTGATTAGAAAAAGATTGTATTTTCCATTTATATTTCGCATAACTAAATTGGTAAATAAATGTATTTATTAGAAAAAAATTTTGGACACTAATACATGAATTTCTCGTCCGAATTTACACGGACCCGAATTTTTGCCAGCGCTACTGGTGGTGGTTAATTTGGTGGTGATCCTACGTGGCAGGCGGTCCATGTAGGATTGCCACCAAGTTAACCACCGCCGGTAGCGCTGGCAAAAATTCGGGTCCGGGTAAATTCGGACGAGAAATTCATGTCTGGACTCGGTTTTATTTCGGGTCGAATCGGGTCAGACAATTCGGACGAAGCAAAAATCGGGTTCGGACAATAGAAAAAAGTTAAATTTTATGTCTGAATATTCGGTCAATTTGGTCAATATCAAAATTCGGACAGAAAATCTATGTCCAGACCCAGTTTTTCCGGGTCGGACAATTCGGGTAATTCGGGTCGGATGAAATTTTGCCACTAACCGCTGGAATTGCTATGAGTGCATTATTGTCCAACACCCCCTAAAGTATAGTGCATTATTGTCAAAGTTCAATGTATTATTGTCTCATACGCCAAAAGTTCAGTATATTAGTATCCAAAAACTCTATTAGAAAAGGAAATAATTGTATTGATGCCCATATTTCCTACATATTCAATTTAGTTTCATACTCTTCAGTCTCAAACATTCCATGTCATCTCTCATTCTCTCTATCCAAATTTCTATCTCCTAAATAATCTTTAGTGGCGGAGACAAAAATTCGGGTCCGGGTAAATTCGGGTTGAACAAATTCGGATAATATCAAAATTCGGACGAGAAAATCAATGTCCGGATTCACTTTTATTTCGGGTCAGACAATTCGGATTTCGGACGATTCTAAAATCGGGTCGGACAATATAAAAAGATAAATTTTATGTTCGAATATTCAGTCAATATCAAAATTCGGACGAAAAAACTATGTCCAGACCTAATTTTTTATGGATCGGGCAATTCAAGTATTTCGGGTCTGGTAAAATTTTGCCGGCTCTAATCTTTATCTAACAGGGTCGGAGATTAAGCTAAGCTTTCATGGTTGAGAGTCCCAAATAATCCAACTTTAAGAATGATTCTACTACCCAAAGCCTTAGTCAAATTACTATTTAGAGTAGCTATCATCATCATCATCATGGTTTTGAAGGCAAATTAGAAAAAGATGATGATGAATAAAATATGTGAACACATTGTAAATTTCATATATCGTTACTGTTCTTACAATTGGGTTTCATGTGATTACTCCCTTCATTTGCAAGATTATTGGAGGAATAGTGCATGGAAGCTCTAAAAGTTATTCTAGCCATTGGTTATAGTCTTGTTGTGGACTCTAAACTTGCTAAAAGTTTAATGTTTGTTTGTGGGGTATTCGTTGGAGCAAAAAGATATGAGATTGAAAAAAAGTATGGAACAATCTTTCAAAAATTAATAATATGATCAAGAAATCAGTAGGGGTAAGCGGGATCGAAATTCCGATAATTTTTGGAGGTTCCGTCCCGATAGTGACAGTAAATATTTACTCTCACTCTCGGTCCCGGTTGTGACCAGGAGTAGAATTTTGCTCCCAGTCCCAGTCCCACCGAGAGCGGGAAAAGAATCGGGAAAAATTTAATCCCGGTTCCCAAACCATTTTGCATCTATTATTTGATTTGTTTCCACAAAAAAGCAAAATAAAAATAATACAAATTTTGTGAAACACCACAAATCCGCACAGATAGCACAATTTGACCAATTTATGCTTGCATTTGCATAACTTGTAACAATTTACTAAGAAACCTCGGCTGTCGTGCGTTGTCTTCTTCATCATATCACTTGGCCATAAATCAAAACCAACATGATAATTGAAAATGGTACGTAACAATACAAGTATATATAAATATATATATATATATATATATATATATATAAATCAGATTCTAATAATCTCTACTTTTGCAAATTGGATAATAATAATCCCTACTTTAAATTTATATTCTGGTGGTCCAAAAAAAAAATTAAAGTTGTATTGTAGTGGGACATAATTGAGAGTATACCTTGAATATCATAGATTTTGTGTTGCATTTGATTCAAAACTTTGTGTAACACTTTACCACGATTTTTAATGAATTTACAGTGCTTCTCCCAATTTTTTTGAATTTTTTTCTATTTTTTATTATTTTTTCAATTTTATTCTTTCAAAAAAATTATAATAATTGCTTGGAATCTCAAAAAAATAATTTAAAAAATGTTCTAGCAACTACACTTCATTACCTATCTGGGGGCAGGAACGAAAAAAACAAAAACAATATGGGGTAGGTATGAAAAAAATGAAAAGAATGTGGTGATAGATTTGGTACCACTAAAATACAATTTTTTTTTTTTTTACCACCAGAATACAAATTGAAAGTAAGGATTATTGTCATCCAATTTCCAATCTCAAAAAGTAGGGATTATTAGAATCCAATTTCCATATATATATATATATATATATATATATATATATATATATATATATATATATATATATATATGACCGGGAGTTGGGATCGGAAGTTGAGGTCTAGTCTCATTCCCGGTCCGGTTTTTGATCGGGACTTGATTTTTATTCCTTTTCCCGTCCCCGTTCCCACAAAGACCGGGACTTTGGGACCAAGAGTTGAACAGGACCGGAATAGGACCAGGAGTCCCATAATTTTTGCTCACCCCTAGAAATCAGTTATCAAAGAAATATATAATTAAGAAATTTTTATCACTATTTTTTCTGAAAATTATGTATTAAAAGATATAATATGAAAAGATACTGATAAGATTTATGCATATTTGATTATACTAAAATAGATTTTATTGAAAAGATACTGATATGATATGTGAAAGGAAGGGACCACAAGTTTCATTCCAAAAACAAGATCACCATTGCATTTGCTCTTAGGTTTGGCGATTCCGAATTTCTTGAACATCCCAATTCCTAGGCTATGAACTAGGGAGTTGACCGGTCTAGTTCCAGGTTTAAGTCGGCTAAGTGGTTCAACTTGGAAAAAATCATCAAAACCGGCACCCAGTTGAACTGCCCGATTCATGGTCAGACCGAAATTTTGGTAATTTAATTTTAAAAATTCCTGTTTGTGACCAGTTTAATCCGAATTTTGACCGGCTCAATATGGTTTTTGGCCGGTTCAATCCAATTTTTGACTGGTTCAATCCAGTTTTGACCGGGTCATTCCATGTACATGCCGATTTAATTCTTTTGATAGTTTAATTATTTTTGAAGTATATGAATTTTTTTTGACTCATGAGTCATGACTGGTTCATGCCGGTTTTGACTGGTTTAACTGTGACCCGAGTCACTCGGTTTGATTCGGTCAAACCGATCTGACAGTTGAATCATTAAACCTACTGGATCAACCGGGTCGGTTCTGACAACATAGCACCACAGAAGAAATTGCCATTCCATGATTCCAATGACCAATATTGCATTCATTTTTTTTAAAAGGGAAAATACAACGCCAAGTAATGAACAGGAGAAAAAAGGTTTTCTTTTTCTTTTCCGAAACTGACCTCAAATTTTTTTATTAAAAAATGTTATTCCTCCTGTTGTTTCTTCTTTCTACTTTCGCCCCAATCTCCCGTACGATTCCAAATTCAGATTTCTTTTCTAATTTTCCCTCTTTTCCCAGCTCTGTAAAATTGTAAATACTCTTGCTGCAATCGTTTCTTTAGTTTCCGATTAGGGCTTAAATTTAATGTATTTCAAACTTTTTTTTTGGAATTTTCGTTGAGGAATATCTGAAATCGTCATGAGGAAGAAGCTCGACACTCGTTTCCCAGCTGTAAGTTTCTATTTTCTTCTCTCTGTCTTCCTGATTTTGTTATTTTATGGTTCTTTCGGTTGATATATGCTGATTCTAGTGTCAGATCTAGGGATTTTTGGTGCCTTTTGACCTTCTGAATTAGTGGGTTATTTTATTCGGTGGTGTTTCCCTTATATTTTTTTTGGGTTCATGCAATTCTGTGAAATGACTCTAATTTTTGGATGTTCTTTGTATTAAGTTTGTTTGGTTTGGTGGTATTTCCCTTGAAATTTCAGTGAATTGACTGTAATTTTTGGATTTTCTTGTTATTTTTCTTAAATTTGAGTGAATTTTATGGACATTCTTTCCAAACAACGGTGATTATGAGTAGGAATTTGAATTTAGGTCTCTGAATTTTGTTTTGTGGGTCTGGATATCAGTCGGTTGATGACTTGATGGTAGTGTTACGAGGTTTGGAGCTCCATTTGGAATCTTTAATTGTGCTAATTTGGTGGTAGAATTTGATTCTTCTGGATAGTAACAGCGATGTTTGCTAATTTCAATCTTCTCAAAAAAAAAAGGGAGATAAGGGATCCCATTTTGGGGAAGGTTGTTAGAATCGGGATCCTAACTCGGATCAATGGGGTAGTTAGGATCGGAATTAACCCACGTAGAATCGTGGATCGGATGTTGATAGTAGAATTGCATCTAAATGTCAATCAAGATAAGCTAATCCAAATAATTCTGTTGTTTCATTTGTTTTTGGGGGAAGGGGGGCATTCACGCTGAAAATGAAAAATAATGACTTGTATTTGTCCTTTTCATGAAAGAGATTGAATTCTTCTGGCCCCATATTACTCATTTTGTTTGATGTGCTAGTTTTCAGTTCGTGGCAGCATACTGCATGTTTTTGTGGAGTGTAGACTTGTTTCATTGAGTGCTAGTTTTCCTCATTTTTAAGCTTATCATATTCCGTTTCTCGTTCTTAGAAACACGCCTTTCATGAGGTGAACTTCATCTCCTTGTGTTGGTCTCCCCCACCCACCCCAAAGTTCGCTGGAGTTTGTTTTATTTGTGAATCATGTTTGACCAATATTTTGCAATTGGCAAAGCCCCTTTTCGATGTGGAAGGTTCATATGCCAAACCAATGAATAACTAAACAGTAGCATGAAAATCCATGGAAAGTGTTTGCATCCTTCGTTTGGGATTGGGGGATAGGGGGTTGGATTGGCCATTAGATGCATCACCAAAGTCCGATATATGGAAAAGTTGCCGAAAATGAGCTTATTGCGGTGTTAAAGTGCACATGTCTGCAGCAACTTCAGCAGAGGAGAGTTGGTGAAGTTGTTTGCCTTGATTCTCTATATTCCAAATGTGGGGGGAAAACACACTAGTGATCTTTTACTGGTGCATGATAATTTATGATATCATACTGTTAACAGTGGTTACTATTTCATTATAGGCCCGGATAAAAAAGATCATGCAAGCAGATGAAGAAGTTGGGAAGATAGCAATGGCAGTTCCTGTTTTAGTGTGTGAGTGGTGTCTGTTTATTTGGTTTTGGTCTGTCAATGCAATGCTTCATTTGCTTATGCCCTGAATATATCTCCTTGCAGCTAAAGCTTTGGAATTGTTTTTGCAAGATCTTTGTGATCGTACATATGACATAACCCTTCAAAGAGGAGCAAAAACTATGAATTCACTTCATTTGTGAGTGACAATCTGGGCTTCATTGCTTTCTATTTGTATATCTTGAGTGTTGAATCTCTTGGATCGCTGTCTATATTTAAGCTTTCATTGACCAAACCAAAAGTTGTGATTGTTAGCTGAACTAACATGTCCCATGAGTAACTGTTGATTTGTTCTATACATAATAAGTAACTGTTGATTTGTTCTATACATAAATAAGAAACTGGTCTACATAACTGTTGCGAAAACATTCTAAATTGTTGGAGCCGTTCTTCACATGAATCAAGCATCTAGTGCCTCCATTTCCCATCTTTGATATTTACCATTTTCTATTGATGTATTTTAGATCAAGTTGAAACTGAAGTTCTGTGCATGAATGGTCCTAGTTTCATCCTGTCTCTCCTTTGGGCGAACCTTACCCTCTACAACAAGACCACTACCCTGAGTGAATCTTGCCCACTCCATCAGAAATTCAATTAAATCATCGGTCTTGCTCAACTAATTGATTCTTGATTGAGTGCAGAAAACATTGCATACATAACTTCAGCATGTTTGATTTTCTAAAGGATGTTGTGAGCAAGGTTCCAGATTATGGTCATTCTGACCCCGGTGCTGCTGCTGACGATCGAGCTGCTGTGAAGAGAAGGTTAGTGTAAATTGATGTTTCTGGGTAGTCTAATTTTCTTATTCCCATAATCCTATCTATCTGAATGCTCTTATGGTAGATTTAGTTTCTGGTTATTCCATTATTCTTGTAAGTTGTAAATGACTGACATTTCCTTTTCTCCAGAAAAGCTGCTGTTCATGAGTACCATGACAGTGATGAGGAGTTAAAGAAAAGTAGAATGGTATGATACCTGCACCTTTTTGTTTTCTGTGGCTTGGTTCCTTCACATAATACACTGTGAAACTCGAAATACTTGTGCTGTTTATATGCCGCAAATAGCCCAAGATTTAGCAGGGCAATGCATGCTATCAATGGGAGAGTTTGACACCTGATATGTACTCATTGTTACAGCTTATAGCCAAATCCGAAAAGGCTAAAAAATATGGGTCATAAGTGATATCAAGGAGTTTCTGAAGTTTTTAGATGTGAGAAGTTTGGTTTAATGTTTGAAGTGGACCAGCTTGCTTGTGTTGTTCCAAAGCCAAAATGTTTCAATTAGATGTAGCAATGCAAACTGAGACCTGAAAACCCAATCGATTTCTCTGGACTTGGCCTGAATCAGAATTATGAAATTGCCCAACGAGAACTGAACTCTTCGTCCAAAGTTGTTTTCTTTTCATGACCCACGTCTTTTTGGCTTGGAACATGATCAACCTAAAATTAAGCCAGCCAAAACTTGAACTCCATGACAGGTTTGCTGGGTCTAGTTTGAACTTTGAACACATGTGTCCCTCATTGGCTCTTTAGAGGGGTAAATAACCTGTTCACTTACCCATATTAATCCATTTTTACCCATATTTCAACACTCTTACGGTCTTACCTTTCAATTTTCTTGCCTTCCCCATGTTCTTTATCTGGGTAGGGTGAAGTTTGGTAAACACTTTGGGGAAAATAGTAAAATTTGAATATGTTTACCACTTTTTCAAATTTCTCCCAAATGGCTTCTTTTTACCCTAATTACCAAGAGAAGTGGAATTGAGTGCTTTGTTTACAATGTGCAGCAGGAAGTGAGCCATGCCAGCAGCAGTGGCAGAGGAAGAGGGAGGGGCCGGGGGAGAGGCCGTGGACGGGGACGGCCTCCCATGGAGCGGGACCCGCCACATCATCACGATATGGAAGCCGAGCCATCTCCTCCACCGTTTGAGCCCCAAAACAAGCCCCCCACAATCCAAGTGCCTGTCAACACGGACGACGGCTCCGATGCTCCCAAGGATCCTATGAAAGAGAGCCCAACCGTGTGTGATGACAGGGACACCGAGGTCCGCAACTTTGACTTGAACGCTGAGGTGGCAGACAACCATGACACAGCAGCCGCCGCGACTGCTGCGGCCCAAGATGCCGCCACATCAGCCGAGCCGCCACCCGAGAGCAAGAACGAGGAGTTGGTGTCGGAAGTCGATGGAATGGCGATCGACCCGCACCAGATAGCCCAGTTTAACTCAAGAGTAGAAGAGGATGAAGACTACGACGAAGAGTAGATGGCAGGAGTTGCCTTTTAGGAGAAATTAGGAAATGTAGATTACAGAAGAAAGTCAAGGGAGAAAGGGAGAGACTCTTAATATTTGAGCTGTATGATCGGTATGATGTAGGTTTCCCTAGTAACTACTTGCTTCGTTTCTAGCCTAAATGCGTTAGCATAATTTGATTTTAGTATGTGATTTGGCCTGAGTCTTTGTGTCGTCGAAGTTGGCCTGTGTTTCTTTGGTGGCTCATACCTGAAAGCTCTCGAAGAAGTCTGCTGTTTCGGTTTTGGTTAATCATCAAATGTGGATCGACGCAGGCATGCAGTTCAAATATCGGAAATGAAAAAACTAAAGGAGACATATTTGGAACATTAGGAATACTGTTGAGTATGATGGGATTACTATTTACTAGATGGATGATACCACATTGCTATGCCAACAATGGTAAGAATAGTAGCTTGTGATAAGTTATGTGTCAGACCCATGCAGGTTAGGGATGACAATGAGTCGGGTTCTGGACGGATGATGTTTTACTTTAATACATATCCATTACCGAAATGGGTCGGGCTTTGGACGGATGATGTTGTACCTTCATATATATCCATTATCGAAATAAACACAGGAGGGGAGATTTTAAATTTTTGATCAGTTTCCCATTAGTTAATAGAGTCCTTGGCAGGTAAGGAATTACAAAAGAGGCGGCTAATAGCGAAGACTAGGACAAATCAACAACTTCCAACGACCCAAATCAGCAATTTTTACATGCCCTTAAACTAAAAATCACAACTGCAAGGAAATGCCCCATCAGTCGAAAACACAACCTAATAAATAAGAGTCATGATACATGTCTTGGGACAAGACATTGCTTAAGTGTCTTGCTTTTTATGAAATTAATACTTATTATCATTTTAAACCCCAATTTTTTTAACAGTTACAAAATATATCAATTTTATATAAAAGCAAGACACTTAAGATGTATCTTTCCCCAAAATAGTTATCATTTTCTTATAAATTATAATCCAAAGTTAAGTGATCCAGACCCAAATCATACAATGGTTTTACCATGTATCGTAGGTTTAGTATAATGGCATGCAATTTTTTTAGGTGCTTCTGGAGCATGTGCTCCAAATTCTACAATTGGTCACCCGTATGTATTAGGTTGTTGACTTTGATTATTATGATTATTCACTCTGATTCATATAATTGTTCACTCACAAATATCTGGAGCACATATTCCGAGTGCATCTAATATATATTAAGATGAGCAGAATCAATGGGGAATAAAATAAAAAATAAAAAAGATGCAGCTGTCACCACTACGTAAAAGAAGGTACAGTGGTGCTCATCCTCATTCCTCACAGCTTGATAATGTTAATGTTAATGGTGACCTATTCAAGTCAAACTTAACTTGATCACCCTTCTTAATTATAATCCATCTCCATCATGCATCCTTGTTCATCCTCAACTCTTTCTTTCTCTCGAGACTATTTCCATCTTTTTCTAGTGCATTTCTTAGCAGCTATAATGGCACCCAGATATTGACATTGAATCACATACATAATCTAAGCCTGTTCATCATCATCATCATCATCATCATCATCATCATCATCATCATCATCATCATCATCATCATCATCATCATCATCATCATCATCGATCATGTCGCTGTTCCGGAGATCATTCTCTCGAAGGTTTCCTGATCGCCTCCTTGAAATCTCTGAACGTCTTTATGGTACGTACGTCTACATCATCACATATGTAATCTTAGCCTACAATATTCAGCGAGATTTCGATATGCCTGCTTCATGTTTATGACATTTATATTCACAACCATGACGTTTGTAAATTAATATTTATCCTGGAGTACGTGCCCCAAATATGGTTATTGTTCATTCATATATACTCGTTGTCCACTCTTAATAACATAATTATTCACTAATACTTACGTCGAGCATATGCTCCAGGTGCAATGGTGCATGCAATATGTATTGCTATTTGAATGTTTTGCTTTTTGTGAAATTAATATATTTATTATGATTTTTTTTCCACCAATTTGTTTGATTGGTAATATTAATTGTCAATCATAAAAGGTATGGAATCTGTTGGCTATGTCAATAATTAGAAATAACACTCTAATTGGATGAACCCTATAGGTTGAATATATTTTAGGGATTTTGCGTAAATTCAAAGAATTATGGATGCAAATATAATTTTATACAATGTATATGTAAGATTATGGTTATAGTTCAATCATATAATTTATTTTCAATTTAACATACAAATATATAGATTTTATTCAAAGGTAAGACATTTAAAGGTATTTTATCTGTCTTCCTTTGCGTAAAATCGACCTTATTGAAATAATGAAATTATAATAATAAAATTGACCGCCGGTTGATAAGTACTCCCTCCATTCCTCAATATCTGTCACTTTCACTAACTTTTTATTTTCCATAATATCTGTCACTTTACAATTTCACTACAATATTAATAATAGTTTTCTAAATTTACTTTTTTACTTTTATCATTTCCAATACAATTATCATTTTCAATACAACTTTCGTAAAATCTTCCCAGAACTCAAATATGACAATTATTGAGGAATGGAGGGAGTATTTACCAAGTGATTATATTTGAAGATACATGCAAGAGATGATTACAATCTTGTAGAAAACAATGGGGGTGTTTGGTTACCCAGCTTTTTGGGTAGTTTTTAGTTTTTTGGATAGCTTTTAACTTTTTGATCAAGGTTAAAAAGCTACTTGAGGTGTTTGGTAAGTAGCTTTTTATATTAGCTTTTTGGACTCAAAAAGCTAGTTTTAAAAAAGCTACTTGATGAAGCTTTTTGAGGTAATTTTTCACAAAAAGCTACTTTATCAAACACTTTTGCTGCAATCAGCTAACCCAAATAGCTAAAGTCAAACAAATTAATCCAAAAGTTATCATTATGATTCTAATAACAATATGATTCTGCATTCAAATTGGTTGCCAAACAGAATATATTGACAAGAGGGCACGATCATAAGCACGATAATAATGTCAAATCATAGCCAGCACGTATTTCTTTGGGCATATTATGAACGGATGCACGTACGTAGCCTATAGAAAACTCACAGAAAAATAGGAATAACTCATACTCATGATATTTGAAACATGCTCAGAAAGACATAAAAAGTTGAAATCAAACTTTTTGAATAATCTTGGGCACTGTTCTTTGATGCGGTTGGCTGGCTGCAGTGCCATAACACACCGCACCTTGTCACAACCCATCACAATTTACCATAGCCCACCACAATCAACTTTTACAAGTATTAAAAACAAAACCCACCACAATGTACCACGACCCACCACAATTCCACCACACCCATCACAATTCCACCATACTGCATCGCGCCATACCGCATCCAGCCATATAAAAGAATAGGGCTTACTGGATTTATTGCTTCATTTATAAGATGACCTTACTAGCAAGGTTGTTAAAATTGGGATACTAACTCGAAACTATGGGGAAGTTAGGATTGGAATTTAGCCCATGTAGGATCGTGGATCGTGTGTAAATTGTAGAATCTTTTCGACGATTTTGGACCATAAAATCGTAGGATCGTAAATCAAGATCGGGATTTTAATAACTATGCTTACTAGACTAAAATGTTTCACCTATAAGATGACCTTATTAGACTAAAATATTAATGGAGTTACAGTTGACGTCAATCGATTGGAATTATTGATTGGGGCAAGGGCTCCACCTCCAATCCCTTCGCTTTAGGGTTCGAATTTTGAAGGGAGCATTTCATCCTTACCAATTTTAAGGAGTGTTGTAGGTGGGAGTGCCCACAACACTTATAAAATCAATTAGGGAGTGTTTGGTAGGAACTCCAGGGAAATTTTTCCCGAGGAAAATTTCTCATTGGAAGTTTTCCATGGGAAATATTTCCCTAGGAAAATGGAGAAAATGGTGGGTCTATCGTGAAAACTTTCCCAAAGTCAACCCGCATCCAAACATGGAGAAAGTAAGTCAACTCGGGAAAATTGATCATTTCCCCGACCAACCAAACGCACCCTTACATAATAATAACAAAAGGCAACTTTTAATGGTGTATAAGTGTATTCCTTATAACATTTGTTTACGGTTTAAGACTCTTATGCATTTGGGTTAAGTAAATAAATGGGTCAAAAGATTAACATTGTGGTTTGAATCTTATACATTTGGGTTAAGTAAATAATGGACAGTCATTGCTTAATTTTATCATAATTCTGAATCTGTTTCAATGCATAAAGTTTGTGCACAATCTTCTTTAGCAGGGTAACATTATGTCTAGTTAACTAACATACATTCCTTTTCCTGTTTAACAACTGTTTTCTGTTTACATTCCTGTCTGCAGTATTCGATTGCTGTCTGTCAACTTCTGTCAAGAGCGAAAACGAATACAAATCCTACTTAGGCGGGATTGTGTCGAGTTTACATAACTTCCACCCGGGTGCATCTTGCATGGTTTTCAACTTCCGAGAAGGCGATCAAACCAGCTTGTTATCTGACATCCTCCTCAACTACGAGATGGCAGTGGTAGATTACCCTCGACACTACGAGGGTTACCCTCTTTTACCCTTAGAAATGATTCACTACTTTCTTCGATCGAGTGAAAGCTGGCTATCCTTAGAGGGTCAGAAAAATGTGATTCTGATGCACTGTGACACAGGGGGTTGGCCTGTTCTTGCATTCATGCTTGCTGCTCTGCTTCTCTACAGAAAACAGTTCACGGGCGAGCAGATAACTCTTGAAATGGTGTATAAACAGGCCCCAAAAGAGGTGCAATTTTCAATTTTGTCACCCATAAATCCTAGGGCGTCGCAGCTGAGATATCTCAAGTACATTACAGGGAGAGATTCGGGTTCAGAATGGCCTCCTTCTGACGCGGCTTTGGTGATTGATTTTCTGCTTCTTAGGAATCTGCCTTTGTTCGACAGTGGGAAAGGTTGTAGGCCTGTTGTTAGGGTGTATGGTCAGGACCCGTCTGGTAAGGCGAACAGAAGTCCCCGGCTTCTGTGTTCGTCGTTAATGGATGAAGAACCCGCTTGGCAATATCCAAAGGTAAATACTATACTACTTATTCATTCACATTTGGTACAAACAAGGATCATATGATACCTTAAATTCATCTTAAAAACATGCTATTTATGAGGTTTAACATGTGATACAGGAGGAATGTGTATTTGTGAAGCTACAACTTAACTGTCAGGTCCAAGGGGACGTCGTCCTAGAATGTGTCCATTTATACAATGATCTAGCATCGGAAGAAATGATTTTCAAAGTTATGTTCCACACGGGGTTCATCCATTCCAACATACTGGCACTCAACTCTGAAGAAATCGATGTCCCTTGGAATGCCAAGTATAAGCTCCCAAAGGACTTCAAGATAGAGGTACTTCACCTTCACCAATCTTTCGTTTTCATCACAAATGTTTCTTCATAGAAAGTCATGGTAAGTAATTGTGCTACTCATGTCGATCAGGTCCTTTTTCGAGGCATAAACGAAGCTCCACTGAACGTCGCAATGGAACTAGGAAGTTGTGGGGAAGAAGGCCATGATTCAGAGAGCGAATTCTTCGAGGTTGAGGAGATTTTCACCCCTATGTCAGCTGACAACCAGGACAACAAAAAGCCCGACTTCAATGCTGTCTTACTTCAAGAGATGCTCACACTGGAAGACAAGAACAAAGACTGCACTTTACGCAATGGGTCTCCTAGATGGGACATGGAGTCCGAAGAAAACGAGCTCGATTCCTCAAAAGAGACAGTAATCCCTTCTGACAAGCAGCATTCAGAAGCAGAATCAGATGTCAGTAGCACTGCAGCATCAAAGTACATAGTGGTGATCGACGAGGGTCAAGAGCATGACATAAAGGTCGAAGTTGAAGTTGAGCCAAACGAACCTGATTCAAGGCCATCTAGCCCCAAACCGGCTAAACCGAAACAACAAAAGAGGAACAAATGGCAGGAGATCGCAGCAAAGACGATCACACAACAAAGGGTGATTTCTAAGTGGAAGCCTCGCTCGAAACCACCACTTCCTGAGCCACCAAAGCCGAAAGTGCCCGTGTATAAGTGGGTCCCGAAAGGACCGGCCCCCGAAGGATCTTGAACTGAATGACCCACCCGCCTGAATTGACAGGTCTGGTTATGTTCCTTTTAGGGATGTTCTTGTTTTCATATGAAATCTTAGGGAGAATGGAGAAATAACTTCATAAAACTATCACTCCCTAGGAATGGAATTAGACATGTTAGTGCAAGAATTTATACTGATTTTGGTTTATGTTTGGGTATTTTGAATGTACCTAATGAGTTCCTAATTGAGGTGTTTGGCTACCCAGCTTTTTGGGTAGTTTCTAGCTTTTTGGATAGCTTTTAGCTTTTTGACTAAGGTCGAAAAGCTAATTGAGGTGTTTGGTAAGTAGTTTTTTATTTTAGCTTTTTGAACCCAATAAGCTAGTTTCCAAAAAGCTACTTGATGAAGCTTTTTGAGTTAGCTTTTCACAAAAAGTTACTTTACCAAACATTTTTCCTACAATCAGCTAACCCAAACAGCTAAAGTCAAACAACTACAAGCTACCAGCTAACAGCTACCAACTACCAGCTGGCTGCCAAACAGGACCCATGTGGTTGGAGATTGTTATGTTCATTTTAGGAATGTTGTTGTTTTCATATGAAATCATAGGGAGAATGGAGAAATAACTTCATAAAACTGTTACTCCCTTGGAAGGGAATTAGATGATATATTAGTGCAGTGGAATGACTTGATTTATCCTCTACTTCTTTTAGGGTGCGTTTGGTTGGTCAATAACCCTGGGGAAATGATCAATTTTCCTGGAGTGACTTATTTTCCCCATGTTTGGATGCGGGTTAACTTCGGGAAAGTTTTTCACGATGGGCTCACCATTTTCTCCATATTCCTAGGGAAAATTTCCCTTACTTAGGAGGGGCTAAGGGAAATTTTTCCCAGGGAATTCCCTGGGGTTCCTACCAAACACTCCCTTAGTGAAATAAGAGGCAAGTCGATATTTTTTCCAGTCATGTTTTCTCTTTACAACTGTAAGGGTAGCAGTCCATATATCATGTAGTAATGTAGCTACCAAAGCATAGTGATTCCCTGTCTTGTATGATTCTATTGTTTCTGTTATTCATACTACATTACTACATGATACTTCACACATTTTTCTTTTTAGCATTTCATACCTATACAGACATAGAGAAATCAAACATGTATATTGTATTTGGAAACCTCAAATGAGACTAAAAATGCATGCATTTTCTTGAAATAACCCACTTCTGAAAATTGCAAGCCTGACAGTCTTGCATTCATAAAATGAAGTTGACAGTAATATAATATTGATCTTTGCAATGCATCACCTCCCCCCCAAACCCTAAACCTAGCTTTTTTTTGGTGTTGAAGATATTAGACGCACCCAGGATATGCTCCAAAGATTTGCGAGTGAACAATTATAATAATAAAAGCGAACAACCTAATATATCTGGGTGCACCTAATAAATTGCATTTTTTGGGGGGTGGGGTGCATTAACAATAGAGCACAACTGATTTGTAACTGATAAGTTTATAAAAAGGTCAAGGACTCATTGCAAGAGTGTTACATCACCAGTTTATGTGTAGTTTACAACTGTAAGCTGAAAATTTCTTCCTAATTGCCTTATATTCTTTATAGCACCAAAGAAAACAACTTAGACAGACATCTTAACAAATCTGAAACAAATTACAGTTCTACACCAATCCTTTTATACAAAGGCTCAGGCAACCTAGGGGTAGCCACCACTTGCAACGGGCTCCGCATGTGGGCCACTAGGCCCGAACTCTCGCCCATATCAATGTCTTCACCCTTCAACCCGTCCTCAAGAGCCCAATCAAAATGGTGAAGTAGATGGCCCAATATTGATGTGACCAAGTTGAGGCCCAATTGAGCTCCAGGACATGCCCTCCTACCTGACCCAAACGGTAGGAGTCGAAAGTCATGGCCCTTTAAGTCGACGTCCTCTTCCAAGAACCTCTCAGGCCGAAACTCCAATGGGTTCTTCCAAACGGTTGGATCGCGGGCCAAGGCCCAAACATTCACCAGCACATTTGAGCCCTTGGGAATGTCGTAGCCCCCAACCTTGACATGGGTGTTGGCTGTGTGAGGGAGCAAAAGGGGTGTTGGAGGATGGAGCCTCAGGGCCTCCTTGGCTATGCATCTAAGGTAAGGTAAGTTCGAGAAGTCCCATTCGGTCATAACTCGAACAGGCCCAACTACACCATCAAGCTCGGCTTGGGCCTTCCGTAGGACCCTTGGGTTCTTCATCAACTCCGCCATGGCCCATTCTACGGCTGAAACCGTTGTATCCATGCCCATAGGGACCATGTCCTACACATATCAAGATAATGTCAAATCATATACTTGCTACATCCCGAAACTACAATCCATTATTGAAAGTAAGAGTCATATTTACGTGAGACGTAGATAAGGCTCTTTGATCTAAGATGGACTACAGTCTTGGGACAGAAGCAATAAACATCTGAAATAAGGTGACATCTTTCTTCTTGTTTTATGGATTCATACATTGATAGTTAATTGAACTAAAAGATAATTGAAGAATCAGATCATAAAATGAAAGAGAAATAAGAAAGATAGGAAAAAAGAGAGCTTAGGGAAGGAAGGTCAAACATACCAAAAGAAGCCCTATGATAGTGTCATCACAAAGGTCATACTCTTGTTTGACACTAAGCAAGGCATCAACAAAGTGGTGCCTCTTGGCTCCTCCATTGTTCTTTTGAAGTTCAAATGCATGCTTTGCCATGATTTGCTTCACAAGCTCTTCCATTTTGGCTCTGTCTTTTGAATGCATTCCCTCTTCTTCCCCCTTGTGTAAGGCCCGAAACATCCACCGAAGCCATGGAATGTGCTCAGTCAAGCTCAATGATGGACCGAGCTTGAGCCCATTAGTTGAAATAGCCTTGAATTCCGAGTATTGTACATTGCCCTTTAAGTTCTCCATGTCGTCAAATCTCTTGCCAAGGACTAACCTTGTTATGTTGTTGAAAACCGCGGCTTCTAGATACCTCTTCACAACAATGCTCTTTCCCTTGTTTTCTGTGTCCAAACATTTAACTTTACAAGTAAGTATTATATTCGTTGGACACGTCTAAAGAGATAAACTTAGTGCGCTCACAAATAAGGAAGTGTGTAACATATGCATCAGACTAGACCCAAAGGAGACCTAGCTCTGAAAGCAAACCCACGAGGAGCCCCAAAGGCACCACACTATTTCTCAACGAAATTGTGGTCACTAGGATTTGAATCCTAGTAAAAGGGAAATTTCTTACTCTCATACTACTAGGATAACATGAATTATTCAAAATATATGGCATGAAATTGATGGCAACTTTGATTCTTATGGGTTTTTTTTTTAATAGTTTTTTGGGAACAAGTAAGATGTACCCTCCTAATCCTAACTTAACCTAATGCTAGGGTTAAAATATTACAACTGGTAGCAAAATACCTGGACTAGTGCAACTGTTGAAAATGGACTCAACCATGTATGCCATCTCATCCTCTCTTGTAGGCCTAAGAGCTTCAAGCCTTGTAGAGGAGAAAAGTTCCGTTGTACAAATTGCCTTAACCTTAACAAAGTGTGGCCCATAATTCGCCCCTATGAGTCCCTTGCCATCGCTATCTTTCCTAAATTTGTCGACTAACCTACTCTTGTACCTATCAGCTAACTGTTGATCATTCTCCTTGAGAACTTCCCTAGCTAGTCCGGAACTTGAGACGATCACATTCAAGCTAGACCCAAACCAAACCGAAATAATGGGCCCATAGCATTTGGACCACTCTGTAAAGCAACGAAACACTATCGGCTTTATGTTGTAGAGGTTTCCTAGAATGGGCCATGGACGGGGCCCGGGTGGTAGCCTAAGGGTTAGTTTCTTGTAGAGCTTATGAGCAAGAAATAAGAAGAAAAAAGAGAGCAAATATTGGTGAATGGAATCCATGAGTTTGAGAGGAGAGGAGAAGAATAGGAGGGTAACAAGAGTTATATTTGTATTAGGTGGATAACAAGAGGGAATTATAAGTATTGAAGTTATGATAATGGAAGAAAAATGGGAGGATGTATGAACCAACTAAGGGTTTTGATTGTGTTATTGATTTGGTGAGCAAATGTTCCAAAATCATGGGGAGAGAGTGGAAGACCAACTAGTATTATTAGGGTAACCCACATGTTGGTAATTCTTTTTTGTTTTGGTTTTTCATTTTCTAAATAAAGATCAAACACATGCACTATATATACAATCACTCAATTGCAAAGCAAGCGTATGTATTTATTATTATTATTATTATTATTATTATTATTATTATTTGATGCTTATTGCGTTTAATTTTATGATATGGTCTATGTTTTTTCATTTAAATAGCATAGACTTTTACTCTCCTTTTCCTAAAACGTGCAAGCCATGCCACGCACGTTTTGTGACACTGTTTGGTGGTGAATTTATATTGGAATAAGACATAATCAGATCATATCTATGACAAATAAGTTGTACTATTTTAAGGGTTACAACTATATAGCTACATAGGTCTTAAAAAATACTCCCTTCTTCCCATATTATCTGTCACTTTAACTAACTTTCTTTTTTCCCATAATATCTGTCACTTTATATTTCCAATAGCACATTAATTACTAATTTATCAAATTAACCTTATTAATTACATCTTTTTCATTGAATTTTTTTTATTCACATTTTTCTTTTTTTATTCACCATTTTATTCAATATTTTCACATTTCCAATGCACTAAATTAATGTAATGGGAAGTTTTTTTGTCTTTTAAATTGTATCCCAAGTGACACTTAAATTGGGAATGAGGGAGTACTATACTTGTATTACAAAATAAGCCCGAAAAATGTAGAAAAATATTAGGGTTACGCAATAAATTGGGTCCATCCCAAAAATACGCTAGGAATCTATTTTATATAAAGAAACGTAACATAAAAGTGTCTCAACTTCTATATATATTTTACATAAAATACGCAGTAAATTGAGTATTTTACTTGATATTTATTTTACAACGGAGGGAATCACAATCCAAAGCAACATGCAATAACAGGAAGACTCAATGATTTATCGTCATTGATTTTATTAGAACAAAAGCAAATGTTACATTTTCTATACAAGAGCAACAGCAGCATAAAACCCCTTTCGAAGAAAAGGCACCATGTACATAACAGTGTTACAAAGCCATGGAGAAAAATCACAAAGCTCGCTGCAGTAAGTAAATATTTAGGGCCAAATCGCTTCAAAACCTGTCATTAAAACTCCGGCACAGAACCAGCAATTTGGGCCTCTGAAAAATGCGGGGAGGGAAAAAAAATGAGCCCGGAAAATATTTATGTACTCATGTAGCATCCCTCCTTTAGACTGGACAGCTGAGCAATCGGGAAGTATCGTCTCCCCATTAAACCTTGAAAAGTGAATGCCTTTCTTCGTTTAGGTAAAAACACAAAATGGACGTAAAATCTGGTTATCTGAATGAAAATGTAAGTAAATGTTGCGTTATCAAGCACTGCGTGGAACAAAAACAATCTTTGGGCTGGGCACAAGCTGAAGAACACAGTTCACCATCAATGGCTTAGGGTCAACACCCGATCCAGGAACAGGTCGTATCTGCAGTTTTGAGCGGGATACACAGTCAGCAGCTGAATTTGACAAAGGAAAATCCTAGAGCTGGCAAAATTTTTATCCGACCCGGATTACCCGAATTGTCCGACCCGGGAAAACCGGGCCTAGACATAGATTTTTCATCCAAATTTTGATAATGACCGAATTTTGACCTTGACCAAATTTGTCCGATCCGAATTTACCCGGACCCGAATTTTTGCCAACACTAGAAAATCCTTTTATACTCTCATCCAGAATCACAACAGAATCAAATACTTGCCAATTGTCATTATCAAACGAATGGATGCCAGGCCCTAAATGGCATAGCAGACCAGGAACTCTCGTGACTTCAGTTCTTAACAGGAGACTACTATGAGCACATTGTTTCAGGGAATGTTTACATTCCAGAAAATTTTTAGAAAAAATAATATGGAGCGCAAATGTACTCTTTTAATCTCTGCATTCTTTTTCTCAAAATATTTGCTTTTCAAACCAAAATTGCAGAGACTTGCACCATCAGTGCATTTGCACTACCTGCAACATATTTGCAGTCTGCTCATCGAGACATTACACGAGGAAAAAGAACCCTGTAGCATTTTCCAACAACAATATTTCCTTGCACCCGACATCAATGTTCCTTTTTCTTCTCTTTTTTTTTTTTTTTTGAGACAAGTGACAATTCATCAGAAAATTAGATCATTTTTTTACCCATGATACCAACAGAATGGAACTAGATTTCTACACATCCCCATCCCTGATCGCTAATCTGTACAACTCGGTTACAAACTTCCAGCAATTCTAATGGAAGTAGAGAATAGTTTAAACTTGAATCCCTGAGCTTCAATTGAGAGGGGCAACACAGCTAAAAAATTCAAATAATGCAATCTAATAATATTCAGCTGAGAGAACAAACCTCATAGCGTTCAAGCAGAGATGCAAATATAGATGCTACTCCAAGCACAGTAAACTTCTGGCCAACGCAGGCACGTATACCAGACCCAAATGAAAGAAATCCAGCATTTGTCAATGGATCGTTTAGAGTATATGAACCCTCTTCTGTATCTGCAGGCGCTCCAGCAGCATCTAAGCCAAATACACCAAAAACAAACATTCAGCAACTTAAGTTAAATTACAGGCTTTACCGTTGCTCATATTTACTACTTTAAAGTTCAATGGTGCAAAAGATGGAACTAATAAAATAAGCTACAATAAAAAAAGATCATCATTTTCCGATCATAATCGACATTGCAGCCTCAAATGGCCACCATTTTATTTATGTTCGATCAAGAGCACTTTGACAGCTACCTAACTGATTCTCACAAGTGACACTCTTCGGCTTGCACTTAATCTTCTACACAGACTACTACTGCTCCCATTTTCGATCCTATAAGCAGGACTATAGTTACCAGGAACACTACATATGCACGTGATCTACATGCCAAGAACAAGAATTCTGAAACCAAAAATAGACCAAACTTGTGTAATAATTAGGATCCGCATTCCGGAAGAAACTACCCAGGAAACGTTGCTGGTATATATGAGCAAGACCTGGTGAGATCAAATATGGGGAACAAAGCAGATCAGCTTATTAGACTTCCACCACCAGCTTATTAGACAAATTTTCTTTGTTATATTTCCATAGTTTAAGAGCTGCCACTACTTTGTAGCGAACCCTATGCCAGAGCACATATTACACTCATTATAGCTACTACTCCCAAAAGAAATAGGCAGTCAATAAGCAATGAAAACGTATCATAACTCCAAATTATTTTCATAAAAAAAAAGAAAAAAAAAAAAAGAAAAGATCCAGTATCCTAGCAGTTGAGAAAGAAGTGAAAACCTGTAGCCTTACAGCTTCGGTCTAGCTCCAACTTCATGTCAGCCTTTGACAGGAAGCGGTAAGGATTAAACTGCCCAGCATCACTTCCCCAGTTTGATTCATCCATCTGAACTAACTGTATAGGTGCAACAAGCATAGCTCCAGAAGGGATGCACAATCCATTTTTAAGCACCAAGTCTGAAACAAAGGGTAAAAACAAATGAGTGCACCAAGTAACAGCTATTTGGCATGTAAAGGCTTAGTGCCTTAGGATTCCCAATTAACAAACTATCTACACATTACCAGCTTTAAAGCTCATTGATGACTACATACCTTGATTCAAAGAACATCTCTGCAACAAAGGCCCAGCAGGGAGAAGGCGAGCAGATTCATATACAGTTGCCAGCAAAAGATGCATCTGATGGATATCCTGCTTGTTAGGTTTGTCAGATTGCCTTCGTCTCGTAACTATTTCCAAGTAAATCTGCACATAGTCCACGCAGAAAAATCAGAAACATGCTCTGCGCACAGATTCTAACAAGATGAGGTAGATCACAAACGGCAACTTGATGATGCAATCATACGACAACAATAACACCAAGATAAGGTACGTTTACAGAGATCCAAATATAGGGAACCTTAGCCTTGCAAGTCCAATTCTTGATTGTACCTTCTGTCTAGACTATGTAACCAATAAAAACCACTTCCAAGAAGTTGCAAGAAGCAATTGAGAGTGGTCAACAGGTCAAGGATTTTAACAGGGCGATTGAATCACAAAGATGAGAAATCAAGTTTACCTTCTCCTGTATCTCAGGATGCATTACAAGCCTGGCCAGGATGTTACCAATCAAAGCAGTAGTAGTTAAGCACCCATGAAACATCAATCCCATCACATTTCCACACGGCTCATCCCGCAGGTTCAGATGGCCAAAAGGCTCTTGTGGGCTTGACTTCTCAAGCTTCACTGCGCCTACAGAATATGTTACATCTGATTCAGCCTCCGAGCCTCTAATTGTAGAATTGTTCTGGATGCCTGATTGGCATAACATTTTGCAGTTCGTTCGGCACTGCTGAATAATATCTTGTGTTAAGCTTTTCAGTTTTGTGCACAGATGCTGATACCTCCAGTAACCCCGTTTCCAGAATGGAGGAACACTATATGATGCCCAAAAGCAAGCATCCTTAGCAATTCTAACGATAAGCTCCTCATAAACATTAGCCTTGGACCAGGCAAAAAAAGCATCACCAAAAAGAGTGGCTCCCAAAATTGAGAAGGCCATGTGCTGAGAGAACATTCCACAATCAAGGGTTCCTTTATCCATCTTTTCACATATTCTTTCCATTACACTGTCTAAAACCCTGCCTGTCATTAAGTTTGCTTTCTCAAGCAACTTCCCATTCAACTCCATGGCCAAAGATTCTCTTCCCCTTTGCACCTGCAAACACGCATAATATTGAGGAATATGCACAGCAAATGAACAAAATAAGAGCATGTAAATATATCAGATTCAGCACACTGGTGGTACACAAGACTACACAACTTCATCGAGTGATTAAATTACTGCACACCTTTTCAAAGGAAGAGACGAAGAAGCTTGATGGCCCAAACGCCAGCCTGTATACCTTCCCTGTTAGTGGCAATTTATCAGCAGCTGTTGACAGCATTTCATTTATATGGGAAGGCTCCTTCATAGATACCAATAGCTGTGTAGGACTCAACCAAAGCTTCACAATTGATCCATATCTCTCATGTGACTTTACCAAGAGTTCTGTAGTGCACGAAAAATCACACAACATATTAAACACAGATCTTATATAACTGTTGCGAAGCTTTGTGATCATAAAAATGTTAAGTCACAAGAAATGCGAATTTCCTAAGAAAGTATATCTTCCAAGTTCAAATGCTAACTTTATTTTATTAAAGTTCAAGATAATAATAATTCATTGATAAGGCTAGTACGACATCAATAAGTTGTTTAGCTCATTCATGAGGCTGGTATGACATCATATTTCAATTGTTAAGAACTTGGAAATAAGAACTTTCCTAACGATCAGAAATAGAACCTCACTCAGAAAGTCAGACTTCTCAGTACACCAAGTGAATTAGCCATAAGCCCATACCTCAATGTGCCACATACCTTGTACACTCCATGGAAGTTCACCAACTTATTAGCTTAGTTTAGAAAGCCATGAGGCGCAACCTATGGTGCAGTCCTCTTCAAAAAGCCCAAGAACTGTGCTTTTCATGCACCTTTAAGATCAGAAAGCCTAAGACTGCCCCTTTTTGCTGTGTATCCTTCTACCCCAAACCCTAAAAAAGCCTACACAAACACTCAAAAGTTCTACTCTTCTCTAGTGCATTCATGTCGTGTCCACACTATATAATAGCATGATTCACAGTCACATCTGCTACTTTGCTGGTGAAATACGTGACATATATGGCCCGGGCTTCTCTGATGCATCAACTCCTCAGTTGTCATCAAGAATCATGTCAGTAATATGCATGTTTGCGTTACTTAGTTTCTTTACTTACAATAACATAATTGAAGCTTAATGTTTTAATTGTGTTTGTGCAGTTGGGTTGTCGTAGTTCCTCGCAGCCCTCCCAATCCTCCAAGGCGGCCAACTTAAGAGTTAGTTATATACTCCCCTTCTCAGGTACAGATCGATCATGCCTCATCAAAAATGCCTCCAAACTATCTTAGACACTAACAGCTCATCTTAATTTCAGAATAAAAGTTGAGCATTGGTGTCCATATTGATACAGGAAATCATATCTGCACAATTCCACAAACAAACCTGCGTATTTTCAAAGTATTTATATTCATCCACGGTGACATCTAGTCCCATCCGATTGAGTTTATCAACTCAATTTTAGAAAACCGCGCAATTTGACAGATTACCAATCGAATTCAGTACTTGCATACTACGCCCGATTCAAACACACAATAAACCAAGCAACTCCAATTCAATAGGTTAGAAAGGTACAAAAACGATAGCTAGCACCAAAAACTTAAACACTCACCAGTAAGACCTTGGGGATTAGAATCAGAGAAGAGGACAGAATGACCATAGAAAGAAGGACAAGGCGGCCCAGGAATCCGTCGGCCATAACTCCAAAGCTTGAACAAGCTGAACAGCTTTCCAAGCAGCAAAGCAGTGACAGCAAAGAGAGAGAACCACAGCAACAGATTGATCTCCCTCACAGCATAATCCCTAAAAATCTGTCCCGAATCAAAGCTCTCAGCGTCGCAAATGGCGTCGGCGGGGCGAGACTGATCGAGGCGGCGAGAGAGGAAGTGGAGAAGGAGAGAAAAGGGGGAATCGCATGGCGTCATGTTGAATCTGGCATCAAGAACTGAGGATTGCAATTAGGGTTTGGGATTTGGGGAAGAAGAAGAAGTGTCGTATCCAGGAAGGAATGTGGAGTATGAATGTATGAATGTATGAATGGATGGGAAGGATTGCGGAAGTATGGCGTCATTGAATAGTTGAAGGTGATAGATGATGAGGACAAAAGTTGATGGCGAAATAATTGAGTGGGGTGATTGACAGCTGGAAACCAGGGATTTCCCCACCGAGTTGCAAACTACTCACCCCTATTCCATATTGATAACGTTAAAAATTTTCAAATATAAAGTTTTAAAGGGTTTTTTTTAAGGTTAATATACCGAACTTTTGGGTATTAGATGATATTCCCTCCGTTCTATATTAACTATTATCTTTGAAAATTGTGTAGTTAAATTTAAAAAATTTTGACTGTAAATTTCTCAATATATACAATGAACTGCTATATAAAATTATCATCATTAGATTCATGACGAAAAATACTATCATAAAAATATAATATTGGAATTGTTAATAATATATTATGTAAGAAATTATCAATCAAAAGAGTAACATCGGAGACCGTGAAAGTCAAAATTATGACAATTAATATGAAACGGAGGGAGTAATATATTGAACTTAGATCTTGGATAATAATACACTATACTTTGAAGGACGTTGAACAATAATGCACCTAGAGTGATTCCAGCAGTGACAGACTCAGTCGTAATCCGACGTAGCAGATAGAAGAGATGAATTGAGCCAGAAATATTAAAATTTACGACATGTCAGCTAATCCACACATTAGCAAAGAAAATCAACTTTGAAAAGAATTAAAAAAACATAAAATCTCATTTACTTGAAGGTGTTTTCATTGAGAAATTGTTGTTGTAGTCATATAAAATCACCTTTGTTTTGTAGATTAGCTAACATGTCATAAATTTATATATTATTTAGCCAATTTATCTGCTTGACCTATCACATAAGATATCCACCAAGTCCGCCACCGTCGAAATCGTTCCGGTGCATTATTGTCCAACACCCCTGAAAGTTCAATGCATTGTTGTCCAAGGTCAAAGTTTTGTACATTGTTGTCCAATACCAAAAAATTTAATATATTAGCGTCCAAAAATTCATTTTTCAATATATACCATTATTTATGATATAAGATTACTATTATTAGATTCGAAATAGACAATACTATTATAAAAATATAACATTGCAATTGTTAATATAATATTATACAAAAAATTATTAATTAAAATGTGATATTAGAAACCGTGACAGTCAAATATATGACAATTAATATGGAACAGATGGAATGTATGATACACGGGATGGATTTACTTACAACCACCATGTCCATTAAAATATGTTGATGTTTTCTTTTCCGATTGTTTAAAGGCCAAACAATGGGTAAGAGACCGCACAACAAAGTCGAACCGGCACATTACAGTAGCACAAAATCAAAATCGACCAAACTACATAGTAAAAACAACAAAATATGATTAGATCTTTATCATTGCCTTCTTTTCCCCAAGAAACCATTTATAAACTTCTTCGCTGCTAATTCTTCGTCATCGCAAATCACATACAATTTATACTCCACCCTTTCCAGCTGCAAGCTTCCTCGTCAAAACTATCCAAACATAGCTTCACAAGAACATCCAACTTCTCACTACTGGAATCAACATATTGTTGATGTTTTACATAATGAATTTTTGTAAAAACTGATAAATTATGAAAATATAAATCAATTTTACAATAATTTTGACAAATTTATGATAGATATAGGTCCTGTTTTTTGGATTAGTTTGAATCACTTTTGGATGGATTGGATAAATTGTGATTTTTTTTTTTTTAGATTTGTGTTTTTTTGGGGGAATTATTTAAGGTTTGAATTGGTTGGATTAGATTGGATTTGATTTGATTGAAAGAACAGAGCCATAATAAATATTCATGAACTCTTTTATCCCTGTTCTTTGGATTGGTAACTCTTTTCAATCCAATCAAATCAATCCAATCCAACCTTACACAATTCTCAAAAAATGTTTTCTCTCTAAAAACACAATTGCCCAAAAAGTATCATAACTTATCCAATTCAATTTAACAAATATATCCAAACTTCATTTAATCTAATCCAAATAACAGTGACTTTAATATCTTGATAAATTTAAGTAAATACTAAAAAAAATGTAACAGATGACACTTGGCCAGCGAGGAAAGGGTTCCATGTGATTTGGGATCAGTAGTAGATATCACCATCCTAGTCCACCAACTTGATATACAAGTACAATACTCCCACTGTTCTTTTTTATCTGTCATTTATAGTTTTTAGTGTCAATTTTTAATCAGTAATTTCTAATATAAAACTTTTATAGAAAAATATAATATTATACTTTTTAAATAGTATTTTTTATTACGAATCTAATGATATCAATTTTGTACGATGAATCATTATACAAATTAAGATATTAACGGTCAAAATTTTTGCCACAATTTCCTAGACGACAGATAAAACAAAACAGAGGTAGTATCTAAGCAATCGTGTCAAATTAGACTGCTTTACTTTTCAATAAGGTACTGCACAATTTACGAGGACTATTTTTATTGGATAATTCTGTGCGGCATTCAAGTTGGGATTAAAAGTTTTGTACTGTACTGTTGTACAAACTAACACTTGCTTTCTTGGGGTCACTTCAGCTTTAATATCAGAAGCAGACTACATTTAGACTCTGGTCTTTCATGCAGCTCACTAGTTGCGGTGCTATAATTTATCATAATATATCAATCCACCATAATTTATCACAACCCATAATAATTAACTTTTCAAATTATTAAAGGGATATTAGATGACAATATACTAACTTTTGGGGTATTGGATTGTAATATACCGACCTTTATTATTGGACAACAATATCTCTGACATTTATATTTAGGTGAGATTATTATACCAACAGTGACTGAGGGGTGGTCTCGATTCTGACATGATGGGTGGAGAGAAAATAACCGGCTCTTGCCCAATAACCCCATTAACCCTTCGGTTTTTTCCACTAACCCACGTTGAAAACATCGGCCCTAACACAGTGACTAACGGGGTGGTGAACCGGTCTTCGTACTGACGTGAAACACAACCAACCAATGTCTTTGTAATATGGGTTAGTGAGAAAAACTATGGGGTTAATGAAGTTATTGACTTGGGACAATTTTTTTTTACTTCGCTAGCCATGTTAGCGCACATATAGATCGATTTACCACCCCCTTAGTTACTGTTGGTATAATAATGTCACCCAGGTATAAAGGTTAGGGATGTTGTTGTTTAATAGTAAAGGTTGTTATATTACAATTCAACACTCCCAAATGTTAGTATATTATCATCCAAAAACTCATTATTAAAAACAAAACTCACCACAACCCAAAATATTTGTCATTTAACTAAATTTTGATCGTTGATTATTCTCAAATAATAATGAGTTATGATATGAAGTTACCGTCATTATAATTTTACTAATGTATCTTTCTAATATCAGTAATTTCATACCATAACTCATTGTAATTTATGAGTAATCAATGGTCAAAATTTAGTCAAAGGACAAACATTTTGGAACGAACATAGTATTACTTAAGATGTGCACGCTCCCTGAAATATCATCGAAAAAAATTTATAAGTTGATTATACTATAGTTCAACTTCATTTGAGGCATCCTATCATCGAAAAAATTTATAAGTTGATTATATTATTCGTGACCACGCTTCCTGAAATACATGACAGTACTCTCTAATATCCATGACTGTACATCGTCATTTGTAAAATCAATAGTTGATACTTGATATTTACTCTTCTCGTCCTCATACCTAAACTATCTTTCTACCGAATTCATTCTCATTGTTTATACCCTGGGTTCTCGCGAATCAAAATTATTGTTAGGTTTTTTTTTCATCTATATTTGTGTCACCAATGAATACAGTAAAGTTAAATATTTGTGTTTGATAGGCAAACAATTGGCCTGGTTCTTTTACACGGTTGGTTGTGTGGTGCATTGCGGTGTGGAGGAAATGTGGTGGGTTGTAATGGGTTTGGGAAAAGTTGTGCTTGATTGTGGTGGGTTGCAGAAAGTTGTGTTGGGTTGTGGTGGAATATGGAAAGTTGAATTTTTAATCAAAAGATAAATTAAATTAGAAAAAGTAGATTATGGTGGGTTGTGGTAGATTATGGTGGATTGTGGTGAAATACGGAAAATTGCGATGCGGTGTGACATCACAGCATGTCAACCGCATTAAAGAACGGGGCCTAAATTGTTTTTCAATTACCAAGTTTTATTAAGACTAAATCTTTTTATACCAACTTACTTTTACAAAATAACATCATTATTTTCCCTCAGCAAAATATAACATACATATTTTATTAATTATGAGTAAATAAATAATATTAAAACATAAAAGTTGCATGCATGCAAGTAATGTTTCTAAAATGTATTAGATATATCGATGTAATAGAACCCAAACTTTATACAACCTTCGTTTTTATAACATTTGTTCATTAGTCTACTGTTACGGTCTATAATATTACTATTTAAAAATTTTATATAATATTTATTTACAATTGTAATATTATACTTTTAAGTTGTATTTTTTTTACAAATCTGACGATAATAATTTTATTTAACAAGTCATTGTATGTATTGAAAAATTTATGGTCAAATTTTTTTAAATTTTGACTATACGATTTTCAAAGTGAACATATAATATAGTACTCTATTCATTCCATATTAATTGTCACAATTTCGACATTCACCGTTTCCAATGTCATTTTTCCACTGATAATTTCTTATATAATATATTATTAACAATTGTAATATAATATTTTTATGATAGTATTTTTCATTACGGATCTAATGATGTAAATTTTATATAGCAAATGATTGTATATATTGAGAAATTTATGGTCAAATTTTTAAAATTTGACTGTATGATTTGCAAAGATGACAATTAATATGGAACAGAGAGAATATTGACTATGGCCCTATTCTTTTATGTGGTGTGCTGCGGTATGGTGTGGTGAAATTGTGGCGAATATAGTGAAATTGTGTTGGGTTATTGGTAAATTGTGGTGGTTATATATATATATAGGGAAATTGGATTATAATAATCCCTACTTTTACAAATTGGATGACAATAATCCCTACTTTCAATTTGTATTCTGGTGATCAAAAAAAAAAATAAAATTGTATTGTAGTGGTACCAAATTCATCACCACATTCTTTTTATTTTTTTCATGCCTACCCCATATTATTTTTATTTTTTTCGTTCCTACCCCATATATGAAGTGTAGTTGTTAAAACATTTTTTAAATTATTTTTTTGAGATTCCGAGCAATTATTATGATTTTTTAAAAGGAATAAAATTGAAAAAATCATAAAAAATAGAAAAATTAGGGAGAAATGATGTAAATTCATTAAAAATCGTGGTAAAGTGTTATACAAAGTTTTGAATCAAATGCAACACAAAATCTATGATATTTAGGGTATACTCTCGATTATGTCCCACTACAATACAATTTTTTTTTTTGACCACCAGAATACAAATTTAAAGTAGGGATTATTGCCATCCAATTTGCAAAAGTAAGGATTATTAGAATCCAATTTCCCTATATATATATATATATATATATATATATATATATATATATATATATATATACACACACAAATATTGTACTGGTAATTGTGAAGAGTTGAAAAAGTATTGATTGAAAATTTAGATTAAAGATATATTCCCTCTGTTTTTTAATTGTCACATTGGTAACTGTGTTAAAAACTTTGACCGCTAATATCTTAATTTGTACAATGATTTATCATACAAAATTGATGTTGTTAGATTCGTTATAAAAAATACTATTAGAAAAGTATAATATCGTAGATCTTTATAAAAATATTATGGATGATATTGTTGATTAAAGACATACCTCAAAAAGCGTGAAAGACAATTAAAAAGAACGGAGGGAGTATAATAAATTTGAAAAAATAATTTGTGGTGGGTTGTGGTGAAATGATATTTTGTGGTGGACTGTGACACCACATAAAAGAAAAGGCCTATGGAGGGAGCAGTGGTACTATGATTTTTAAAAAAATTCAAAGCAAAATTGAGTCGGAGTTCGCGCCTTCAAAACTTTCCTTTTCCTCTCTCTAAAAAAGCAAGCGATCATCACATCATAAGGCGATCCTGCAAACAACAGTACAGTATCGATTGTTCTCCTGCGAAATTCTAGGGTTTCGTGACTACTTTTGTCTGAATCTGTTTCTTGCAATCCCCAAATTCATACGGTGGGGTAGGTTAATATGAGGGCATCATCTTCATCTTTGTCACGGAGCACTTGCGATTCTCTGCTTCAGGAGTTGCAGGTTCCTCTTTCATTCGTATATAATCTTGACTGCTTTGCTTTCCCGCTGGCATTTTAGTTGTTGGATTTTGATTTTGTTTTTTTGAGATTTCAAATTGATTGTTGTAATGACCAATTTTGATGCTCAGGTTGCTTAATTGCTTGTTTTTCTTCCATATTTTAGTTTGCGCATATAATCTTGATTGGCTTCCCGCTAGCATTTTAGTTGTTTGATTTTGATTTTGTTTTTTGAGATTTCAAATTGATTGTTGTAGTGACCAATTTTGATACTCAGGTTGCTTAATTGCTTGTTTTTCTTCCATATTTGAGTTTGCGTATATAATCTTGATTGGTTTCCCGCTGGCATTTTAGTTGTTGGATTTTGATTTTGTTTTTTGAGATTTCAAATTGATTGTTGTAATGACCAATTTTGATGCTCATGTTGCTTAATTGCTTGTTTTTCTTCCATATTTGAGTGTGATTTGGCAGCTTTGGGAATCTGAGTTCGTACATGTTTTACCCAGTTCGTTTGCTGGGCATTTTAGCTGTTGGGTTTTAATTGTAAAATTGAAAATTGAGCTAAGGTTTTGGGAATGTGGAGTGACTTGATTCGATAATTAAGCTGTACAAATATGTTTGCTTTACAAGTTTGATTACATCCAGCCAAATATGCCATAATTGATATGATTGCTGCAAGCTTTATGTCCTAGTATTGCAAAGAGTAGTTGACAAGTGTAGTCTGATGCTCCTTTAAAACTATTTTATTAAGAAGTTTGATCCCTGTCTTTTATTCTAGTAATTGTGGTTTTAGTCTCAACTTCGTGAATTGACTGGTACTTGTGTTATGTCATCTAGAAAATATGGGATGAAATTGGGGAGAGTGACAAAGAAAGAGATAAAATGCTCTTAGAACTTGAGCAAGAATGCCTCGACATTTATCGAAGGAAGGTAGAGAATACGAGGAAGCATAAAGCTGATCTTCACCAGGCACTTGCTGATGCTGAAGCTGAAATTGCAGAACTCATTTCAGTACTTGGAGAGAGAACCTTGTATTCACGGGTCTGTTCCTCATTACATGCCTTGATTCTGCGGAATCTATCAATTATGGAGGGTTGTTGCATCCATTTAACTTGCTTCTTTTATGAATTCAGTCCCTCTGATGTTAATGTTTGCTCTAAAAGGTGAATGGCACTCTAAAGGAGCAGCTATCTTCCATGAAGCCGTTCTTGGATGAATTAAGAGTAAAAAAGGAACAAAGGGTTAAAGAATTTCTAGAAATAGAGTCCCAGATAATTCGTATCTGTGCTGAGATAGCAGGGAATGATCATTTTATAGATAATGCTGAAGCACAATTGGATGAGCATGACTTAACAGAAAAAAAGCTGGCAGAGCGCAGATCACATCTTGAAGAGCTTCAAAATGAGAAGGTTTACAACCTAGGTTCTAAAAGTTTGTATGCAGTTGCAAAAAATGAAATTTGACACCATAATTTGCCTCCTTTCCCTTGCAGGTTCTCCGCCTGCAGAAAGTAAATGGTCATATTAGTAGCCTGTATGATCTGTCAATGGTGATGTCTGTCGATTTCAGATCTACGCTAGCACAAATTCACCCAAGTTTGGCTGATCAAGGCTGTGGTCAATCAAAGAGTATTAGCAATGACACTCTTGCTAAACTGATGGGAGCTGTAAATTCACTTAAACAGGAGAAACAACGAAGGTTGCAAAAGGTAATATAACCAAATGCCGTCTTTTAATTGTGACATCTCTGTAGGAAACATGCACTTTTATTTTATTTGATAAAATACAAGCTAGATGTGTTGGAAGTCACTTGGAACTTAAAATATGTTATTGACGTAATAACTGTCTCAAGACAAGTGTCAGTTGAACATCCATCCTACTATAGGAAATGTTATCCTGCTATAGTATGCTAAATCCAATAATTGACTCTATCCCTCAGATGAAGTATGTCTACAGTGCTGATGGGTGACGAGCATCAGCTTATGCTTGGGCTTATTGAAACTGGTTCATGAATCTGTGCAATATAGAGGGTGTCAACAAGCTCTTTTGGTGGTTGATTTGAAATTTTTCATACGGTCTTCCCTATGCCATCCAAAGTGGCAATTGTGACACCACACTATATTTCTTAGTAGTTATGCACATATCTGTACAAGTGTTAAAACAAACTATGTCTTGTGCTTTCTACGAGGTAGTCATTCTTTTCTTATACTAATTACTGATTTCAGTTTCGAGTTTGGCTAGTTTATATGTGAACAAACCACGAGTGACGAGCATGAAGGTCACCTGTATTGTTCAGGAAGCCAAAACATGGGTTCTTTTGTTAATTGTGTTTTTGGAAAACTATAACATGGATCCGTCTGATTCTTTATGATGTGGTTCTTGGTAGAGTTCTCTGCTTTACTTTTTGTTGTCACTCAGTAATTCATGATATGATGAATGGCTGGACAAATGTGACTAAATAGGTGTTTCTCTGGGCAGGTCCAAGATTTAGCTAGTACACTGATTGAATTGTGGAGCATATTAGAGACTTCTACAATTCAACAGAAAAAATTTGAACATGTTACATCCCTCATCTCTAGCTCTGCTGATGAGGTTTCAAGGCCAGGCTCTCTGTCTCTTGATGTCATTGCAAAGGTTAGTCCTTTACCCAAGTTTTGTTACGCATGTTTGTATTTCTGCATATGGTTAAAGGCTATAGATAAATACTACTGCTAAACTGTTTCTTTTTCCTTTCCTTTTTATTTTGGCTTTCCCCTTGGGGTTCTTCGTAGTGTGAGAATGAAGTTGAGCAGCTGAGTACCCTTAAAGCCAGTAAGATGAAAGAGCTGGTTTTGAAGAGGCAGACTGAGTTAGAGGAAATTTATAAAGGGGTCCACGTAGACTTTGACAGTGATGGTGCAAGGAAAAAGCTTATCAGCCTTGTAGATTCTGGTACTGTTGAGTTTTTAGTCACTGAAGATTGTAAAGTCTCACTTATTTCTCTACTTTCATGCTAAACTCCTCCTTTCTTGCATGACTTTGAAAACTAGCGTTTTGATCTTTCTCCTAAGCTTGTCAGCTCCCTACTCACTACTTAGTTAAGGTAAAAAGATATCAAATTTCGCAAATGCTCATTCATTTGTAGCAATATCATCCATTCAATTATGTGAATGTTCCTTTTCGAGGAAAAAAGGTAAAGAAAATGATTGGTGATTCATTTATTTGTTCCAGTATCCATCATGTCTTGTTTTGTTCGCCTTATTGAGCATTACTCAAGAGTCAAGACCCATACATGTGACTCTTTGATTCATTTTGGATAAACTTTTAGGCTGTAAGTGCTTGTATGGTTTGTAACAATATAATAATTGTTGACTAGCTGTTCATGCATGGTTCACAGGTACTGTTGACTTGTCGGATATGCTCTCTTGTATGGATGATAAAATTAGACAAGCAAACGAAGAAGCACAGAGCAGGAAGGAAATATTAGACAAAGTTGAGAAGTGGAAACATGCTGCAGAAGAAGAAAGTTGGTTAGATGAGTATGAAAAGGTAATGATTTAGACCAACGTTCAACGCAAAATAACTCTTTATTGACTGTAGTTTCATTTCATTTGCTGATCTAATGAGAAAAATGGTGAAACACTATTAGTCCAAAATTTCCTACAGACCCTTGCAATTTTATGTTGATGCCTAAAAACTGGTACTGCTTTCTTTTATCAGAAGAAATCAAGCACAATTTCAATTCCCTTAACAAAGAGCATCTGTCAATTTCTTCAGTTCCGTCCAAGATATAAATTACATCATCCTCACAAAATACATCTGTCAATTTCTTTTTGAGTTTTCCTGATGTGTCATTTGGGACTCTGGACACTCTGGTGGAGTTGTGAAAGTATCCTTTGAAGTACTCATGCAAGACTCCATATGGCTTACCAAAGCAGTATAGGGTAATCTGGTCTTATTTTATGCATAATTCCTGCTGTCTGAGAAGAATTTGATAGGTTTGAAAACTCTCTGGCTTTGTTCAATCAACGAGTGGACACATAAAATCACCGGTAATTGTGGTTAGTCTTAGAAAGTCAATTTTTTTTAATCTCTAATTTGTGCTTTATCCTCACTCTGTCAAGACTGAAACTGTAATGCTTATTCTGGCTTCTGTATTGTGACCAAGTCGTGTTTGTATTCTTTTTGACTGGTACTTATTTCAGTTAGTGTATGAGATATGGCAGTTACGATAAGCAAAAAGTACACCTGTTGGAGTGTTACGTGAGGAATTTAAAATTAATCTCAGATTGCAAGTTCCTGCTGCTCAGTGTTCATTCATCTGTGTCCTCTTTCCAGGATGAGAATCGATATTGTGCAGGTAGAGGAGTACATAAAAATCTGAAAAGGGCAGAAAAGGCAAGAGCTATGGTCAGCAAAATTCCATGTGAGCTTTTCATTCTGCTTTTGTTTTGGCTGAAACTATGAGTTTTCTTTAACTTTTGCAGTTATGCCATGTAAAAATTCACTGAATGTTATTTTCTAATTATAACTTTTCCAATGCTCCAAGCTTTGTTCTGTCATAGTTCAACACCGACTTCGTAAAAGACTAAAAGAGTGAATTTGAAAACTTCTTATTAGTTATTTTCTAATTATTGAAAGAGAAAGGGGACGTTCTAATACAAAACTGATAATTTGGGGTCAAAGATACCGATAATTAGGGGGGGGGGGTTGGGGTGCAGAGGAAGAAGAGAAGTAGATTTACAAAAGGAAGAGAAAGAGAACACAAGAGGGAACTTTGAAACTGGGGAAAAGACCTTCTAGTAGTGTTTTCTATTATACCTAAACAAACCCTTAGAGAATAGGAAATCAAACATAGCTAAGACATTACTAGAATAACCTTATCCTGACTCATCTAAAATACCTTGTTTTAGTATATATGAATGTCACATATGATAAAGAAATAAAATATATTTCACTTGATAGCTTTGCTTGGGATCAATAGTCACATATATTGACATCTCTTGTAAGAAATTGATGGCAAATAGGGATAAAACCTCAGGTTGTGATCTAAGAGTTATGATTTCATTAGGAATTGATAGATAAGTCTTGCAAGAAAAATAACTCAAGTGTCGCAAAGACCATGCATTAAGTTTGGATAAATGGCTAAATTAGAAGTAGAGGCTACAGTAGATATACATGAAGAAATAAGAGTTGCATATGGTCAGTGGCCACATGATTAGGATGGGTATAGGGTTGTACATGAGTTAGGTCCACTTGGCAAGACTTCATGTTTGGCTCGGTCGAAGTTTGGCTTGAGCTTGGTTTGACCAAAGCATGGTTCCCATGCTTTAGCTAGACAAGCCCAAGTGTCTGGCATCTAGGCTTGACAAAGTTGGGTTGAGCTTGTTTATTTGTTTTAGAAGTAAATTGCAGAGAATTATATTTGTAACTTAGATACCGATAAACCTCTGGTTACTAAGGCTGCTTAATATGGAACATCCTTTTGTTGGCTGTTAAATTCAGCATATCAATGCTGTTAAGTAGTCTGAGATTGAGTTGGTTTTTAATGAGCTCAACCTTTTCAATGCAGCTCTTGTTGAGAATCTGATGTCAAGAATTAAAGCCTGGGAAGCTGAGAGGGGAACACAATTCCTTTACAGCAAGGTAATTGGTCAGCCTGTCCTTTGATTTTTAGCCCTTTTGAAGTTTTCTTGTTGCTTCTGAAGAGTTGGGATCACTGGATTTTCAGGAACCTTTGTTATGTCAATTGGAAGAGTACAATGTACAACGTCAGCACAGAGAAGAGGAGAAACGTAGAGCCCGGGTATGTAATATGTATGCTTGTGATCATTATATATAATACATTGCATTTCTGTCTACTCTTGCTTGAAATAGTCGACTTAGTTTCTACACCAAATGGGAGTGAAACAAACCAATTTGACTTTGCAAAACCAAATAAAAGGGTAGCATTTGGATTGCTATGAGGTCGGTTGGTAGAACTGGAGATTCACTACCACAAACAATAGTGCGAAATAACAAGAAATATAATGAGATCAAACACAATGATTTAACATGGAAAACCCAAGAAAGGGTAAAAATCACGAATGATGCAATAGAACCATTTAGGGATTTACAACTTAGGAGTTGCAATGGAAGTTCTGAGAACTTACAAGGATGCTCAGCCTAATCCTTATTCACATCCTCCCTCACCATAAAAACCATAAGGATAACTAAGCAGCTAAGCAAAACCAAAGGACTCTCAATAAACATCCTCATTAAGTCATCATTAGTAATCCCCATAAGAAACACTTGTGAAAAATACCAAGAGTCTCCGCGAAAACCGCCACTAACACTGATACAATCTGTGTGCAGAGTGACACAGTCCGTGTCACTCTTGACATGACCCGTGCCACTCGATTTCTGAGTTTTCTTCCTCTCTGGATCTGTGCATGACAGTGTCATGCCAGAACCTGTTGGTGTCGCTTTTTTCAACCACCTATCATGACTTCCATGAGATTGATTAACCTGAGCCTGGCCTCCATGGGGCTCCACATCTCAAGACATATCATACATGTAAATATTGATTTGTTTTGGTGGTCCAAGTGCAAACATATTATGCAACAACTATCATGAAATTTATTCGTTTCTGAATTTGACAGGAGCAGAAAAAGTTGCAAGAGCAGGTTGCAACAGAAAAAGAAGCCATGTTTGGTTCGAGGTCTAATGTGAGAAAACCATTGGGTCAGAGCAACCATAACACAATGGTTGGCACTCCAGTCAGTCGTCGCATTATAGGGACTCCCTCAACCTCAGGGCGTCTCGGCATTTCAGGCAGCAGAGAACGAAGAGACAGCATGAGAGTTGGTGGCTTGATACCTGCCAACTTCGTGGCTCTTTCGAAAGACGACTCGGTCTCTCGGGGAAACTAGTCTGGATGGCAATGGGCCGGGTCCAACTGGACCCGGACCCGCCCCGAGACCCGGTGGGTCCCAAAAACCTGGACCTAGACCCAGACCCGCCTAAATGGGGTGGGTCCGAGCGGGTCTGGGTCGAGTCCAGGACCCATTGCCATCCCTACTAGAGCCCTGCTCTGGCTACCACTTTGAGCTTTTTATGTTAAGCTTTTATTCAAGATATGATGATCCAGAATTTCTAGAGTGATTCCAATGAATGTGCATTGAGCATTTGGTAAGTATGTGTGTATATTTGCTGAAATGGTAGCTACTTATTTGGCTTTTGAACTTGCAGCAATGTCTTAGCCAACATTGGAACCTGAAAAGTAAGCAAATTTCACCTTTGGTGAAAGGTATGTTCACTGTTGAGTAGCAATTTGTGTCTAGTTGCCTGCAGAGGTTCCTGAGCTTCATAAATGATACACAGGTTTTTAATGGTGATTGAATTTAGGCCAATTTTATTCCTTAAATCTATAGCTGGTACTAATAGACTATTATTGGATTATACAGTTTCTTGGCCCTTTTGGCAAACAATTCTTAGTTGTTGGCTGTTTTGGATTGACTGCTTATCATTAGCTATTTTGATTGACGGTTTGTATTAGCTGTTTAGATTGGCTATTTGGAAAAGTTATGATTGATAAAGTTTGTTGTTTTTAAAAATCTCATTTATACCCTTTATCAACAGTATTAAAACAATATATATAAATTACTTTTATGATGATATATATGTAATTTTTGGTAAGTTTTGGGTTAAATGCTAATTTTTAGAACATTCATTCCAATAGGTTGTTTATGTCAGCATATTGAAAATTGATCTATTGGATCCAATTAGCCAAATGAATAGGTTGTTTACCAAACACTTATTTTACTTCAACTTGGTCAAATCTTACCATAAATCATTTAATAGAAGTGTTTAGTAAGCATGGCCAAGTATGCATAATATCAAAATCGTCAATTATGTGGCTCTAGTTAATACTACTAATATGTTGATACAGAAAAGACAAACCAGAGATGCGTGGATTTTTTTTTTCAAATTCCTTTTTTTTTTTCATTTTTTTTGGTAAAACATCTTGTCATTCCTCCATCAACTCCAAGATTCCCTTGTTAATCTTTTCACACCGACAGCCTCTAAAATTTTTAAATCAAGCATTTTCAATGCACCGAAAACCTGCCCCACCAGTACACTTACATCCCACCTGAAAGTGTCATCTGAAAAACTTTCTTGCAAATCTAATCAATGGATCTCTCAATCAGCAACCCCTCTATCCCCAAAACAGAAGAAGATCTGAAACAATTGGAAGACTCCCTCCCAAAAGAGCTATGGTTCAACACCTACCCCATGTACTTTTACCAAGGATTTTGGAACATAATTCTCCAATCTACAATTGCTTGCCAAAACCATTTCATAGCTCAACACAATGACATCTTCATTGCTAGCCTACCCAAAACTGGCACAACTTGGCTAAAATCCCTCCTTTTCTCTCTTCTCAATAGGGAGAAACACCCCCCTCACTCCCAAACACACCCTCTACTCAAACACAATCCCCATGAGTTGGTCCTCCAACTAGAATCCATTATCTATGCAGACCTGAAAAATCCGGATCTGGATAAGATAAAAACAACTTCTAGTGTGGGTCCCGCTTATAATGGGTGCGCAAGACTTCTGGGCACCCATCTCCCTTATCGATCCCTGCCCGGATCGATGAGGAGCTCAAACTGCAAGATTGTGTACATATGTAGGAACCCTTTGGACACCTTCATATCATCATGGTTGTTCTACTTGAACTATGAGGAGAATCATAGTGTGAAGGATGACATGATCAAGGAATACTTTGGCAAGTTTTGTGAAGGGAAGTTCCCATTTGGACCCTTTGAAGATCATGTGTTGGAGTACTGGAAGATGAGCTTGGAGAGGCCTGAAAAAGTGTTGTTTGTCAAGTTTGAGGATTTGAAGGCGAATTTCGAGGGCGAGTTAAAGAGATTGGGGGGTTTCCTCGGGCGAACGATTTCGCCCGAGGAGGAGAAAGATGGGGTGGTGGATGAAATCAAGAGGTTGTGTAGCATTGAAAGGTTGAAGGAGGTGGAGGCTAATAAGAGTGGAAGGGTGTATTCTTTCATTGAGAATAGGTGGTTTTTTAGGAAGGGAGAAGTTGGAGATTGGGTTAATTATTTGGATCATTCTGTAGTGGAGAAGTTTGAGAAGATGGTGGAAGAGAAATTTAGTGGCTATGGACTGAAATTATGATGTGTATGTGTATGTGTATGTGTATGTGTATGTGTATGTGTATGTGTTCAATCAAATATTTTGGTTATTTTCTTTCTGGTTCATATTTTCTTTGAGTATTGGATTGTTTTTTGGTTAGGTTGAATATAAATCTCTTAACTTATGCTAACTTATCCAAATTTAACACAATTCCCCAAAAAAATATCATAACTTATCCTAATTTATCTATCCAAACCTGAAAATAACCTAACCAAAGAACAGAGTCATAGTTGCTTTTTTGAATCTTGAAAGTCGACCTAATAAGCACTTTCTTGGCTTGAGGTTTGGATGGATTGGATTAGATTGGATTGGATTGGATAAATTATGATATTTTTTTGGGGAATTGTGCTTTTAGAGAAAATGCTTTTATGGGGAATTGTGTAAGATTTGGATTGGACTGGATTTGACTGGAAAGAGTTGCCTATCCAAAGAACATGCCTATCTTGCTTCATGATTTGGCAAAACAATATTATGTATCTTATTTTCTTCACAACATCAAGGAACTCCAAGCCTCATTTACAACTCACAATACATACACAAAACTCTCAATGTCATCACAAAACATGAAAATCAAAAGAAAATCACAAAAAATATACACCAGGAGTGAATCTCAGATTCACTTTATACACGCCTCTCAATCAAAAACTACTCAAACAAGTGATCAATCATATCTCCATCTGCAAGGGCTTCTGACCTTTCCCACTAGTAGAGACAACTTCATCGCACAAATACACCCCACGCCGGGTGGAATAATAGGGTGGTTGATCGAATGCCAACCATGCATTTACAGGGAACTTGACCTTCCGACAACTCCCATGGGGGGTGACCAAGGTGACATCTACAAAGTCGACATACCATCCAGCGCCAATGCCAGAGTTGTCGTGGCTAAGGGTTATGCTACAGACAGGGCCCTCAAGGCAATTGCCATTCAATGCGAAAGCGTCGAGGTTGCCCCTCCTGAAGTAGCCACGCCACTCGCCCATCAGCCCCCACGACGCGAGGTTTGTGATGTTTACGCGGTTGGTGTATATGTCTCGAAGCTCTAGGCTCACTTTCGCGTATGTCCCTGCGTTTTGTATGTCTCCTGTTTTCACGTAGATTACGTATGTGCAGTCTTCGTCTTGGAATCTCTTGTTCTCTACCTACGCAAAAACGAGTTGGGGAACTTGGGTTAGTGAGCATGGGTTATATTCATTGGATGAGGTGGAAACAGTAAGACACATAAGGAGAATCAGAGTTTGACTCTTTGTATTAACTTGCTTTCCAACGGTGAGCGTGAACTTAGTTAAAATAATTAAAAAAAAGGGTGTAGACCTCACATTTAATAATTTAAATACACTACAACCAAAATAAATTTTAAAAAAAAACTATCGAGAATCTCGTCTTCATCCTCGTGTGCTGAGCATGAATCTGAGTTATTCTCACCACCGATACTCGTTCTCGTCGCTGCACTCCCTTTCTCATTCTCGCCCATTCCACATTAGCGTCTATGCCACTGTCAAACTCGCCGCTGCAGTTGCTTTTACCCAAATGTGACTGGATAGTCGATCTAAAAAAAATCATTTTCTTAGGAAATTAAGAAGGATTTTTGGATGGTAACATACCCATCTTTTGAGGTATTAATTGGATTGCAATATACTCATGGAATATTAACATACGGATCTTTAAGCCTATGTGACTTTAATATACTTACTATGATTTAAGTGACGGTGAACTAGTTTCAATAATAATATGGCACGTAGTCAAAATATCCCAAGACCTTAACCATTACAGACCCATTTAAGTCATCATTGATACCAATGCACCACTATTAAAATCATGACAAGCACATTAAAATCACCTAGGGAAATACACCATGATAAGTGGTATAATTTGCGATCAACATGTTGAAGAAATGATCACAAACTGAAGCCGTTGAATATGGAAACAAAATACTATCATATTAAAACGATATTATGAATTATGAATTATGAAAGAGGTAGGTTCATCTAATTTCTTACTTACCATAGAATAAGCCTGGAAAGGAAGAGCAGCAAGAAGGAAGAACAAACTGAATAAATGAAGCTTCATATTCATGGTTCTGATAGCAGGCCAGATATACACCTGTTCAGGTAGATAGATAGATGATCAAGCCTCTTTGTATATCACTTACAAAATGTTCTTGATCATGCTCATGTGTAATGTTAGCCTCAATCTTTTTATGTAAGAAAAATACTGCAAAAATAATATAAAAAAAAGATAACTAACGACAATATGGGGAGCACGCAGCTTTTTAATCTTCATAGTTGATTTCCTCTAATTTTGTTTTCCTTACAACTGTTGGAGAAAAGATGGTATATTATCCCTCAGTTCCATATTAATTATCGATCTTAGAAATCGTGCAAACGAGGGCTGCTAACTCTAACCCAAGAGCAATCGTGAATAAGTCTTTCGTCTTCAGTAGCAGTAAAATGTCAAAAATTTTAATAATAAGTTTCTCAATATATACAATGAGTTGTTATATAAAATTACCCCTATTATTTTCGTACTAAAAAGTACTATCATAAAAGTATAATATTGCAATTGTTAATAACATATTATGTAAGAAATTATCAAATAAAAAATGACATTGAATATCTTAAAAATCACAATTATGATAATTAATATGAAACGGAAGGAATAATTGATAAAATAGAACAAATAATCTATCACTAAATTGTTGCTTACATGACACAGTCAAGTACTTGACTATCAAATCACGAACATGGTCTCAACATATAATTTTACTCATTGTTTTTCTCTTTCTGAAGAATTCTGTTCTAAGGTTACAAAGCAAAGTTGGAAGTTTCCTGTCTCAACTTCATTTTGCCATAGATTTGTCTCTTTCAAAAAATAATAATAATAATAAGTGGAAAACTTATATTCTTCATTATAAACATGTTTGGATTCTATCCTTTAAGTTATGAGGTGTTGACATCCCCTCCTCCATTATAAGGTTGTTGGGTTAGTAAACCCATTATAAGGCTGTTGGGTTAGTATACCTTTGAGATAGAGGGTCCGATGTCTTTGACTTTCACCCGTTGTTAAAAAAAATCCAGATTCAAAATCAGTATCGGTGTCCCAAATAAAAGAAAAAGGAAGAAAATAAGCTAAGAGCATGCACAACGTGGAAATTTATGCGTTGAATGTTTACCTTCTCTCTTAATTGGCACATTTCCTCTCCTTCCTCTTTTTTTTTTTTTTTTTAATTCCTGAGAGTTCTAAAGTAACGTAGCATTCCTGAAACCTTATTTTTTAGAATGGTAAGGGTCTGTCAAATTCATGGGTAAAAAACAGTTGGGTAAAAATTAAATTTTGATAACTTTCGGTAATTTTTGGTAAATTCTGGTAACTTTTGACAAATTGATGCCAATATATCAAAATTAATTTTTTTTTTAAATTTGATAATTTTTGATAAATTTTGGTAAGTTTTGGTAAATTTAGGTAAAAACTGGTAAATTTGGGTAAGTTGGACTTACCCATAAATTTGACAGGGCCTAAGTTAGGTTTTATTTTTTCATTTCCTTCACGTTATGTTACCTAACCTTACCCGAATCCTTAGAAAAACACTTTCAAGTCAATGTCATTTTATTTTATTTTAACTTTTTTATCTTTTCTTTCTTTATCTTACAAATCTTATTTAATCTAATTTAATCCTACCTCTCTAAAAAATCGAAAATGGAACAAAAGAAAAAAAGGGGAAAGAGAGAAGATGTCAACTACAAAAGAAAAAAGAGTAAAAATTGCACGAATAAAGTTCCACATTATGGACATGCCGTAACACTAGACACATCCCTCTCTATTTAATGTCAATTACGACACTTTCATACCACACTCCTCTGTCTGCATTGACTTCTATATTCAACTTAAACTACTCACAAAACAGTAATCCCCTGCTCTTATGTTAATCCCCATCTCCACCAAACCAACCTTCTTTTAAATCCTTCTGCAAATTTCATGCATAAGTAAGAATGTGTTCTTCTGGGTCACATCAAACCATTACATTCCTCTGATTACTCCTCCATCACCACCATCATCATATTCTGATCACAATTACATGTAAACTCACTGTTTTTCTACCATAAAAAGGAAGTGTCAGGAGTATTTTGAACAAGTTTTAAGGGGAGACGGGTTTGACCTTCGACTCCTAACTACTCAAGTGATCCCTCATCATATTTCTGATCACAATTACAGGTAAGTCACTGTTTTCCTACCATAAAAAGGAAGTGTTGGAGTAGTGTGAATGAGTCTGAAGGGGAGACGGGTTTCACCGTCGACTCCATGTGTTGGAGTATTGTGAATATAAGTCTTAAGGGGGAGGCGGGTTTGACCCTCGATTCATAGTTACCCAAGTGATCCTTCATCTTGTGCAGGTGACCGTGTTACCCCATATTCCCAACAGTAAGTAAGGAAGGAAGGAAGGAAGGAAGAAAAAGGAAGTGTTGGAGTATTGTGAATATAAGTCTAAGGGAGACGGGTTTGACCCTCGTCTCATAGCTATCCAAGTGATCCCTCGTCTTGTGCAAGTGACCGTGTTACCCCATATTTCCAACAGGAAGGAAGGAAGGAAAAAAAATGGGGAATTGTCATGCGGCGGAAGCAGCCGCGGTGATGATCCAGCACCCACCGGAGAATGGCAATGACAATGGTAAGGTGGAGAGAATTTACCATTCAACAAGTGCTAACCAGGTGATGGTTTGGAATCCTGGTTATTATGTGGCTCTAGTTTTGGAACAGCCTCAGCAGAGGAATCGTCTCAAGCTTCTTAAGCCTGATGATACTTTGCACATTGGCCATCTCTATCGCCTTATCCCCTTTGAAGGTTAGTACTCTATGAACATCCACTCATTTTAGCATTAGTTGCTTGCTTCATTTTAGTAGTTTCTTAGATCCCATGTTGTCTCAATTTTTCATGCTTACAGTCAAGGCTGTTAACATCGGGATTTTAGCTTTTTTTTAAGATTAGTAAACGGTCCAACCTATTAGGTCCCTACTCCCTGTTTCAGGGTAACCTAACCCAATGGGCCTTCATTGGACTAGGTACAGGAATGTCTAAAGTATTTTCTTAAATTTTTAAGTCTCATTCTTTTATACGGCTGGCTGCGGCGTAGCATTGTGGTGGAATTATGGTGAATTGTGGTAGGTTTGGAAAAGTTGTGGTGGACTGGTGGGTTATGGAAAGTTGGGTGGGTTTTAGTTTTAATAATTGTAAATGTGTTGGAAAATGTGAAATTGTAATTGGAAAAAATGATATAAATTAAATTAGAATAAGTAGATTGTGGTGGGTTGTGATGAAATATGACAAGTTGTGGTATAGTGTGACACCGCAGCTGGCCAACCGCATAAAAGAACATAGCCTTGACATTGCTTGCTTGCCTGACGCAAAGGTAAATGTGCAGATGTGTTGAAGGAGTTTGCGGCGAAGAAATCGGTAAAACTAGGGAAGTTGCTCAAGGAAAGTGGAGTAATTGGGGTTGACAACAACAACGACGAAGGTGATGATGTTGGCTATGAATCCCAACTGGTTTCTAAGGTCAATCTCTACTTCATTTCTTTTTTGTTGCTAATTAGTTATTGCACGTTATTGTGCGTTTGTTAATTTCTTCGGAAATGATTTTTTTCAGAAAAAATTTCCTTTAGAAAGACTTTCTCTAACTCTCTTGGAAAATAGTTTACTAAACTTGTAAGAGAAATAGTTTCATAGTCAAACGCTCTCTTAAAATTTTAGCTTATATTGTTTAATGGTGATTTGGTATGTTAGTATGGTCCATGTTGGAAAAACAAGAGTGACATTGGGTAAAAAAGTCTACGTCTAAAAAGATGCGTTAGCACTTTTCACTCTTATTATTGGGTCTTCATTCGTTAGGCAAAGACCTTTTTTCTCACCGTTAATTCTCAACTACAATGATTTTTAGTCAAAACATTCCCATTTATTGATTTTGGGATGGATGTTTAGAACTGCTCACCCTCGTGTTATAGTGGACTTCATGTTGAGCAAGACGCACGTCATTCTCAAATTCATAATTGGGATTTACTGTACTCACTGCTGAGGAAGCCTATTAAGTCAATGGGGTAGATGAAAAGTTCTATAGGCTCCTTTAAAATAAGAGTGAATATATAGGTCATCTTCTTTTACAAAGTAAATTAACGGTTTTATTAGTGTGGGACCATGTTAATAAAAAACTTAAGCTAATAGGTGTAGGCCAAATGATGGTTTTATACTTTAATAAGTCCCCTCACGCGAATGCCCTTTGGGCTTGAAACGTAGATGCTGTGAAAGCTCCTTCACCTTGAGGCAAACGAATATGGGGGGTTCGAACCTGAAACCTCCTGCTCAGGTCTGGCTTCGATACCATGTGAAACCATCTCAACCAAAAGTTTAAGCTAATAGTTGTAGTCCCAGGAATGGTTTCATGGAGCTACAACCATAAGCTTAAGCTTTTGGTTGAGATGGTTCCGCATGGTATCAGAGTCAGACCGATAAACAAGAGGTTTCGGGTTCGAATCTGATCAGTACCCCTCATATTCATTTGCACAAGGTAAAGAGGGCTTTTGCAGCATCCACGCTTCAAGCCCAAAGGGCATTCGCGTGAGAGGGCGTGTTAGACTATAAAATCATTCCTGAGACTTCAACTATCAGCTTAAGTTTTTGGTTGAAATGGTTCCACAATTAAGCCCTATTCTTTTATACTGCTGGCTGATGTAAGACGCGGTGCGTTGTTGTGGAATTGTGGTGGAATTTGGAGGGTTTGGAAAAATTGTGGTGAATTGTGATGGGTTGTGGTCAGGTGTAATGAGTTTTGTTTTTAGTAATTGTAAATTGTGTCGATAAATGTGAAAAAATAATTGGAAAAAGTGAGATGAAAAGTTGTGATTGATTGTGGTGGATTGTGATAAATTGTGGTGGATTAGTATGTTGTGATGGGTTGTGGCAAGGTGCGGTGTGCTGTGGCACCGCAGCCAGCCAGTCGCATAAAAGAACAGGGCCAGAAAAGCTAACTAATGTTGAAAATTTTTGGAAGTGACAATGTCATGATGTTTCACAAATTGCAGATAAGGAGTGGTGGCCTGAGTAGCAGTAGAGGTGTAGGTAGGCTTCTTGTTGTTCGGAGAGGCCAATGGAGGCCAGCTTTGCCGAGTATAGCAGAATCCCCTGCTTTATGAATCCGACCGTAGCCTTGTGCTATCCTACAATTTATTATGTGTTTTCGGAGTATGTGCTCCAAATTCTATAATTGTTCACTCATATATATTAGGTTGTTCATTCTGATCCAAATGATTGTTCGCTCGCAAATATCTAGGGTATATGTCCCGGGTGCATCTAATATATATTGGTGTTATCCTTCATTGCCTTTGTAACACTTAATTAATTTACCAGACTGATTTAGAAGCTGTTTGGCAACCAACTGTCGTTGTTTCTAGTTGTAGGTTATTTACTTAGTTAGTTCTTTGACTGTTTTGTTAGTTGTTTTTGTTGCTTGTTTGTATTAATTGTTTGTATAAAAGGATGTTCGATAGAGTTAGTTGTTTGTAGTATGACATTTTCCCTTGATTTCTAATTGTACCATTTACTTTAGTTTTAGTGTTTATTTAAACATTCAAATTTGTTAAATTCATTTTTAAGTTTGACATTATGATTTTTTAAAATTAATTTTTAAGCTTTTTCATCCATACTTTTGATTCATTTTAGGTTTAACGTTATGATTTTTTTAACTTTATTTTTTAATGTTCTTTTATCTCGGCTTACTTTTATAATAGCATAATTAAGTGAACTACTATATCGACTGAGCATATTTTACGCGTTTTTTCTAATATATTTAAAAAATTTATGAATAAAATATAATCTTATAAAATACGTAATTATATTCATTAAGCACAATTATATTAATTTTTCAATATTAATAAATAGTATAATTTGTAAATTAAATAGTGTTTATTTAAACATTCAAATTTGTTAAATTCATTTTTAAGTTTGACATTATGATTTTTTAAAATTAATTTTTAAGCTTTTTCATCCATACTTTTAATTCATTTTAGGTTTAACGTTATGATTTTTTTTAATTTATTTTTTAATGTTCTTTTATCTCGGCTTACTTTTACAATAGCATAATTAAGTGAACTACTATATCGACTGAGCATATTTTACGCGTTTTTTCTAATATATTTAAAAAATTTATGAATAAAATATAATCTTATAAAATACGTAATTATATTCATTAAGCACAATTATATTAATTTTTCAATATTAATAAATAGTATAATTTGTAAATTAAGGCAAGTTTATTTCATAATTAAACTAGGATGGCAAATAATTAAAGACTAGAAAAATGGAGGTATTTTATAATACCTCTACATCTTTATATCATCATCATCACCATCATCATCCTGGTACCATCCTCGAACTGCAGACCTACCAGTTAAATGATTAGCAAGCATAGCCTAGCTAACCAACAAACCAAAGGCAGGATGGTGCAAGAAATTGCTAACTAAATTATACTCCCCCCAAATAAGTGTCAATTTTACAACTCCAATAACTAAAATACCTAAATTACCCTTAATTAAATGAATTTTTGTTTTATTTTACCTTTTAAACTACTACTTTATTACTCTCTTTACATTGAAATTAATGGAAGGGTATATTTGTCTACCCATAAATTTTTTACTCTTTTTCCTATATGCATTAGGTTTAGAGAGTTGGCTAATTTGCCACTTAAAAAGGGACGGAGGGAGTATACGATTGTTTCCAAGTATAAAGCACATGAAACCGTCTTTACAATGCCATATTTATCGACATGCATGTAGGGATGACAATGGGTCAGAGGTGAATCGAAGGTAGGTACCTCCACCTTCGCTCCAATTAATAATCGGAGGTGGAGGTCCACCTTCAAAACCGATTAATCGGAGGTGGGAGGACCTCCAAATCCAAACTTAATCGGAGGTACCCGACTCCGATTACCTTCGATTACCTCCGACTCCGATTAGTTGTTATACTTTTCCATAAAATGATTTCCTTCGACTCCGATTACTTCTTACTCCGATTACCTCTGATTATATATCATACTTGTTAAAATAAGACACCAACAATAATTCTTAAAAATGCTTGCATAACACACAAACACATATAACATCAAAAATAGTCTCTCAACAATCATAATATTCCTGGAAAATTCCCAAAAAAAAAGAAATAAATAAACTTTTACTATCTATTATTAAAAAAATCGATCATTTTAATTTTTAGTTTTTTTACTAATTTTTTATATTAATTATTATAATAGGACTTAATCGGATCGACTATAATTGGACTTAATCGGATCGAAGGTAGTCACCTCTATACCCACCCCAATTATAATCGGAGTCGGATTTTTTTTATCGGATTCGAATTCGAATTTTTTAGTCAGAGCGAAACGGATTAACTTTGGATTCGGACTTGACTGTCATCCCTACATGCATGCCAAAGATTTTTATTCCTCTACTTATATTCAATACCAAGTCAACATAGCAAGTTAAAATTGTTTTCGGAAACTTTGCCATTGAAATCTTTGGACTTGGGAATTCAGATGGAGAATCTACATAGCTACCTGCAGTTATGCTTCCCCTTGACTAAGAAATTGTCAATTAATTTGCCCAACGTGCATGCTGAATTGCTGACTGCTTTGCACGTCCAAATTTTAATTTGTCTTTTGACAACATGAGTATTGCTTTATTCATCAACGTGCCAACCACAACAATTTCTTCATATACTCAAAATCTCCCACCAACATCTCATTTGCTTCTTGCTTTTACTTTCCATCTTCTTGTTCTCCATTTGTGTTTTCTTTTGGATAAAATTTTCGCTTAGAATTCATCGTAAATTTGTCAATATATATCATCATGAATGGACCCCATCGACAGTCCCTTGCGTCTCCACAGCGCACGCCACCATCCTCCCCACCAGCGCCTCGATCCGCGAACCTAAGCCCGATGAATAGCGGGTCGTGGTCGCCCACCCAGCCCCCTCCCATGATCTCCCACCCAACCCAAGTCCCCCCCTCCTCCCAAAAGAAAAAGCCCTCGAAATCCAACAAGATATTCCGGAGGGTCCGGTCGGCCCTGAAGCCGTTCCCGATCACAATGCCGACGTGCAGGATCCCCATATCTACCAGGCTCCACCATGACGGGCACGTGCATGGTGGGACCCGCGTGACGGGGACCCTGTTCGGGCACAGGAAGGCCCGCGTGAGCCTGGCAATCCAGGAAAACCCGCGGTGCCTTCCCATGCTGCTCCTGGAGCTCGCCATCCCTACAGGGAAGTTGCTCCAGGATATGGGCCTAGGGCTTGTCAGGATCGCCTTTGAGTGCGACAAGAGGCCGTCTTCTTCAGAGAAGACCAAGATCGTCGAGGAGCCCATCTGGACCATGTACTGCAATGGAAGGAAGACAGGGTACGGGATCAAGAGGGAGCCCACAGACGATGACATGAATGTCATGAAACTATTGCACGCCGCGTCCATGGGAGCCGGCGTGCTTCCTAGCAGCGACGGCAGTGATACGCCTGAGGGGGAGCTCACGTACATGCGCGCATTCTTTGAGCGGGTGGTGGGGTCGAAGGACTCGGAGACGTATTACATGGTCAACCCGGATCGGAGTAGTGGGCCGGAGCTTAGCATCTTCTTTGTTAGGATATAGGCTGAAAATGCTGCATCGAGAGAGATTTGAGTCATGATTTGTATGTCCATGTTAGTTATTTTCTTTGGAAATTGTGCAGTCAAATTTAGAAAATTTTGATCATAAGTTTCTTAATATACAATGATTTATTGTATAAAATTACCGTTCATAGATTCAATTTATAAAGAAAAATATTGTCCTAGAAATATAATATTACAATTCAATTCATAAACTATTATATCAGAAATTATCAATCGAAAGTAATATTGAAAATCGTGACTGTTAATAAAATGACAATTAATATAAAACAGGGGAAGTCGTAGGACTACTTAACTTTAGGTTTCACACGTAAAAATTTGTTTTTTTTGACATTGAATATAATAATAATTCAGCAGTCTGCTTTATAGATTGTATTCAGACGCAAATTTACTATTTTATGCTCGGGTACCATAGCTAGTAGCTTGCCTTGTAGTTTCTTTTCATACATGAACTTACTGTGCCTCAAATACAATATCCAAGGAGTCTAAGATCCGATGAAAGTTAAGCTATTAGACCTATCAATTTAGGATGCATGTTATAGGTCGACTATATATACATATGGTTAGGGTAAATATGGGTAAGGTATATTTCAGGTTCAGATAAATTTGACATTAAAAACTCGAGTCGGTTATATTTTAGGTTCACGTGAATGCTGTTGGATGCATTTTGAGTTCGAGTAGATACATGTCAGATGTTATTTGAAAGTAGACCTGAGCAATGGGCCGAGGACCCGTCCGGCCCGGCCCAAAAAATAGCGGGTCAGGGCCACGTTTTTTGAAGGCGACCCGACCGGCCTGAAAAGACCGGGGCCCCGAAGAATGGGCGAGCCGGGCTCGAGCCAAGGGTCTGTGACCCAACCCGACCCGCTAATATATATGAAAAATAAAACACAGAAATCAGGCCCGCCTGACTCGACCCGCGGCCTGGCCAACGCACTCAATGCCTAGGTCTAAAATGCATAGAGTATTCAAGGTTTTTGTTATAAAAAAAAAAATCCAAGTTGCACAATTGCTGACCCATTAACCCGGCCCGCGGCCCATCGAGTCAGGGCTCGAGTCGACACCGCTTGACCCGAAGGACGGGCCGGGCCGGGCTCGGGTCGGCGGGTCGCAAATTTCCGGCCCGACCCGCTCAATGCTCAAGTCTATTTGAAAGTAAAAGTTTCTTTTGAGATGAAAAATAAAATTAGTTTTATGTAACTATATTTTGTTACAATTATAATATTTGCACAATAAAAAAAGCTAAGAGTCTCACTATACAACAATTTTAAATATTGATGTTAGTATAAGAATTAAATTATTGTAGATTGTATTTGAAAAATAAATGTAATACAAATACTATATATAAATTAGTTAACATTATTTTGTTGTTTGTAATTTTTGTATATTTATTAAAATTCAAATCAATATATGATTATAATAAATTTAATATATACATTATTACACCAAATCTACTCTATAAAACTATAATTTTTAGCCAGTGTCTTTGCACGGACATTCTTTGCTACTCCCTTTGTTCTATATTAATTGTCGTCTTTGAAAATCGTGAGTTAAATTTCAAAAATTTTGACCATAAATTTTTTAATATATACAATGAGTTGTTATATAAAATTATCGCAATTAGATTTGTAACAAAAAGTATCATTATAAAAATATAATAATATAATTATTAACAATATAGTATTATGTAAAAAGTTATGTAAAAAGTTGTAAAATCAAAATTAACAAGACACAAACGCGTGCATAGCAGCGGGCATTTATACTATGTATATATATAAACAAATTCAGACCTTTTCCGTTTAAACCCTAAACCCTAACTCTGACGGGGTGGCTGAAGAACATAGTTTGGCCTTGATTCGCTGCTTGACGACCTGGGGAAACCTTAGTAATGGCGAAATATGCTGATTTCGAGCCCTTGCGCGAGCTGTTTCAGCACCACATAGACTCCTATAATCACTTGATTGCTTCAGGATTAGAAACGACTTTCAGCAATGTCAAGCCTATCGAAGTTCGCGACACTTTCACCAACAAAAAGCTTAGAAATATCCTTTTTCTGCTTTAATTCCTGTCAATTCAATTCAATTTCTGTTATTTTGATAGGTTTTTGATGGTGTTGCGAGCATTGTGAGCTTCAGTTTGTAGTGTTTGTGTTGCCTTGTGCTTTAATTCCTATCAATTCAATTCTTCTGTTCTTTTGATCGAGTTTTCAATATCTGTTCTTTTGATCGAGTTTTGATGGTGTTGCGAGCATTGTGTGCAGTTTGTAGTGTTTGTGTTGCCTTGTGCTTTAATTCCTGTCAATTCAATTCTTCTGTTCTCTTGATTGAGTTTTGATGGTATTGCGAGTATTTTGAGTTTCAGTTTGTAGTCTTTGTGTTGCCTTGACTGTTTTGTTACTTTATTTCGGTAAGGCTGAGGTTCATCCTCCTCAAAAGGATCATAAACGGAGTTATACAAAGCCTTTATATCCATACGAGGTGAGCTAAATTTTTTCTAATTTTAAGAAAATAGTTTTGTGGTCTGATTGGTTCTTACTTCTTATATTATGTTAATTCTATGATCGGTTTGGGTTTCCAATCAATTGGTTTTGGTGGGCAGTGTCGACAAGCAAAGATATCATATTCAGGGGGACTTGTTGCCGATATTTGTTTGCAATATAACGATGGACCTGTCATAAGGGAAAGGCTTCATCTTGGGAATTTCCCTGTGATGTTGAAGGTTGGTGCTTCATCCGTGTCTCTTTAATGTGTATTTTTTTATGAACTTATTCAATCTTTTAATTTTATATTTATATGTTATGATGGCACAGTATGCACCCGTAGAGTTGTTCTTATGTCATGTGTGTGGCCTCCAGATTATGAAGATCAGCATTATGTTAATCAATTTAGTATCAAAAAAGAATTAAGATCCTGTAATTGAGTGAATCATGAGACTTCTGAGATTACCCTATTTGTATCTTGATCACCTTTCTCTGGAGCTTTTAGTAGCTGCTCTCTCTCTTCCTTCCCCCCTCGTTTCCCAAGCAGGAGGGTCTTATGTTAGCATAGTTCTTGAAGTTAACCATGAACATGATATTTTTCTAAAGGAAGATCCTTCTAATCTTGTTTACGTTTCGTTCTTGCGGTGAGGGCGCCTATTATTCATAGCCAGTCCAGCATGAACAATTGTGCAGTGAAAATGTTGACTTAGAGTCAAGTTTAAGATAGAAGTAATTAGTGAAAGAGTGGAATCTAGACTAGTGTAATTTGAAGTGCTCTTGATTGTGCAAACATCTGCTCATATAGCTTGTCAATTGTGAGTGCAATTTGCTTTTATCAAAGCACTTTGGCTGTGCTTGGCAATAGTGATAGTGTTTAGTCTTTTATCTAGACAAAAGAAAAGTGAAATATTAGTGTTTGGTAAGCTTGCGTTTGAATCACTATTTCAAGTAGTGTTTAGCATTGCAACTGACATCTTTGAGAAGAAAATAAAATTGGGAACGGATCACACGAGCATGACATTTTGGTAAGTATGTGAGCATAACTGGATATCTAGCAGACATCAAGCATTGTCTTAGGCGACATCATGTTGGCAAATGGAACACCAAGAATTTGCTAGGGGGACATCAAGTATTGTCTTTGAAGACATCAATTCTTGATGTTCCGCATGCGTACTTGATGTCCCGGAAGACAATACTTGTCCCCTATCCAGTCATGCTCAATTGCTCACCAAAGTGTCATTCTTATATGATTAGTTCCCAATAACATTAGCTTTTCACTCTTGAAGTAGCAATTATTTTTTTGGTAAAAAGATTTGGACATTCATATATGTCAACTTACTTTCATAAGACAACTAAATTTACCCTATACATTATCTTCAATCTCTCCTGTTAATAGTCATGTGTTGATATTAGAACAATTAATTGCCTGGCTTTCATAATGAGTGATTTCAGTTGGTCCAAGAGCTAGTTCAACTAGTATTCTTTTCAACATATCACAATATGCTTGAGGCTTTCTAAGTGCAGCATTTGGGACTCAGATAATTTGGAAAGAAACTTCCCCTCATGGGAGCCTAAATTGCTGAGAGAATTCTCCGGTTTATCCCTGTCCTGCATATTGACTCCAAATTGATCTGACACTTTTGTAACTTTAAGCCAGATGTACTATGGAAATTTCTCGCATTCTTCCAGAAGTAATCTTCTAAGAATAGTGGTTTCCCAAAGCTAAACAGTGAGATCCTCTGCAAATACCATGTCAGTGACTTTTCAGGCTTTTTTTATAGGATAATATCCAAAACTGTGTAAGTAGCAGCTCTAGGGAAGGCTTCTAGAAATAAGACGCCCTTGTCTATGTCCCTTTCCTTTGTTGTTTTGCTAGAAAGCCTATGTCAGTCAAATTCTGTTGTTTGTAGTAAAATTATTGTTAAACTTCTGACAGTTTCCTGTGCTGCTTTCTTGTAGTCCAGGATCTGCCACCTAAGGAATGCTTCACCTGCAACATTGGTTTCACGCAGAGAGGAGCCAACAGAAATGGGAGGGTAAGTATCTTGGGGTTCTGTGTGAACTGACATGCATTGTGTGTGTGGGTACTGCATGAAGGAGTAACTTCTAGTTTGACATTTACGGCATCAGCGTGCAAAAGATTCTTATGTCCATCTAGTAGTAGTACGATATGCTGGTATTGTAAAGTTGCAAGGCCAATGCTGACTCTGATTCGTGTCAGAGCCTAAAAAAGGCGATCCCATCATCATGAAACTTTAACTATTGTAAATTTGTTGTCCATATCAAGAATCTCACCTACATTAGGCCTTTTCATCTTCCCTAACACATGAAAGAAAAAAGTACAGTCCTGCTGCTGGCAGTGCCTGATGCTGCATATGTTTGTGAGAGTCCCTGTGCAGATTTGAAAATAGGAACCATAGTCCAAAGGATGGCTATAAGACAGATAGATGTTCCTTATCGTTCATGCATGATATTGAAGAGATCCATGGCCAACAAAATCCCCCTCTTCTTTTTGTGTACAAGTCATATGTTTTGCTGCTTAGGTTGCTTTGCATTCCCATGTGACATTGCATCAAGTCAGTGAAGTGATTTCATAGGAGCATGAATCACGTACGACCTATTGTGATAGTAGTTTCTCTTTCATCAGCTTGTTACTGGTTATATGATGTTTCAAAGTTAATGATTTCTTGTTCAATCTATTCACTTCTGTAGAGAGAAACAATCTGTACTGTAAGTACCAAGTACCAACCACTCATGAATGATGCATCTGATAGAGAACTTTGAAAGTCACAGATTGCTTCTATTTGTACATGCAGATGAAGAGTCGATTTTCTAAAATCTTTGCTTTGCTTGATCTGTAGGTACTTCATCCTGAATGGGCTGGAAAGGGTTATTCGGCTGCTGATCATGCCAAAGCGAAACTTTGTCAGTGACCCTTTATTATTTACTTCTTCTCGTTTATTATTTTGTAAGAATAGTATCTTGATGAGTAGCAAATATTTTTCCATATTGATACTTTTGGTAGTCCCATGCAAATCTAGTAATTAACTCCTGTTAAACGTAGGAAGTTATTTTAGGGAGTTTATTTGACCATATTAATAGTTTTTGTATGGAATTTATTACATGCTCCTGGAGCATGTGCTCCAAATATAGTAATTGTTCATTCTCAATAGCATAATTGTTCACTCATACCTACCTCTTTGCAAATCTAGTAACTACACCAGTTAAATTAGGAAGTTATTTCAGGTAGTTAAAACACCTCTATTACAGACCTTTATCCTTGTTCTCCCACAGTACCCCCAGAATAACACCAATTACAATTGATGCCGTATTTATCTGACTACTCTACAGCAGACATTCTACTTGGTTTTTCAGTGCAGATCTATATGCATTTCCAGAAGAATTGTGAAATATCATATGCAGCATCAGATTCATTATGTTCCATTTGCTAATTTGTTCTTTTTTTTTTATTATTTATAATTATGATGTTTCAGCCAACAAGCATGGTTCGGAATTCATTTCGTGCTCGTAGAGAAGGATACAGTGATAAAGCAGTTGTCATCAGGTTTTCAACGTTGCTCTTCTGCTCTTTTATCAACTTGTTTCAGATGGTTGTACTGAAGGATCATCCAATTACTAGGAGTGGTTGTTGTTAGCACAATAATCCTTAAGTTGGTGTAGTCTTTATGCAAAGTTACTCTGGAGTAGCTCCCCTACGTTATCTTTTCATCATTGGATGCCTTTATTAGCTTGATTGTAATTTTCAGCTGTCAATTTTACCTAAGGGTGTGTTTGGTAGGGGAGAAAATATTTTTTTGGAAAATGTTTTCCCAATTTTCTAGTGTTTGGTACAAAAAAAGTTTAGAAAATCATTTCCAAAAAAAATCATTTTCCTTTAAAAGGAGGAAATTGACTTCCTTTGATCAACCTAGAAAAATCATTTTCCACCATTGATTGTTGGATCGATTTTTACTACTAACCCTAACTGAAATTTGAGGCCGAAATTTAACATTAACGGTTTTGCTCGAAATTTTGTAACACGATAGAATTGATTAAAAAAACCTCAAATATAAATTTTTAACTCAAAATATTTTTATTTGATAACATTTATTTCGATATACATCAAATCAGAAGTTTTTGCCCTAAAACTGACTGAAACTTTTAAAAATTCAAACTGAATCGTTTGAATCAAAACTTTATGATTTGATAGTATGAACTAAGAAAAGCTCAAATATAAATTTTGAGCTCCAAATATTTTCATTAGTAACATATATCGCCACTTTTATCGACATTTTTTTTGCGGTTAAATATGACTGAAACTTAGGAGCAAAATTCAATTTTCTCAGTTTGTCACGAAGCTTTACAATACAATAGAAATGATTAAAAAAGCTCAAATATGAATTTTGAGCTCCAATTATTTTCATTTGTAACATATATTGCCACTTTTGTCGACATTTTTTTGCGGTTACATATGACTGAAACTTAAAAGCAAAATTCAATTTTATCGGTTTACTACGAAACTTTATAACACGATAGAAATGTTTAAGAAAAGCTCAAATATGAATTTTGAGCTCCAAATATTTTCATTTGTAACATATATCGCTACTTATATCGACATAAATGATAATTTTCCGAAAAATAATTTATCTCCTACCAAACAAGGGAAAATTTGGCATGGAAACCCATTTTCCTTGGAAAACCATTTCTTATGGAAAATCATTTCCTCAGAAATCGTTTTCCTCTCAACCAAACACACCCTAAGAGTTTCTGAAGTTGCCATCTAGGATGATTTGTAAGTGTTTTCATGTTGTGTAGTGATATCCTTGGTATGTCCATTAACACTTTTATAATACACTGATCAAAATGAGTTTTTGACATGTTATTGGTTTAGGTTGTTTTACCTTGTAAGATTCATATTGTCTATTTGTGTTAATTTTGCTGGCTAATGCTGGTAATTTCCAACCTTGTTTTTTAATATCCATTATCTTTATTTTTAATGTATTAATTTTGATCAGTGTGGTTTTACATTGCTGCTTAGTCCATGTGTCTCGGGTGTGATCTTTCTGTCTCCTTAACTACAGGTGTGATGGGTTTTATGGCTTCTTTGTAGGTGTGTTAGAGAAGATCAGTCTGCTGTCACTGTTAAACTATATTACCTCAATAATGGAAGCGCCAGGGTTGGATTTTGGTGAGTCATTATCGTCACAAATTGCATTAGGGGTTATTTTTGTCATCTGATTGTTCTTTGAATATTAATATGATTGTCTCTGAATTTCACAGGATTGGAGGAAGGGAGTTCTTGCTTCCCGTGGGTGTTGTTCTGAAGGTTATATAGTTCACCCTTTCACTGACTTTCAGGATTGCCTCATTTTCTGGAATTTTTATGCTAAGTTACTAATTTGTACATCCTATAATCTGCTGTAGAAATAATATATGGTTTGTTGTTCCTCACCAATATATGGTTTGTTGTTCATGGTGAGGTGACCATCCCTTAACCTGCTAATTATTCTCTTCCTCCGTCACCCTTTGTACCATTCTGTCTTGATGAATAACAAGAAAGTATGCTAAAACTATGCTAAGGACATGTAATCGGTTTTCCCTTGTACAAAGAGTGGGCAAACACAAAAATCGTCGGCCTCCAAAGGTAAGATTCCTGTGGAGGACATGCTCAATGAAGAAAAGTCTTCTGAAGCAAGAAAGTTGCGTTCTCTGTTTGGAATATTTTGCAATCTTCATCATTGTATCTCTCGAAGACTGGTGCTTTCCTTCCACCATTATTTGGAATGCTTCAGGCCTTGTTGTGTTCTTTGTTGGGAAGCAACACCATGAGAGCATCCTCACTTGGCATATTTTGGTTGATTTGTGTTTTATGTGCAAGGCGTATCTTGAATTGCCGGATCATTTATTTGTACATGGTGCCTATACTAGGTCTCTTTGCGATTGAGCCTTTGAGTGCCTAGGTGTTGCTTGGGTTGTTTCCTATTTAGTTCGAAGCCATCTTCTTGCTTGGATTGAACCTAATGTATTCTATCATGGTTTAGATGTAAATTATAAAGAGGTTCTGGCTGTGCCTTAATATGACATATGCTATCTTACAAATTAATCATCAACTCTTCACTGTCATTTTGCTTTTCTGATGTTATCTTGACTGTCTAAAAACCAAAACCAATGCTCCAAACTCTTGCAAGGGCAAGATATGGAGTGGTTGATGTAGCAGTCTTGCCCCTAAATTTTGCAATTTAGAGGCACTGGTTCCAATTGAAGTAAGATATAGAAATCGTTCGTTGTCTACCACTCCATGGGAAGGAGGTAGAGGAGGTCTATTGAGACATTTTACGTTAGTCAGTTACATCTAAGTTGAAAATAATCTTTTTAAACTATCCAGATATGGACATGTTGCCCTGACCATCTAATGGAAAATTATTCTGATATTTTTTCCTGATGACAGGCACTTGCTGATACAACTGATCATGAGATTTATGTTGCACTGACATGTTCATATAATGAAAAATATGAGGGGGTTAAGGGTGCTGTTGGCACCCAGCTCGTTGGTGAAAGAGCTAAGATCATCCTGGACGAGTTGCATGGATTGTCCCTTTTGACTCGTCGTCAATGCCTTGAGCATATAGGTATTCATTTCTTATTTTTCCCCCTCTTCTGCGGAAAGTGAGGTTTTATTGTCATCCAAGAGCGGCAGCCTCGTGTTTGATAATATTCAAATTTACCCTGAAGTTTAGAATGATGGCTTTTTCGTATCCATGTGAAATTACATTGGTCATATTTTGAGTCAGCTTAGTCTGTTATGTTGAGCATGTAATTATCCTGACAACAAATGTGATTAGCTGATGCTAGCCATGGTTATCTGGTTTCCTGACAGGAGCCACTTTGGTCTGCAAAGAGGCTCATTTCCTAGATCTTTTTCATGTGAATATTATCATTTTTGAACCAAAATTTATAAATCATTCGAGAGAGTTTTGCCACCTCTGCACTTAATTTGGTCTCAAACATGCTTCTTAGCTAGGGCCTAACCGATTCTTTTCCATATTTTCTAGGACAATTCTTCCAACCGGTGATGGATGGGCTGCAGGATGAAAGTTATTTGGTTGTAAGTTACATCTTTTTTGTTTTCTTAAGCAGTGCCCTCTTCTCTATGTGTGTCTATTTCATACATTTTCTGTTTACTTTCTTTGTTATCAGGTTGGAGAAGCTGTCCTGAATGATTTCATATTTGTCCATCTTGGCTCCCACAATCATGACAAGTTCAATCTTCTAATGTTGGAATCTCTTCCTATTCATCTTCTTTTGCATGTCCTTTTGTTCTCCTTTCTAAAGTAGTTTATAACGCCGTGTCTGTTGTAGATTCATGTTGCAGAAACTTTTTTCCCTAGTTGATCAGACATCTGTCCCTGACAATCCTGATGCATTGTCCAATCACGAAGTTCTACAAGTTGGTCAATTGATTGCCATGTATTTGAAGGTAGTACTTGCAGAACTTGCCCGACATAGGTTCATTTTTGCATTCATTCCCCCTCTCCCCCTCCATTGAGTTAAGTGGAAACACTCCGGGCCTCCACTGCTCTTCCCACCTTGCCTCCGCCTTTTGTTTTGTTTTGTTTTTTTGCCCCCATGAACTAACTAGAGAAGAACATTGTGTGGGAAGAGAGTGGAACAAATGAGTGAGTGGTTAGTTACCCAAGCAGCCTGAAAGTAGGGATCTAAGGTAGCGATCAAAAGTCGCCTTACCCTTGCCATTTAGAAGGATAGTCTGGGGAAAACATATGTAAGTTTGGTGAGAAACTAGTGTTGATCCATTTTCTCTGGGTAGTTATGTGTAATTTCTTATTTTTAATCCAATAGCACTATATGTCAAATTTGAGAGACCAAAAGCAGTGGATGCTTATCATGCATCCTACAAAAATATTACACCACATCTCAGTTTGGGTTGCGCATTGGTGGGTTGTGAAAGATTCTAATATACCCATAGTTTTATTATTGTTTTGTAAATAAAATCTTTTGGAGGATAAATATCAAGTACAAGTAGCATTAGACACTAATACCTTAAGAAAGTGAAGTATGTGCATTGGAATTGGAAACTATAGCGAGTAGCGCTATGCTCATGCATCTGACAATGATAGCTGAATGCTATCCCAAAACTAAGAGGGTGGTTGACTATCTACAATTCAGTTACGACAGTATATATTATGGGCACCCGGAGCATGTGCTCCCAAATATTGCAAGTGCACAATCATAATAACAAAAGTAAACAATCATAATAACAAGAGTAAACAATCGTAATATTTGGTGAACAATCATACTAACAAAAGTGAACAATCATAATAACATGAGTGAATAATTGTAGTATTTGGAGCACATGCTCCAGGTGCACCTAATAAATTGCAAGTTACCGACTTATGGGTGTCCCATCGAATTAAACAAAATACATTCAAACTGATTTGATATTATTTGTAATACGGATACCAGTGCATTGTATTGGTGGTCCATATGACCTAATCATGTTCCTATCAGAAGCAATATTAGTAGTCCTGTCAACAATAGTAGACTCTGAAGAGTGTTTAGCTAACAGAGTTGCATAGGTTGAAGAAAAGTTAGGGGATGTGACACTTGTTCGTCAATCGTAAAAACCTTTAATTTTAGTTCTAACTGCAGGTTTCAGCAATTTATGAAGATGAAATATTGATGTAGGATGTGTTTCACCTGTCTGCTTTTATTTCTGTTTATCATTAAGATACATGGTTTTCCTGCCTTACATTGTTTGTGATTCCTTTCAGGATAAACTTCAACAATGGCTTTACAAATCAAAGGAACTTCTCACTGAGGAGTTAAATAAACAAAGTGGAAAATTTGATTTTGGAAATGGTATACTTTGTACTTGCCATCTTCTTTGAATAATGTGTACAGTTATGAAATAGTAGACATGCTCGTTTTACTTTTTTCCTAGTGTAAAAGAATGGTGTGTGGCTTCTGTGACATTGATTGAATAGCTTATTTGTGATGCAGTTAAACACGTCAAGAACCTCTTAGAAAAAAATCCAGGCAGGCAGATTGGTGCAGCTATTGAGAATCTATTGAAAACCGGAAGGTTGGCTACTCAATCAGGCCTTGATTTGCAACAGGTAATGATTTAGAATGCACAGATCACTTCTTAGTAGTCTAGGTTTGAATGACTAAGTTTGCCTTGACGACATGCTTAGCTTTAAATTTTGGGCAACTACTGTAGCCTAAATGTAACCATAGATTCTGGTCCAGGTCAATCTAAGTCTGGACAGTAGGGCAAAAGCTTTGCCCTTTCACAATTTCAAGCTCTACTTTTTGACAATGTTATATAGTTGGAGTCTTTTGCTTACGGGTGATAGTAACTTGAAGTTTTTGTATTTTGTTGGTAATACTGTGGTACAAAGATTGAGGGCATAACATTTTTGTATTTTCCCCTTATGTGTGGCTGACATCCCCTTGGAATCCTGTCAATACATCTTTGGATTACTTGTAAAAGAAAAAAGAAGAAAGAAAACCAGTAGAACACTGACACATTTTTTGTCCGTTTCAAATTCAAATAATGGACAATAAGAAGCACAGACACGGACACAACATGACCTTGACAAGAATGCTTTCAAAATGTGGCCATCATCATCCTTGTGTTCTTTTTGATTAGGTTTTGGATGTTATGCAGGCCATCACTTGTGATCCTAATAGCTGTTTGTCAAGACAGTACCCTTGAGATGCCCGAGAGAACCTTTGTTAACGTATACAGTATATGTGAGGGTCATTTATGAATACGTGTACTTTGCATCTCTTCTTTTGCTATGGAGCAAACATTAGTGTATACTTTCCAAGTATAGGGCCTTATGGGAGAAACAATATTAAACAAGTAGGGTTAAATTGTGCACATCTGAGAACCTCCTCTTCTGCATCCTTGCAGCTTCTCATCTGAAAAAAGTTGCGAGTCAGCGGTCAGCCAGTTTGGCTGTTGCTTTGTATGTTGGTCTGTCTCAAGTTTATCTGGTCTGCATATGCGTTTGTTCATAATTTGTGTATGTGGTCATCTACATTGCATTACCTGATTTGCTCATTTGCTGCCTAATGCCTAGAAGTGAAACTGCTGGTGGTCTATTTTCTTTAATTGCATTGCTAGTGGTCTTAAAATTGCTTGATTGACTTTCGATCTTCCATTTCGCTAGAAAGCAGGTTTCGCGGTTCAGGCTGACAGGCTCAACTTTCTTCGTTTCATATCAATGTTTCGAGCTGTTCATCGAGGTTCTGCTTTTGCTGGGGCACGTACTACAAGTGTACGAAAACTTTTGCCTGAGTAGGTCATCTTGCCCGATTTGATATGCTTGGAAGTGGATATTCAATACGTACTTATCCAATATTTAATTATGTACAGAGCTTGGGGTTTTCTTTGTCCTGTGCACACGCCTGATGGAGAACCTTGTGGACTGCTAAACCATTTGACATGTACATGTAGTGAGTAATGCTTGCTTCTCTCCTGAATGTCTCTAAGTCGGTGGCATTATTATATACTATTTTGAATCTTGAGACACATTTCTTTCTTGAGTATTGTCTCCTAGATTATTAATTTACATGTCTGTTTTGGCTTGAGGAAGAGAGATTTGGTCGCTTATGGGGGATAAGTCATTTACCTCTGATGCAGTGGCTGATGTTGGAGGGGTGGTTGCTTTGATGGCAATTTCTTGATGATGAGATGTTGGCTTGTTGGGTTATAGCGCTCGTGTTATGAGTGTCTTATGAGTGTGTTGAATGATGACAACATATCAGTCTTGGACAAAGAAATAAAATTTCCGCTTCCATAAAGGGCCCAATTTCCTAACCCAAGACTATTTGTATGGCTAGTAACAATATTGTGTGGTTTTGGTGCATTGTTTGAAAAAGCATTGTCTCATTTTTGAGGATGATGAGTATTGGATGTGCATTCTAAAATATGTGTGTATTGTTCAAGTTTTTTAATGCCCTTTTGCCAGGTTACTTTTGAGCTGCTAAACTTTCTCTTCCCTATGCAATTAATTGTGGTTCCTCGGATCTGTTGCTTTTATTTCATATACATATATTTGTGAGCTATGTACATGCATGGGCGGGTGTGTAGTCTTTGCTAGTATCTCCCCCATCTTCCTTCTTCCTGGAAAGTGGGGAAAGGCATGCAGATGTGTTTTTTTTGTCTGTCTTTTTATTCTCAGTTACTTTTTGTCATTCCCAATTTCAGGAATCACTTCATACTTCAATGCACAAGGAGTCATAAAGGACTTTTTCAAAATGAGACTATCTATTATTGATATTTTGGTTAGACTGGGAATGAAGCCTTCAATCCCGAAACTTGTCCAAGCTGGCCCTCCTGAAGTTCTTTCTGTTCTTCTTGATGGAAGAGTAATTGGAACACTTTCTACTTGTGAAGTTGAGAAAGTTGTTAGCCATTTACGAAGATTGAAGTTGTCGGCAACTACTGCGGTTCGTTTCTTGAAATTATGTTGTTTCCTGATGTTTATGATGGTTTATCGTGACCTTAACCATTGCATTGCAGATTCCTGATGATCTGGAAGTGGGCTATGTTCCTTTAAGCTTTGGCGGGGCATATCCTGGATTGTTTCTTTCTACAACTCCTTCCCGGTTTATACGTCCAGTGAGGAATATTTCTATTCCTCCTGAGGATGGTAATGATATTGAACTCATTGGCCCTTTTGAACAGGTAATGCTTTGTCTATGCTTTTGTGGACTTGCTTTCACATTGGTCAATTGGCAGCGAGACCCTTTGCTCTTGCCGTGATCACTCTTTGTCAATCACTTCTGAAAATGAGCAGAGTGTTGAGTGCTTCATTGTCTTTGTGAAAGGTTTATATGGAAATTAGATGTCCCGATGGTGGTGATGGAGGAAGGGGGAGCCTTCCTGCAACACATGAAGAAATACATCCGACAGGCATACAGAGTGTTGTGGCTAATCTGACACCTTGGTCTAATCACAATCAGAGCCCACGTAATATGTATCAGTGCCAGGTTGGTGTCCATCCCTTTGCCAATCCTGTTTCTCTGAGCTTGCTACTTCCTTTTCCCAAGTTTTTCGAGTTCCTCAGTTCATATTCTTTTCATGAAGTGTAGATGGCAAAACAAACTATGGGTTTTTCATCACAAGCAATTAACTTCAGAACAGATCAGAAGGCATATCATCTTCAGGTCTGTTACCCTTTGGTTGAGAATTATGAATGTTCTCTTTGTAAATAACACTAGCTCTTTACTGCAGCAATTACTGACTTTGTGTGCTTGATTTTGGTTGCTGTTGTCATCATTAAAACTTTTTTCTGGGATTGTGTGGGTGAACTATTTTATCTGGGTAACTGTTGAGAATTTAGATGTGAAATAGGGCTGTTTGGCATCAGAATCTTAGAGTTCTTTAATCTTGCAAAATTTCTTATTTCTGTCCGTTGGAATGTTCTGGGATCCCAGACACATTGGTTACTTTCAACTTTTTAAGAACAGAACAAGCAACTGCCTCTATGGTTCTTTTGTTCGGTATTTGCATGTTGCTTCACTTCATTGGTCAGTTGTGATATGTGGAGCTTTTGAAAGTATTGTGTGAAACTAGATCAATATTTGAATACTGGTTTGCCAGATCCTATGTTACTTGGACATGGGTATGGATGTCTGACATGGACACAAATATGGCTGTCACATTTGGTTAATTTTAAGAAATTTTATACATTTTCATTGTAATTGGAAGTTTTGAGATCTTTGGCACATTGGTTGTAAATTGTAGTTCATTGTTTGGAATTATGGTTGGTTGAAACTCGAAAGGGACCCTTTTGTTTTGTGGTTTTGTTTATTTTTTGCAAGTTTCTATGACAGGGTAAAGCTGGTTAATGGAAGTATTATTTCCTTTTTAGGTGCTGCAAAGGTATTCATATGTTTGACTGCCTGTGTGTGGAAATACTTAAACCATGTCTGTTGTTATTTATCTGTTTTTGGAGTAACACTATCTCTGTGGATTATTGTATTTTGATGCCGTTGAACTGACCAAAATGATTTTCCCCTTTGTAAAAATTTCAGACTCCACAAAGTCCAATAGTACGCACAAAAACCTACTCCAAGTACTGCGTTGATGAATTTCCTTCGGGCACCAATGCAATTGTGGCAGTTTTGGCATATACTGGGTAGGAACTTCTAGCTTCTAGGTTGTGATGGATATTACTATCTTTAAGTTTACGTTATCTTATCTGCAATTAATTATTTATTCCAGGTATGATATGGAAGATGCCATGATTTTGAACAAATCCTCTGTTGAGCGTGGTCTGTGTCATGCCAACATATATCAGGTCAGCTTTGGGTTCCTTTTTTCTTCATAAGATTGCCTACTCGTACACTTGGGTCGGGTGTCACACCTTCTAAAGGATACAAAAGACCCTGGATTCTGAATGTAGATTATTTCCTTTCTCTTTCATAAGATTGCCTTCTCATGTGCAAGGAAGCAAGCTCTGGTCATTCATATTTACTCTTTGATAACCAACTGCAGCATTAACATTTATTATGATATACTAACATGGTGTGAACCGTGAACACTCGTCCCAGCTTAGTGTGTGCATGCATGGCATTTGTTGACATGTATTAGTCATTGCCATATTCAGATTCTGTGGCTGATGTCAGATGTCCAAGAAACTGTGTTTGAATTCCTGGAATTTGTATGAAATTTTCTTTTCAATTGAATATAATTCACACACTGGTTAATTGTGGCTGTTCAGAGTAAAAAAAAAACGACTCTTCCCAGGCTAATAGATGTGGGTGACATCTTGCTATGGAGTTCAATTGAATACAGTTCTGGTGTTTTTGGCTTATGATAAGAGAAGGTGATGTGAGTAGCAACAGTTATATGATAAACTACAATACAGTTTGGGGATTAAAAGGGTAATAGCCTTACTGGAAACTTTTATTTGGAAGGCATTTCTCGGTTTTACCTTCTTGTCAAAATGATAAATCAGAAAGTTTGGAATTGTTTGTCTTGTCTCTTCTGTTTGGACTTGAAAGAGTAAGTGGAAGGTCTATCAGGACTGCCATGATGTAGGACATATCACATCTGGAACTTGTAGTTTTCCCGTTCTATTTGTGTACTATTCTCAAGGCTTCAAGTGAAATAAGATGAAAGAAGAAAGAACCTTCATAAATAATATTGCAAGGCACAATGCTAACTTCCCTTGAAGGGGTTGTGTAGTGGGATGGGTTCCATCCTCAAAGGAAGAGTGGGTTTGAATCTTGCCCGATGATTGACTTATTTGGTGTGTAGTTTGACTTCTGGTATGTTACATATTGCATGGCATTAATACTTTCATGAAGCTATTTTTTCTGCATGTTTTTTATCCAATTTTTTTCCCGCCCCCAACATGCATATGTGTGTGTCTATTCTTTCCACTAGACTGATCGAATCAGCACTTCTATTCATTTTCATACTTCTGAAATCTGACCATTACAAGGGCTACTTATGCTTTGTGGCTGATCTGTCAGTGAATTTATCACTTGATACATATTTGATGTTCATTATTTCCTATGCCTTCCTAAATGCACGATTTCTTGATTGGATTTGCAGACAGAAACTTTTGATTTGGCTGAAGATAGCGCTAGATCTGAACGATCCCAAAGAGAGTTTCGAAGAAGTAATCTTGATCATTCCGCAGATTCTTTGATTGATGTGGATGGACTTCCTTATGTTGGCCAGGTTCATGATTTCTGGTTTCGATAAATTTTGTCTCACTGTGTCTTCTTTTTCTTATGGGAGCTCACATGCTACTTAATTTCAGATTATACGCCCAGGTGAACCTTATTGTAGCACCTACAATAAAGTGAAAAGTGATTTTCACAAATACAAGTTGAAGGGCTCAGAAGTGGCTGTAGTTGACTATGTATCTGTTGATGGAAAAAACAAGAAGGAGCTTCAAAAGGTAAAATTTATATCCTGGTAGTTGTCATTGTTGAGATGATATGGGGGAAATGTGGTGCTTCTATAAACTGCACTTAAGCCTTTTGGGCATTTAAGTTTTTGCTTTCCTGTCCAGTTAAACATCATGGTATAGTTATCATCTTTATGATATTCAGGTGAATATCCGCTTGCGGCGTCCAAGAAATCCAATCATTGGGGACAAATTTAGTAGCAGACATGGGCAGAAGGGTGTGTGCTCTCGATTGTGGCCAGATATTGATATGCCATTTTCAGAAAGTACTGGGATGCGTCCAGACCTTATCATCAATCCACATGCGTTTCCTTCAAGAATGACAATTGGGATGCTCTTGGAATCTATGGCATCTAAGGTGACAGATACAAAGCATAACCTTTGTTTTTAGATTAGTTTCTACGTGCTGGTTTCATAGCAAACAACCCTTGTGGCTCATGTGCTTGTGGGTTGAGCGCATGCCTCTTTTACTGATGCTGAAGCAAGCATAGGGCATTAACATACCTAGTTGCTTTTTTGTGTGTAAATGGGTAAAAATCTTAGCATCAAATAATGCTCATGCCTGCATAGGTGTTCACTTGGAGAGTCTACAGTACTATGTTTTTTTTAACCTTTGGTTCTTTATTATCTCGACATAGGGTGGGAGCTTACATGGAAAGTTTGTTGATGCAACGCCTTTCGAGAACTATTTAAAGAAAGCCGATGAGGAGAATGAATCCAAGACTGGACTAGTTGAAGAGCTCGGTTCTATGTTGGCAGCACGGGGCTTTGAGAGACATGGTAGAGAAGTCATGTATAGTGGAGTTTATGGAACAGAACTAACATTCGAGATCTTTATTGGGCCTGTTTATTACCAACGACTTCGGCATATGGTGTCAGATAAATTTCAGGTATGCCATCTGCTTCCCTTTCTGCAACTGATGATAAAGTGTCATATTTTGCATCTTTTGCCTTTCTTTGTTTTTCTCAAACAGAAACAGGCTAGACTTTTGTCTGCTGCACCATGTCTGCATTCTATTTCGCAGCGTTTGGTTGAATGTAATCTGACGCATTCACCTGTGTTGTGAAATCTTGATTGCTTTGCAGTAATCATAACTACGAGGCAGCTTTTTGATTATAATCTTCTTAAGAACTCAAACATGCTAGACAAACATGATTGTCAATATATTATTGTGGATTCTTTACTAATGTTGCATTGTCTGCAATGCAGTTATCAGAGGGTCTATAGCATGGTTATGTGAAGTCTTTATTACTCCCTGTGCCATAAACTGATGATCCATCTTTCTTCTAATGGATGTCCCAAAATGATTGTCCATCAACTATTATCAGAATTAAATTTCTCTTCTTCCATCTAAAATTTACACAAAATAGTGCATTAAACGATGTTTCCTTAAATACTTCCATTCCCTAATCGGGACAATCGTTTTTGGATGGAGAGAGTATGATGCATTCTTCTCTGAGGGTGGTTGATTATTCTACAATATGATCATTCATTCCGTTACATCATCTACTTGTCAGGTCCGTTCGACTGGAATTGTGGATCAAGTGACACGACAACCAATCAAAGGAAGAAAGCGAGGTGGAGGCATCCGTTTTGGTGAAATGGAAAGAGACGCTATGCTTGCCCACGGTGCTGCTTATTTGTTGCACGACAGGTTACATAAAAGTTCCGACTATCACATTGCGGACGTATGCTCCCTTTGTGGGAGCATCCTTTCGACTACAATCATCGAGCCACATAAGCCCGTGACGCAAAGAATCGGTGGGTTGCCACCTCCAAGGGCTCCCAAGAAGGCGTTTTGCAATGCTTGCAAAAGCGGCAAAGGAATGGAAACGGTCGCTATGCCCTACGTGTTCCGGTACCTAGCTGCAGAACTGGCGGCTATGAACATCAAAATGACACTCGAGCTGAGTAATGTGGTCGATGAACCTTGAGCATTCGCTTGTCGAGGGTGGTATGAAATGGTACTAGACCTATCAATTCGGGCGGACGGGTCAGTTTTGGGTTTATTTATGTTTCAGGTTTGGAAATTCCGGGCCTAACCTTAAACTTTCGGGCGGGTTCGGGTCGGGTCAATTTCTGCCAGCTCTAAATGGTACATATAGCATAGGTTATTTTTGGTCGATTGAGGTTGAGAGTGGTAAAGTTTTGCTGTAGCCTTAGGCAGTTTTGGTCTAGAATGTCGCCGGAAAATGAAGTACCCAAGGAGCTGAAGCATGCCTTGTTTCTGCTAATCTTCTGATTTATGTATTATTGTATTAGGTGAGGTAGATTTGCCATGATTCAGTTATTAATTGTCTTTTGATTACATTTTTCTGTTTTGCCAAGATATTTGGCATTAGTATCTTGGCCATCATGTCTTCCTGTAATGTTTCTGCATGCAGTCTGTTTGCTTCTTTGCTACCACAATGCAACCTTATTTGTCACACCCACTTTTTTTTTATTTTATTGATTTTCTTATTTTTTGAAACTTGAGTAAATAAGATACATAAAAAAATATATAAGTAATTCTTACTCTTACTTTAAATTTATCGTGAGACGTATAACATTGTAGTGAATATGAATACAGGGTTTACTAAAAGTTTATTTAGACGACTCTAATAAAAGTCTTCCCTTGACATGTTATTAGTCATTCGTATTAAAAAGTTATTCTAATATCACTTATTAGTTATAGTAGAATAGTATAAAAGGATCATCTTATAAGAAATTTGTTCCATGATAAGTACACTAGAATTTGTGAAAGCTTAGGGATGGTATCTAGATAATGCTACTTAGCAAATGGAGTATAAGAACGATTTCGACAATGGTTGACTTGGTGATAATCCGGAGATGAATTGATCCAAAAATATTTAAATTTATGACATGTCGGCTAATATATATATAAGCAAAGGAATTAACTTTGAAAATAGTAAAAAAAACATAAAATCACATTCGCTTAAACGTGTTTTCGTTGATGTTGTAGTTTTATAAAATCACCGTAGATCAGCTGAAATGTCACAAATTTATTATTTAGCCGATTTATCTTCTCAACCTGTCATGTAAGGTCACCACTAAGTCAGCCACCGTCGAAATTGTTCCTGGTGCATAATTAGAGCACCCGCAATGGTGAGCTTGAGTTTGGCTAATTGGATGACGTGTAATCTGTGAACTCCTATCAAGAGAGTCAAAATTTAACCCTTTATTTAGCTTTCTTTCCAATGGTGAGTATGAGTTTGAGTGTTTGACTCATATTAATTAAAAAAGTAAGTGGGTCTTATTTAATAATATAATTAATTTGGTTATATTGATAAAAAATGAGGTGGAGGAGGAGAGAAAAAATTATGATTAAAATATTATTATCTTAAACTCGTTTTCAAACTCGTCTCGCGAGACTGACGGCGAGATTCTCGTGAGACGAGTCTCATTCTCACCACTGAAATGTCGTATACGACCTCATTCCATTCTCATTTCATGCCATGTCAGAAGTGAGTCGAATTGAAACTCATCATTGCAGATGCTCTTATCCACGGTCAAAGTTCAGTGCATTATTGTCCAATATCCAAAAATTCAGTATATTAGCATCCAAAAATATAATCTAGAGTTGTATAAGTAATTATAATACTTGGAAGATGGTTTAATTTGATTTTCTTATTGAGCTTGTTTATATAAGAATTTTTACATTAAGAAAAAAATGCAATGACTAGCTGATAAAAAACATCTTGCATTCTTGCTAACATTCCAACTATTTTATTTTTGTAATAACACCGAAGAAAAAAAAAAAGAGTAACAATAAAGCCAACTGCATGGATATTCCATGATGAACGATCGTCGATGGCAGCCATGAATTTGGAGTCTGGAAAACGCCATTTTCGTGTCCTCGAATTAGCTTCTCTGTAATTTGATCGTCAATTCAGCCATCTTTGCATTTCCTTTGAGGTATCAATGGCGATTCTTTAATTAAAAGTTGACATTTCCAACACAATCGTGTATCGCACGCCTCGGAACGCTTTGTTCAGTGAAATGTGATTTTCACTTCCTTTAATTTTCCACATTTATTGCGAATTTTGATCGAATCCACCATTTAAATTCATCGGCATTAAATTCTATTGTCATTAATGTTGATCTAAATCTGCCTAATGTTGTTCTCATAACGTTGTTTTCATGATTGACATCGTCTCTATTTCATATGCATGGCAACGATAATCCAACTTATTCGACTGTTGATATGGAATTCCTTGGTTTGCAGACAACTAATCGCAGATTAGTGATTGGTGAAACGTACGTTTGCAAGCTGAAATCAATGGATCAAGGGTTTGTGGAATTTCTTGTTTCAATTTGTACTTTTATGTGTTCATTAAGCTTTATATGAATCATACATAATTTTGGGGAGTTGCATGTGTATTTTTATCCAATTGTGATTGTGAGATAGTGATTATCTTATGATCAAACTTTTTAAGTACAATGTGTGTTTACCTGTCTTGTTTTCGATTTGTTGTGAGAAACAGGGAAAATGGGGTTGAGGTGCTGGAAAGATGTCTTCGTGACAGGCGTGTGTTGCTCAAACTTGTGCTCTCTGGTAGCTTGACTAAGAAACTTGTGCTTCCTCCTGGGGCTGCTTCATTAGATGATGTTGATCTAGATCAAGTCAGTGTTGATTATGTTGTTAACTGTGTAACAAAAGGTTGTGCGCGCTTTATGTTTTCTTAATTTTTTCGCCTATTCTTGTGCAATACATATTACATGCACCTGGAGCATGTGCTTTGGATAGGTATGAGTGAACAATTATACTATTGAGAGTGAACAACGGATAGACATGAGTGAACAATTATGCTATTGATAGTGAAGCATGACCACATTTGGAGCACGTGCTCCAGGAGCATGTAATAAATTGCAGTTCTTGTGCAGGTTGATTGGCCTGGCCTTTAAACTCATGTCATTAATTCTAATGTAGGTGAAACGGTTGAACTCTCTGAAGCTGTCAAGGACTGTCATGATGATTTGAAGTTCTCAAATAGGGTATGTAATTACCTTAACTATGACTCTTATGCGAAATACTATGGAATTATTTGCAAGAGTTTTGAGTTTGTCGATAACAGAAAGAAGGATTAGTTGGCCTATATTTGTATTGTAGTTTATAATTAGTTCTAGGATTCTGTCACTTGGATTGGGTATCTGTGCAGAATGACAATACCTCTGCCACTAATTTTTCTCTTGTTACGGACCCTGGAACTTCTGGTTCACCTCCAAGACGAGCTCCACCACCAGTTCCAGGAGTCACAGTGTCACGTGTTCTTTCTAGCTTACCAAAATCTAATTTATCTGTGGATGACATTGAGGACTTTGAGTACGAAGATGATATGGAAGAAGCTGATAGCCAAAGGATTCAAAGGCGAGAGACTTCTGATCTTGTGCCAATATTACCACCTTTTGCAACAGGCAAGTATCAAGTTTGAGAATGAATGCCTGTAGATTTTGCAAGTGAAAAGCTGAGTATTTTATCCCTATTTCGCCTCATTTTCATGTTCATTACATGGTCCGTGTATGTGCTGTAGTCTCTATGATTTATGCTTTGAACAATTATTCTTCTGTAGCTGATCACAAAATTGCTAGCTATGTGTTTTATTTAGCAGTACTATCTTATCCAAATTCAATATTCATTCTGGATAAAACGGAACCGTACTCAGTACTTTCCAGTTCAGATCATCAGTTAATCAAGTGCACTAGTAAACTTGCCTTTAACCTGTGAATTATCCTTCCTGACTATCTCACTATATTTATTTGGACTACTCATGTGGATATCAACTTGCAAAACTCTAATATTTTCTTTAGGATAAAACACTCAAATATTTTATAAACTTAATTAGATGTTTAATTACTAATTAGGCCCTCGCCCCTTTTCACCAAAAAGGCTCCCCCAAAAAATTTCTTTGAGTGCTCTCATCACAGGGGCAATTGCCAGTAAGCTTTGTAGGCAGGGGCAAGAGGTAAGTACCAAACTGCTGAGACAAATACGACCCATCAACTCCACAATTTCCACGCATTTGAATTTTATTTGCTTCCACCACGAATTGAACCTTAGTGGGGAGCTTGGAACTTGGAAGATAGGGTTGGCAACCACCTGTTTGATCGACTAGCATGACATATATTGGGTTGAAGAGCTGTCAAATGATAATATGAAGTAAATCTACATATTAGACCTTGTGCTCATGTATACATGAGCAGAAAAAAAAGTTCGATGGATCTTGCAGGAATAGATTGGTATTAATAGTTGTTGCTTAGAATGAATTACTACATGGAATGGAATGGATGTCCATCATGGCTACCATGTTAGGCCTTATTAATCAATTTCTGACATTGGCAGCAGTTGATACAATTAAGTTGACGTGCTAGTTGAATTTTGATGGAATTCCATGTTCTAGTTGGCTAAAAGATTCAAATGTAAACAAATATATATCAAAATGCTATGCACTGCAATGGCTGAACAAAGCCATCCAGTTGCAGAACATAGGTAAATTGTAACTAGAGCATAAGAAATATGTCAAAAATTATATCAAATCTTTGCCCTACAAAATTATGATTTTGTGACTGATGGTAGCTTGCAACTCGAATTTCGATTATGGTGGACCTTAATTGCATAAGCATTTTGTTCGAGCTAGATTTGCTCTCAATCATGAAGTTTGTGATAAGTTCTAGTCTTTGTGCTTACAGGTACCTCCGATGATGATCTTAGACACACTGCTTATGAAATCCTTTTGGCCTGTGCTGGAGCTTCAGAGTATGTCATCAGTTCATGACTTATATATGATAGCTCATATCATTCTGATAATGGAACATAAGGCTGTCACATGTTTCTGTTCACTTTCTTCGTCAAATCAAGCAAGCATCTTTCTCATTATGTTTCCTATTTTTCTTTTCTTACTTTCTTTGGGAATTTTTTTTTTTGTTTGGTGGGGGGCGGGGGGTGATTTTTGAACTGGCAGAGGTCTTATTATGCCGCCAAAAGAAAAGAAGCCAGGGAAGAGGGCTAGACTGCTGAGAAAATTTAGACTTCATAAACCTGAGAGTGCTCCAACCCTTACTACATCCAAGTCACAACGTGGACCAGGTTTGGTTGGCCTATTGGAGACTATGCGGGTTCAAATGGAGGTAAACCAAAGGCTTATTACTCATCATTTGTTTTCCAATTAACTCATTATGAGTTCCATATCTACGAGGTCGACTTGATTCAACAATTGTTTAATAGTTCAGCTCTTTGGTATGATTGTTTGCTATTTGCAAGCTAGTTAGATTGTTATACATGTCCACAATTATCTGCATTGAAATTCAGATTTCAGAGACCACGGATATGAGAACAAGACAAGGGCTGCTTAATGCTATCGATGGAAAATCTGGAAAAAGAATGGATGCTCTTTTGGTTCCCTTGGAACTGTTATGCTTTATTCCACGTTCAGAGTTCCCTGATGAGTATGCATATACAAGGTGGAAGAAAAGACAGGTGACATCCCCTTTCCCTCCACTTGCTCTTACATATTACAAGATTTAGCTTGGAACTGGTAGCAACTAGCAATACAGCCGCAAAGCTTGGGTGCTACCCAGGTGTGATCTTCTGATAGGGATGATCTTGTGTCACCTGACCATCTTTACTTTATCATTCATGCTGTTGATATTGAGTTCTGCAATAAGGATCTTGGCAATTAATATCCATTGTATGTGTATGGTTTGGTGTCAGCGTAGTTAAATATCATGGAGGAAGGTCTTATCAATCATCCGGCTGTTGATCTTGGAGAATCCAAGGAGAAGGCCGCTGAGTTGAGGGCTCTTCTAGCACAGATTGGAGAACCTGAGGTTTGTGGGTTTTTGTTGCATGCTCTACACTAAGTTCTGTCTAAATAGTTTCTATCTTGGAGTTGGTCACTTGGCTTGGAAGAACTCTTGCAAGTGCAAGAACACCAACATTTGGACTTCCATGAGCCTACAAAAGCTGGACACATAGTGGAAGGGGCTGTTATTTTAGTGTCTATCTTGTATACAGTTTCAGTATAGTTTTGATTCATGTCATGTCTCTTTTCATTAATTTCTTTTCTGATGCATTTATGTACTTATTTAAAAGCCACTCAGTTTATTACTTTGTTTACAATAGGGTGAGAATTGCCCTTGAATGGGTATCAGACAGTCAATCTGTCACAGTTGGGGATGACTCTAGAGGAGCGAAAATAACAAAAAGAGGAGGAAATTTCTACCAATTGCTAGCATTAGAGCACCATGAACTTTGATAGAAGTATGGGTCAAATTCACACTTTTTTTTTTTATAAATTTATTCTCTTGTAGGCACTGGCACTCAGTGACAGGCAATTACAAGTCATTCTTGGCCTCTTTACAGAATTAAATTAAGTTTGCTGAAGTTGCTCTTTCTCCTTTTTCGGGAAGTTAGAAATATAATAACATCATTGTGGAGGGGGTCAGGAGAGTAGATTTACTGACTACAACGAGGAGGTGTGGCTGAACAAAATATCTTCATCAACCATATAGGTTAACAGCACCTAGCTGGCTTTTGATGGATTCTTCTTCTTTTTATTTATGAACATCTTGGGGGTTGGATGGTTGAATTTCTTGATGTGATATACCTACCATCTTATCAACCTGAGGATTCCTGCAAGGCATCTCTTGAAGAGTGACAATTTTATGGGCATACTGGTTTGTGTGATTGAAGCGAACACCTTCTAGTAATCATGGGACATGACTGATTTAGAGAACTGTGGCATCTCTAGATGTGAGATAACTGGACTCAGAAGTAAAGTAGTTAAGAAAAGGTCTAGCAAGCTGGAGAATTCTTCATAACATTATGACTCATGCTTATGAATGTTGGTTATATTAAGGAATATCATGCTTATGTATAAAATAATTATGACTCAACCTAACTCCTATTTCCTATTATTTATTCAGTTTGTTCCAGCGTCTACGGAGGATCTCCAGAAATCAGAAAGATTGATATCCCTCCGGAATGCTGCTCTTGCCCTTGCGCATAGGTCAGTTGATGGTGATTTGGCTGGTGAAGTTTGCCACTGGGCTGATGGATATCATCTCAATGTTAAACTATATGAACAGCTTCTGCTGAGTGTCTTTGACATTCTTGATGAGGGCAAGTTTGCAGAGGTCAGATTCTTAGTATTCAACCCCATGGTGCCTTGGAAAAGTTGGTTTTGAATGGGAGGGAAAATTGGTCTTCTTTTTGCTTCCTAAGATATTTTATCCAACTACACTTTCAAAAATTTTTGTTGCCAATGATGTTGCCATTTACTTAGATGTTGTGTGAAATGTGCTTGGAGTTGGAGTTACTCATCGCTAAATCAATGAATAGCTAAAGGATTAACCATAGAAGAGAATCTTTCCTTTGCTTGATAGGCAACATATGTATTTTATTATCTTCCAAGAAGCTTGTGCTTAAGGGTGCATTGAAGATATTCTCATGTATATGCAATCTTTGCACTTGCAGAGGTTGTTTCTGGTACATCCTTTGTTTGGAAATCATGGATAGATTTACTCTGAATGAGGACTGTTTTTCAAGTCATTTGATTTAATTTCATTTCTGTTTCTCCGTTCATTTATTAGTAATAGTTTCTGTAAAAGTTTCCTGCATGCAATGTCTTCGATTGTCTATGTAGCAATTGTATAAACAATTACATGGTTTTATGATTCTGACTTTAAGCTAAATCTCATATTGAATGCAGGAAGTAGAAGAGATACTTGAGCTTTTGAAGTCAACATGGCATGTATTGAGAATAACAGAGACGATACATTATACATGTTATGTGTGGGTATTAGTTCATCAGGTATATTATACTGATGTATCTTACTTTTACCAACAAATATAGTGCTTCTGAAAAGTTGGTGCTAAGGATGTCCAATAAACATGGAATCTGTGAATTTCTAGTCAAGATATGCTCACAAGAAAAAATTGCTAGTATTTCTTTATAAATTTGTGCTTCGAATTGTGAAGTTATAGGACGTCTTTAACAGCTAGACCAAGGTAAAGATCTTACATATACTAAAGTGAATGTCATGAATGTTAACTTGAGACATTGTATTTCAGTTTTTGACTACTCGTGAGAAAGAAATGCTTCAGCTTGCCGTGGATCAGATTAAGAGAATACCCTTGAAAGAACAGCGTGATCAACGAGAGGGTTTGTATCTGAAGAGCTTATTATCAAATATTGAAGGTGACCAGGGAACTCGAAATGTATCGTTTTTTCAAGCTTTCTTAGAACCAATCCAGAAGTGGGCCGATAGGCAGCTAGAAGATTATCTCCAGCATATTGAGGTTAGCAGCATATTGTGTTATGTTACGTTGATGCTCTTCAACTCTGTGGTCAACTTGCTTTTCATGCTGCTCAACTGTTTGTTTGGGAACTCCTAGTTATATGCATACATAATGTGTAGTAATAGAGTGTGATTGTGACCGACTTTAGTATGCGCTGCTACATATATGCTTTTTATCTTGAGCACTAAAACAATAATTTGCTACTCAGCCTTGACAAAAGGCAAAAAAGTTGGGAAACAAGTCCCTTTAAATTTGCTCCAAGTCCTATTTGCAGTGTTCAGGGGTCGAACATTGTCATGTTTTGAAGTGCTCTTACATTTGCACTCCGATTTATGAAATCCTCTGAAAATTTTGGAGTTCTATTTCCAAGATTATTTCCCTAGTGGTTTGTTTTTTCTGAACTTTTTATGATGCTGCTGATGAGACTTTCTGCCCTCTGGTAGGATTCACAAATGATGGAAAATATTGCGACAATCTTTATGAATTGTCGGAGGCTGCTCATGGAGGAACCTGAATTTGTATGTATAACATTCTATGTTGCGTTCCTTTCTTTTTTAAAAGTATGGACATTACAGTTGTAATGAGTAGTTTGCACATCTTCTTTCTCATATTGGTTGTCAGCTTGGGATTTTGTACTAGTAGGCTATCATTTTCGTGTTATTTACACTCTACTTCTCTTGAGTTTTCCCACTTTGTCAGGGAACGCAATCTACTGTCGTCAGCAGCCAAGATCAAATTGAATTGTTCGTAACATCATCATTTAAACATGCTTTTGCACGGGTGAGTTACTCAATTGGTGTTTGGTACTTAAGGATAATGCTTCCATTATTGAAATTGGCTATGGCTAACTTGAATTTTGATGGTGGAGATCTACAGAACTTTGTAACTGTTAAAAAGTAAGCTTTCTGTTCATAGGTGCTTCTGTCCATCATGGACTGAGGGAGCCTGTGAAAAAAAAGAAAAAACAGTGAATTGTCTACATGTTAACTGTTATATCTGCATTCGCCTCATGTGAAAATTAACAAACGAGTAAGTCAAGGGATTATACTTGCAGCCACCTCCTTATGTTTACCCTGATGTTCATGGATGTCTTATCATCTCTGCTGGAAAAACTAAGAGCACACATTAATATGACTCAAAACAAATCTTATCATCTCTGCTGGAAGAACAAAGAGCACACATTAATATGACTAAAATCAAAATTATCTGCTTCTCAAAGTCTCCTATCTGCATATTCCATCAATCAGTTTTGATGCAATCAGAAATTAGTATTAACAAAATTTAGTAGTAGGCAAATATGTTTCAAGTGTTAGTCCTCCTTTTCCCAAATTTAAGATCGTAGACATGAAAATTATGTTTAAAATGCAAAATGAACCTTAAGTGGTTAAACAAAACAAAAAAAAAAAACTAAAAATGGCAATGCTTCCCTTGAATTTCATATCCTTGAAAAGATATGCAAATGCATAGTGGTAGGCCTATATGTTTAGAATGGTTAGAGCGAACAATTTCAGAAACATACACAATTGCTTTGGCTGTAGTCAGGTTACAGAAAATATTTTGGGAATACTTGGGCTCATGGTAGTTTCCGTTGTGGAAATTTACAACTTTCCCAGTGACTTATGACCACATCTCAATGTACATTTAGGATCTGGAGATAATTGAACCTTTTTAATGCAGGCATCGCATGCTGCTGATGGAATGTCAGGAAAAGGCCGTGAGCATCCGCTTGCAGTGCTTGCAGATGAGATGAAGAAACTTCTAAATAAAGAAGTTAGTCTGTTTGTTCCGGTCCTCTCTAGATGGCATCCTCAAGTAATTGCTGTTTCAACATCTCTTGTTCACAAACTTTATGGAACTAAGTTGGTAAGACAACCTCTATCATCTAGTATCTAAGGTCACTAATGACGAGTGGTCATTTTTGAAAGTTTGTGTCTATCGCTAGATTGACACCTTGTGAACTATTTGTCTAGAGTCCTTTCCTTGATGAAGCTGAGCATATGACTGAGGATGTAGCATCTGTATTTGCTGAAGCTCATGACCTTGAGCATTATATTTTGAGTCTTCTAACAGCGGAACTTGACCAAGAAGCATCTGAGGCCCACTGCAAGCAGCTTGCAAGATATCAGGTAAGACGATGATGCTGAATCGTCTATATTTTATTTTGTCAAAGATAAATTATGATGAATGATTCTTTAATAGCTTATTTGGATTTGTAGACTCCTACAGAAAGGCTTCGTCGGTTTTTTGTTGCTTCTTTCACTAACATTCTTGAGGAAGTACTCTATTGCTAGCTTTTAAAAATGCAAAAACATTAGTTATTTTAAAGCTCTAAGGCTTGACAATCGTTCATCCTAAGCTAAAGCAAACACTTATTGTGCGGAAAACCCATTGCACTTGCAAAGAAAATCTTCCAAGAAAAAAATTACATTAGCTAGGTTGGACCAACTTGTGGGCCGCTTTACTTGTTGGGAGCTCAATGAACAAGAGTGTTTCTGGACCGATGAGGTTTTGTGATTCGATCACTAGGTGCTGCTAAATCATTTTTGAGACTACTTTGAGAGTTTACTTTGATTGCCCGGATTCTGTGGGTGCTAGCCAAATCTGTCAAACATAGTCTTTGACAAAATAAAGTAAAAGTACAAGCAATCTCAATTAGTATATGTTAATGTTCTTCTTCACACCATTTTGTATATGTAAACACAAATTTTTGCCTCCTACAGTATATATTTGGGTGGAAACCCCAACAGTTGTAGACATTTTTAGTTTCTCTAACTTCCTGTGACTTTCCTTCCATACGTAGTTTTTTCTTGTTGTCTTTTTATCTTTTATGCTTTTTTTAGGGCTCAAAGCAGTCTCGCCTTATAGCATCACCGGAAATTTTTTTCCAAGTCACTTCTTTTGTAGTTTTAAGATCATGAGGGTCTTTACTGTTTGCTAGAAATTGCAAGCTATTCAGAGTCCTCAAATCTGTTGTGACTGGTGTTCTTTTTGTATGGTTGTTTTCTACAATTTCTCTTTTGGTTCAATGAATGAAAATTTCTTCCTATTGAAACAAAAGCCTCTTGATTACATTCAGTTTTTAAAACTGACTTTCGTGATAGTAAGAATAGGATGATCAGCTCTTTTCCCTACAGTTTTCCATGAGTTAGTTGTTTTAACTTTCCTGATTTCTTCCCACGTGGTAGATTGAAACATTATCTGGAACACTAGTGATGCACTGGGTCAATGCACAGCTGCAACGAATAATGAGTTGGGTTGAACGTGCAATTCAACAGGAGGTACCCGATATTCTTTAAACTTGGCTTTTCTATTCCGTTCTATTGTTTTGCTTCTCTATCTGTAAATTTTAAGTGCAGATAGGATTCTTTAAGATGGAAAAATAAGGCATGCACACGCTCCTGTCTTGTCTCAATTACAGGACCCTAATTTATTCAGCGTCAAGTAGAACTGATAGTCTCCGAAAATGATAAAACAATATTGTGTAATTTTGCTGGGTAAATTTATAATGATGTCAGAGAGTCTGAAAGTAACATTTTCGATAATGCTGGGTAAAATAATCTACGGTGCATTCTACCTAGGAGATCACAGAAGATTGTTGTTTCTCCCCTCTATGTCATTGTTTTTCCTCTGATTTCTGACTATTTGAACACTATCCTTTCATGATGATATTCCGCAGAAATGGGATCCAATATCACCTAATCAGCGCTATGGAAGCTCAATTGTTGAGGTCTACAGGATAGTGGATGAGGTATCTTATTCTTGGCATTATCTCCTGTTCTGTCTACATCTTTATGTTCTGATTTGTTTGATTCCTATTTTAATCAAGTTGTCTTGATACTATATGGGCACATGGACATCATACAGAACTTTGCTCTTTGCATTCCAACTTTAACAATCTTCTCCAAAGTTTATGGGTGCAGTTGACTGTGCAGCATGAAAGTTCTGGAGGAAAAAAAGAAGGGTTTTTCGCCACAAATAATCCATACTGAGGGGCTTGTGACTGGAAATAATCCAAAGTAACTTTTTGGCCACAGACAATCTATACTTTTTCACTATTTTCTCATAGTAGTCCAGAATCAATTTCCGGCACCAGAAAGCTGACATGGCGACCGGAAATTTCCATTTTGAAGTATGAATAAACATACTTTTCGGTCGCCACGTCAGCTTTCCGGTGCCGGAAATTGATTCTGGACTATTATGAGAAAATAGTAAAAAAGTACAGACCGCCAGTGGCTACAAAGTCACTTTGGATTATTTCCAATCACAAGCCCCTCAATACGGATTATTTGTGGCCAAAAACCCAAAAAAAAATTGCCCCTGTGATAATTTCTCCTTTCTCTTTGTCCATTGCTTCCCTTAAAAACAAAAGTGATTGTAATGAACATAGAATAAGAATAAATTGACTAGACGGAAGAATATTAGCAAATATCCACAAGGGTTGGGCTGAGAAATGTACTATGTTATCTCCTACTGTTCGTCTGTTCCAAAGGTGCTATTAGTGATGCAGGGGACTACAGATACAAAACGGTATTCTGACACAATTCATAAGTGTAACATAGAGCTTACTGAATAGTCATTTTTCATGATTTCAAAGAGAAGGAGGTCTCAGAGGAGATTACAAGCAGCAATCTCGCCCCTCCAGATTCCCAAAGAGCCTGTTTAGCCTTCCATTTCTTGAAAAAGTCATTACGTACTCTTCTAAACATTTCAAAATAGTAGAAGCGCAAATTTAACTTCTTTCCCAAATGGCCTTGATATCTCCACTACTCCTGACAAAACATAATGCTACTATTCTTCATTGGACTATGGTCTGCCATATATCATCTCCTCCATTCTCCGAACCATGCTCAGGAAAAGCTTTACATTGGACCATAGGTCAAATTAAACAATCCCAGAAGTCTTTCTCTGACAGCAAAGCTCCTATCAGGAAACAAAATATTATCTATTTCTGTTGGCATACTTCCTATTTCTAGGAAGAAACTAGCACAATGGCGAAATCAATAAACCTAGCAATATCCAGTTCTGGTGCATTTGTGCTGCATATGCATTACTTTATGGTTACTGATAAGGAGTATGACAGGAAATGGTTGAGTCGCATTAGCATGGATACTGGTCCATTTCACGTGAAAATTGATTGATGCACTCCTAGAAATGACATATCTTGCTCAATAAATCAGCTGGGGGGACCATGTAGGGATCCAACAAAATTATCCACTCATCAGACTGGTCTCCTGTCCAAGTTCGAAAAGCATGAGCCGTTGATAGCTTTAGGTTTTGTAAGGATGACTTATAGCATTGATCTCCTAGTTCTTCTGCCATTTAGCTAGTGTAAACAATATCATTCTTTCTGTTTAAAAAGTATCCTATTCCTTTTTCAGGCAGTGGATCAATTCTTTGGTATGCGAGTTCCAATGGGTACTGATGAGCTCAGTTGCTTATGCTGTGGCATTGACAATGCATTCCAAGTGTATGTCAATCTTATAGTTGGCGATTTGGGTAAGGCTTTTTGCATAAATCAGACTTCTATCGTTGCCATCGAAAAGTGCTGATCATTTTAGGTATCATAATAGTTATATGGGAATCTCTTCCCAATTTGATGATTTTCACTAAGTTTTAGGTCATCTCTGAAACCCACAAACTGGGGCCTTCATGTTTTTAGGCCTCTGAAGAGGCTTTATATAATTCTCTCTTGTGTTCACATTTTCACATTACCCTGATTAACAACTCCATTGTCAAAATGTAAGCCAACATTAATGTTGTTTCTAAATGTTGTTTTTCCCGTGGGTTTGTCAATCATTAATTTCTGTTGCATATGTGCATGATTCTTTAACATATACTGTAAATGAGGCAGGAATTATGTTGTTTTGTTTTAATGTTTAGCTAGTAAAGAGGATCTGATCCCACCCGTTCCTGCTCTCACTCGGTATGGAAAGGATACTTCAATTAAAGCTTTTGTCAAGAAAGAGCTTCTAGACCAAAGAAGTGAAGAGAAAAAATCAAAGGTCTTGAATGTCGTGCCTACCCCTACGCTGTGTGTTCAATTGAATACTCTCCATGTAAGTGATTCTTCTAATTTACATGTGAAATTCGGTTGAGTTTCAAGCTTGATGTTGCATCTTTATGAAAAATTCTTAGACAAAACTGCAAAACTGTTTGCTCTGATGACGTCCAACTCATTTTGCCTTTGAAAGCTCCAAATTGTCCTCGACAATCCCTCTACATCTAACACTAGGGGAGCGTTTTTAGCAATCACCTATTAGTTTCCTTCAGCCATATACCACTGCTATGTGTGGTTCCTTCCAATAATTATTGTTTAATAACTAAGACTATAGTTACTATTAGGAAAAAAAATGAGTCAATAATGCGGAAGTGTGTTTGGGATATAGATGTTGAGAACAATAAAGACAACAATGATGAGAGATCCGTCAACACCAAATTTTACGTGGAAACCCCAATTGGGAGAAAACCAGCTTCAATCTGAAAATGCACAGTTAGGTAATCATCGTGGCGTGATCACAAACTTCAATGATAGTGGAGGAAGATGCAATTTATAATCATCTAAAAGAATCATTATTGGGCTATACTCCTATTGTTTTGTTGGATGGATCGGATTCTTCCCTGTTAGATTTCGTTGTCTTGCCTTTTAAGTTGTATTAATATTTATCCGATTATATATAAAATGAATGCTGAACTTTTATTTCCTCTCTTTTTGGGCAGAGGGAACTTTTAGTATTTCTTCCATCGAATGTATCCACCTTCACAGTTCAAGGGCATGTCAATTACCGCAACACTTTATGTCGTCAAAGAGGATGCTTAGTTTCTAACATTTTAATGAAAAACTAGGAAACATAATGTCATAAATACGATGGAGTATTACATAATGATCTAGAATTTCAAGTCAGTAATCTCTTTAATCAGTTTTTCTTCATATAATGTGACAATCCTGTTTATGTCGTCCAGTATGCAGTAACTCATCTTAGCAAGCTTGAAGATAACATATCAGAACAATGGACGAAGAAGAGACCGAGTGAAAAGCTGGCTGGTATGTATCAACAGATGCAGCTTTGCCTTTTTTGTGTCCTGGATCTTGTTCCTGCTATTTCCAGCAATTGCTTGTCCAGGGTCTACTTACTGTCAGTAAGGCGCCTTCATTATGTGCATTCTGTATCTTTCAGTAGGCGATACATCCGTACAAAACTCTTCTACATTATGAATTGGAGTCTATTTGTTGAAAAACATGAGACCATGGAAAACATGAACATCCCTGATCCTAAGCCTTTTGCTAGAATGTCAACCAGTTTAGTTTGTGTCAACTTAAGAATATCTATGTATACATTTCCATTTGCACAATCTCATTTGTGGCAGCACTCATTACATTCTTTCTAATAAACAAATACATGAATAGAGTATTGGCCTATAAACATTAATCATCCTGCAAAACATTCTTCAAAATCCTTCTTAAGATCGTCTCTTTCTACACTTTATTCCTCAGAGGGGTCACTAGATGATAAGTCACTACGCTTTGATGGTGGCAGAAAGGATATGAATGCTGCTATTGATAGAATTTGTGAATATACAGGTAATAGTCATTTAGATTCATCGAGAAGCATCTCATTAATATGTCACATTTCTGCATTCTCCAACATTAACCATTTGCGAGTCTCTTTGTCTGACACATAATTTAGGGACCAAGATTATTTTTTGGGATCTAAGGGAGCAGTTCATTGACAATTTGTATAAGCCTAGTGCTTCTGAGTCCAGACTCGACGCACTGATGGAACCACTTGACCTGGTAAGATGTATTATGCCTTCCACCTGTATTATCATTGACCATGCTATTGAAGAAAGAAACTCGTTTTTGTTAATTTGCATGATTTTTGCCCTCTCTAAATTAAAGAAATCAAAAAAAGAATCTAAATAAAGGCAGCTCATGGGGGTGGGATGCGGAACTACTTCGTCATCTGTTATCGAAACACTAAATTTTCCAACTCCCTATTTCTTAGTTTAAAGCATTTAGTGAATTCTATTTGTTTGTGGAAACAGTATCTATATAAACCAGCATACAATTAGCCAAAAAGTATACCATCAAGATATTGAACATTTGATAGTAGAGTTTCACTATATATTGGGAAGCAGCTGTGAAAATTTGTTGTAGAGGCTGGTTTGTCTATCTTCCTCTCGCTTCAATGAATGCAGGTCAACAAATGCTATAGGTTTTGCATTCTTTCTCACATGATACTTCTGTTCACTTTTTCTTCTACATGGTCAACAAATGCTTGTTCTTGTCGAGGTACTAATTTGGTAAAGGAAACAAAGGAGTGGTGTATGACATGCTTGTGATTTCTTTTACAAGTTCATTAAGTTTGTCCCGTATCGATCTCCTTGTACTCACTGTATGACATGATCTCGAATCAATCTTTCCCATATATGCTAATGCCTACTCTTGCGTAGAAAAAGCTTTGAACTCATCTTTGTTGCATTCAGGTTTTTGTTGGTTCCTTCCAGTGTACATATTCGCGGAATTTCGCAAGTGATTGGTATTGTGTACTAAGATCTTCTCACTCTGTGTAGGCCCTAAATGAGCTATGCACTATAATCATGGAGCCGCTACGGAATCAGCTCGTAACTAGCCTTCTTCAAGCATCTCTTGTTAGTTCTTCACACAGTTTATTTCACTTTCTCCCTTTATTTCTTTGTCTGTTGTCCTATGTTACTCCGACTCTTCATTTTTCCTGCCATAGTCGTGTTGGACCCTTGATACCCAAACAAGGATATGATACTCAACACTTCAAATTACAATGAAAATGTGTAAAATTTCTTTGAGATAGCAGAGCCCGACACCCATATCCGTGTCAGATATGGACACGCATACCCGAGTCCAAGTAACATAGTTGTTGTCTTATTTCCCCCTCCCCCTCCCCCAACCCCTTTCTTTCTTCAGTTTCTTTTTGGGGGCAGGAATGTGAGGGTGGGATATAGACATTCTCAATTTTCATTCCTTAGGCTTCCTCTTCTCCCCCTGGTCTTTTTGTAGTGCTTAATACTGAAAGTACTTTCTTATCTTTCAGGATGGTCTACAACGGGTTTTGCTAGATGGGGGGCCATTCCGTGTTTTCTCTGCAACTGATGCAAAATTGTTTGAAGAAGATTTAGAAATCCTACAGGTAAAATCAGTTCCCAAATGGACAAATCTTCCGGACAGTATTCCCTTTGTTTCAAATGGGCTAAAAGTCCAAGAAGGTTTAGCCAGTGAATGAAAACTTTCAGAAAGCGGCATCCGATGCATTACTTTGTATTGATTTGAGAAGAGAGACAGATGGCTTCTGAGGCCAACTAGAAGGTCGTTATTGGCTTTATTTCGGGCCTAGATCAAATGGGAAAAATGACTGTTTTTGAGATAAAAGGGCTGCCAAACTATGTTCTTTCCTTCTGTGTGATGATGTAGAAATGGAGTTACAAAGTACTTGGAAAAATATTTTAACTTCTGATCCATGTTTTCAGTTTCCTGTAAATAAAATCAGAATTCCACATTTTGTAACGAGTGCTTAATCTAAATCATGGGCTCTGCAGGACTTCTTTATCTGTGGAGGAGATGGACTTCCCCGGGAAATAGTGGAAAATCTAACAGAACAAACCGAGAAAACAATAGCGTTGCTCAGTTTTGAGGTTAGTTTTTTGCGTTGGTTTCCAAGAATACTTGCAATTCATACTAGGATGGACTGAAATATGGTAGCTGCTGCAATTTCATTCCAGAGTTTTTCTACTCTTGGCTACTTCAGGAATGAAATAAAATATTACAATACCTAAATATGGAATGAAAATTTACTAAACCCTAAAGCACAAGGTATGGATCTTATACTATATTATTGAAATGTGATGAAAAAGGAAAAGATAATCAATTTAGTTCATGGAAACAATGAGTCTATGTCAGGTAGAGGGTCCATTGAGAGATGAGACAAGGGAGATAACCTCTTTATGGGGCGTTTGGTTGAAAAATTTTCTCGGGAAAGTTGGTCAACTTTTCCAAATTGACAAACTTTCTCATGTTTGGTTTTCTATAATATATGGGAAAGTTTTGATGTGAGACCCATTATTTCCCTCACAACCTCAAGAAAAAGTTTCCCGGGGGCGGCTAGGGAAACTCTATCCCGGGAAATTTTTCCTGAAAAAGTCTTTCCCGGGAAACTTCCAAACGCACCATTAGTGTATGGAAATGATGAGAGCTCTTTGAGTTAATCATGAACTTTTGTAATGCTTATCCTCAAGAGTCACAACTAAAAACAGGATATTTATGTTTATGCTGATACCAAGGAAGAAAATCGATTCCCAATTGTCTGCTAAACTGCCAAATTTCGAGTCATCGATTACGTCTTTCTGCTGTGGTTTTTGTGAACAGGCCATGTTTTGCATGCCCAATAAACTGTGCTGAGTTTCTGTTTATCATGTCCTTGCAGACTCCAGAACTGATGGAAGAGATGAAATATGTGGGCGGGTTAGAACAAGGCGGGAAAAGCAAACTAGACGATGGCGCCAAGACCTTGCTGAAGATATTATGCCATAGAGGTGATGTCGAGGCTTCCAAATTTGTCAAGAAACATTTCAAGATACCCAAGGCTATTGTTTAGCGCAAACGTGCATTTCCCTACGAGTAACAATCGAAGAAGACGGACATCAATGCGTATATTTTACGTTGGCATTGTCGTTGAGCACTGCATTGTAGTTGATCCTGGTGCTGTGGGATTAGTATTTGCTCTACCCAACCTAGCTTATTTGCGAATAGAACATGTATCCTGTTAGATATAAAGCATCATCACCTATTTTATATGAGAAATATCTAGGAACATTTTAGAAGAAAGACAATTGTTTTTAAGACAAAATTTCATATATTTGTCTAGATTATTCTAGGTCTTTAGAACATATAAGATATTAGTTTTATATATATTCTTGAGATATTCTAGAAAGTATCTAGGATATGTATGAGTATGAGTTGTGGATTATGATATTTGACAAGATCTCCACCACAGTTTGAGAGAGTTAAAGAGAATGTTAAGAGTGTTTAAGAGATCTCCCCACATAAAAGTTGAATCGGTGAGTGTATAAACATTGTATAATTGTCTTGCCCTATTGTTGAGTTATAAGAAGTATTATTTGTAATATATCACTTGCTCCCAACTTCTCTACAAGTGGTACCATAGCAATATTCAAAGGGTCTTGTTGAGCTAGCATTCTTTGCATGCACATGGTCAGAGACCAAAGAATAAGATAGACTTTGCCAGCAGAGTGAGAAAACTGAATGGGTTAACGGAGTTAGTGAGATGGGGCCAATTTTTTTTCCCTCCGCCTGCCACATCAGCATGGAGACCGATGCACCACCCCTTTAGTCTCTGGTGGTACAATAATCTCATCTAAGTATAAAAGTTAAGGAATATTGTTATCCAATAATAAAAGTTAAGGAATATTGTTATCCAATAATAAAAGTGTCATCTAATATATCCCTAATTTAAAGTACCCCGAATTAATTTTCAAAACATAAAGTCCAAAATGAAAAAGAGGCCAAAAAAAAAATACTCGAAGGAAGTTTAACTACCAGCAGACTAGGTAAAGTACCGACTCAATCACAGAAACGTTGTCGTCTTATCTCCAAAAAAGGGTCTACACTCCTATATATATATATGGGTTGATGATAAGTGTCTTGCCCCAAGACACTCCTTAAATGTCTTCTCCCTTATAAAATCAATACTTATTATCGTTTTTAACCCCAATTTTTTTGACAGATACTATTAATTATCAATTATATGAAGCTTGGAATGTGTTGGTTACGCCAACAATTAAAATTGACACCGTAACGAATGAACCCCATCAGTTGGGCATATTTTAGACGTTCTTTTGTAAATTTTAAAAAATATAGATAAAAGTTTGATTTTATACCATTTATAGATATTATTATAGTTATAAAAGTCAATCATGTAATTTTTTTCAATTAATTTACAAATATGTAGGTTTTATAATGTGAGACATGAAAATATGCTATGCTTGCACAAGACTTTTATCATTTCCCATATATATATATATATATATATATATATATATATATATAATATATATATATATACTCGGAACTCTCCAGATGGCGGGAGTCTATTTCAAGAGGTAGTTGTTGAAGGAACACTCTTGAACCTCCTCCATCCCCCTCTCTCTCTCTCTCGCCTCTCTCTCTCTCTCTCTCTCTCTCTCTCTCTCTCCCTCAAGCTCTGACAATGGCGACAACCAAGCTTAGGGTAAAAGTGCCCCCAAACTCAGCCACGCTAGACGAAGCTCGGAAGAGAGTTTTCGACTTCTTCAAGACCGCTTGCCGATCTCTTCCCGCCATCATGGAAATCTACAATCTCTACGATGTTGTCACCATCTCTCAGCTTCGCTCCACCATTGCTGCAGAGATTCGCAAGAATGCTCACATCAACAACCCTAAGGTCGTCCATCTTCTCCTCTCTCTTTTACATTCTACATTTAATTGCGTTTCTGATCGTTTTCTGTTCTCGAATTTGCATCAAGTTTGAAACTCTGAAGTCGTTTGGTGAAATTTGGGGATTGATATAGTCACAGGAGCTGTTTGTTTGTATTTGATTAGAAATTGAGTTAGTTATCTTCCGTATAATTGTTAACTTGATTAAAGCAGGTAAATAGGTGATTGATAGGCTATGATATTCAACTTTTTAATTGAAATGAAGTTCGATTTATCTGGAAATCGGAATGATTTGAAACTTTGCGGAGTTACTGATGTATAATCAAGACTGACTAGTAGCTAAATTTTGAAATTGTAAATGCTGATACAGTGATACTATTGGAGGAAGAGATAAAATTTGTATCTCTGTTTCATTTCAAATGAAACTTAGGTGATAGGATCATGAAGATTCAACGGGATGAACCACATCAAGAATTGGGAATGAAATAGTGGCACTATTAGGCTAGCAATTAAGAATTCAACAGGTTTTAAGTCACCTTAAGCTTCGTTTTGTTTTCTAAAATTAACAATTGTCATGCGAATTAGGTTTCCAACAGCGAAATCGTTATCTTTTCTCTCTTGCTTCTAACAAGTCGTGGGACATTGTATGACCTTGGACTTCATTTATCTTAATGCCATGTTCAGACCTGCATTGTCCAGATTATAATGGCATACATAATAAGTATAATACAATTTGAAATTTAACCCCTAATTAATGACCATGCTGCTGAATTGCCATTTTGATTTGTGTATCTCTATACATGTTATCCCATCAATCATTGATTTTAACAACCTTGATTACAAGTTGGTTGATATTCAACTACAGTTATTTTTATGTACCAATGAGGCTCTATTCTTTAGAGTGGTAGAGCCGTAGAGGATTAAGTTAGGTAAAGTAAGGTTGGTAAACTTAACTTACCATTCTGAAAAACATATCTAGAGCCGAAGTTTCAGTGTCAATTAGCTTTTATTGGTCTAATTTGGCGAGAAAATATGGGCAACATTGGTTAGAAACATTGAGGCATATATGCAGCAACTATTTAGAGTCATGGGTTTCTGATTGGCAATTGCAATGCGGTGAAAGGTTTATATTACTCCGACTTTTCATTTTCCCTGCCATACCCGTGTCGGGCCCTTGATACCCCGACAAGAGTACGACACTCGACACTTCAAATTACAATCAAAATGTATATAATTTCTTTAAAATAGCCGAGTCCGACACCTGTGTCCTGACACGATATGGACATGCGTACCCGAGTCCGAGTAACATAGGTGAAAGGTCATTTGGATAGGGTATAGTTTTGACTGGATCTATAAATACACAAAAACACAGGTCTCATATGTTAGTTGTTTGAGAGATAATTGATATGCTGGTGTTCAAAGGAATGGAGGAATTGGGTAACATTGTGGAGCATGCAAAGCAACGCCATCACGTAATTGGGCAGTATGTAGTTGGACGCCAAGGTCTTGTGCAGGAGTTGCACAAAGATGAGGGCATCTCCCCCTTCCTCAAAAATTTCTATAAAACTAACTACTTCTGAGATATCTACCCATTACTTTTTCCTCACTATCTCCTTTTTCTGGGACATTCATATAACAATATTTATCATCTACTAGTTGTGTTCATCATGCTATGTATGGTGGTGCCAATGAGCTTGTAGCTCAAGTGGCATGAGGGTAGGAGATTTATCTTCCCCACGAATCCTGGTGACCATAATTTCCTTCGTGGGAATTGTTTGTGCTCTTGGGAGACTACTTGTATTGTGTGAGATAATTTTACATAAAATTTTTTGTAACATGGCTATTTCTATGATCATTTTGGTCTGGCATATTAGAATCAAGGTTGTTAGAATCGAGATTCTAATTCGGATTCATGGGGTATTTAAGATTGGAATTAACCCACGTAGGATTGTGGATCGAAATATAGATAGTAGAATTGCCTCAAGGATTTTGAATTATAAAATTGTAGGATCGTAAACCAGGATCGGGATTTGAATAACTATGATTAGAATAACTAAAAAAGTTTATTGAGATGGTTAATTCTCACGTGCATTTGTGTGTTTGTAGTTATGTGTATGAAAGTGTAATAGGTATAAATGGTCAAAAGCATCATAACAAAAATAGGGTTCTAGCGGCATGTTATTGTTGCCTTTATTAGCATTTATAAATGTTGGTTATGTTGCTAGACATTTTAGTGGCATTTGTTGCAAATGTCGCTGCAGCCAATGTCGCAAAAGGCTCTAGTGTCATTTAGAACATATGCTGGTGTTGAACCAAATAAATGTCGCCATAGGCCTTTATTTCTGAGTAATGCTTGTAGACGAATATATATTCAGTATCACCTGCTAGTAAACACTACAAAGTTTTCTAAATTGCTTCCAAAATAAAGTCCAGAAAAGGCTAAGATAAAAAGGCGATGAGTAGCTCTTTCCAAAACAGCAACCGAAGAATTTTTAGTCAAAACATCCATACATAAGACTACATGCAATTGTAAGAAAGCTGGGTTATGGATTTCATCTAGGGCTGTCAAAAATTCGGGTTCGGACAATCGGACATCGGACAAAAAAATCAAACCCTGACCCTGTTCGAATTAACAATCGGACACTTTTTCCCAACCCTAACCCAGACCCGGATGTCCGATGTTCGATTTTTTTGTGGGGGCACTGGGCAGAGAAATCGTCCTAGGGTTTTTTTGCAAAAGAAAAGGTTGTAACTTCTCTTGTTAATCGTAAAACGGCAGCCATTGAACAACATATAAGACAACTCCTTTAGGGTTTTCTCATTTAGGCTCCAAAATTGAAAACTTTGAGTTTTGGACCCTATTTTTCACTTCTCGCCAGGCCCAGCAAAGACTGAACACTCCTTACCAACTGAAAATCGGACAAACTCGGACTCGGTTCTGCAAACCCGGACCCGGTTTGATTGAAAATCGGACATGTTCGTTTGTCCGGATTTAAAATTCGGACGTAATTTTGATGTTCGGACCCGATTTTTCCGGGTCGGACTGAACCGGGTTTTGGGTTGGACAGTTTTTTGACAGCCCTAATTTCATCTATATATCTAACAGACTAGAGAAGGATATAAAGGAGAAAGAGAAGTAGGGTTATTCAATATATAGACCAACCACTTTGAAATTTTCAAGAAAGGCCCAGCCATTGTTTGATTCAAGGAGCCTAAAAACTGCTCTCTGAGCTACAAAAGCTCGTTCTTAGTCGAGGCTTTTGAGAGAGCCTACGTCAAAAAACAAAGGATACGGGCATATTTCATCTATCTTGTTGAGTTTCCCTCCTGGCTATGTCTAGTGTAAAATTATTTGATGAAGCTTATGACATTCTTAATTACCTTGAGTGTTGCACGTTTGAGAGGAGGAACATGAATGTATGACCTCGCAACCTCGCCTTGAGTAAGTTCACGCAATACAAGCCTACTTTAAGTTTTACAGGAAAAAAATGCGAGATAGAGGGACCATTTCGTGCTTACTTGTGCAAAATCCGATCAAATAACTAAGCACCTTCACACAATCTGCTAGCCAAAATAAGTTTAATTTGTCACATGGAAATCCACATCAAAATAAATTAGCAAACAAGGTTATATGGAAAAGCATGCTATAACACAAATGGAACATACTAACATTGTTGGAAGTTGTTCATGTCGCAGAACTGCAGGAAGCTTATACCGACAAAACCTGCACCAATTCCAGCTGCAAAATATGAATCCGGGTGAGTCAAATTCTAGAAATCAATGTATTAAATCAATTGTCGAATTTCAATGCAATCGTTCTTTTGTGCGTTAACGCACCCAAACGCAACGCAACATAACGCAAATTATCATCACTTTTTAACCATTTCCAACGCAACTAAACGTAACGCAACGCACAAAAGAACGATGTCAACTCTATTAAGTACTGACCTTTGCACCATCACGGTTGTGACGGGAGTGGGGGGGGAGGGATTTTCAGCTGTCATGGACGGTTAGATGGTGGATTTCTTCCTTTATTCTATCATTTATGAACGCATAGATCATCTTGGTGAGTTATTTCTTTATGGATGACCCTATCTCTCATTCATTTTCAAGTTATTTCATCAAAATATTAAAAATAACTGTTGGATATATTTCAAGAGTATAAGTTAATTATATAGCCTAAAGAATCATATATTACAAGTACAAGGATCATATACAAGTAAAACGTCAAGAATATGATCAACACGGGTGAATCTGGGACCAATACGAGTCGTGTTGGTATCCAGAGAGCAAAGGAAACATTCATAGGCTCAACACAGGTCGTGTTGGAACAACAGGGGTCGTGTTGCACCCAACACGGACCGTGTTGAACCCAGAAGTGTTTTAAATGCTAACGGCTATATGATTTCGTGTAATTAGTGTTTGATATTGTAATTAAGCACGATTATAATATTCCAACAGCTATATGACTTGACTTGGTCAAGGTCATATTAAGGATATGATTCTCCATTAAGTCTCTTGATTGTCCTTTGACTAGGGTATCCTAAGAGGGTGGAAGTTTCCTATAAATAGGAGATATTCCAAGTTATTTGAAACACATCATTCTAAACTAATCACATCCTCATTCTTGTCTAGACTGCAGCAATACTTGATTGATTCAAGTGAGAACCTATTTCTTAAGTGTTACAAGAGCTAAGTTTTATCCCTTTGAACATTTACGGTATAGTATATAGTTCTTAAGGAAAGTGAGTACTAGGCCACGACTCTTAGCGTTATCCAAGCGAGTTTCCATTGTTCTATATACCGTTTACTCCCTTTCCTCCAACAATAACAACTTGAATTGTATGAGTTTTATAAGGTTTCATACTTAGTTATTTCAAAATATGGGCACTTTTGTGATCTTAGGAGTTAGGACTTGTACATCATGAACTCTTATTTAGTCTATTAGGAATGGACAAATATGACTAATTATTTATCACACAGATATACAACTATAAATTTATCGAGACAATCTCATATGAGGTTTTTGTCCAAATATTTAAAAAGTTTCTTACTTGTGCAAGTATAAAAATGGTTTCACTTATTATTTATTTACTGTGCCGTTACTTTTGAACGGAGTAGTAATCTAGATGACGAGAGATCTAGTATGTTACGTACCCACATCATATGTAATATACTCGTCATCTAGTATGTTACGTACCCACATCATATGTAATATAGGGTAGTATGTTATATTATATATCGTATCCAATGTGACGTTGTATCCAATGTGACGTTGGTCCATGATAGGCCCCAACAATATGTCTACTACACATAAAACAAGTCAAAAGTAATTTCAGGAAGTCAAAGTAATCTTGGGGGCTAATAATATATATCTCAAATTAAAGAACACTTTTATTGACTCTTATAGCTAGACCTGGTAATTTCTGACCCGACCCGATAACCCGACCCGAACCCGCCCGAAATTTATGGGTTTTGAACATGATTTTTTCAACTAAACCCGAAGTACACCGAACCCGAAAATTAGCGGGTCAAACCCGACCCGCCCTTTTGACCCGAAAATTCAACTTTTTAAGTTGAACTTTATCAAAATTTGTGACCTTTTATTGGAATTTTCAACTATTAAACTATAAGTGCAACTTATTTATTTGTTATTTCTCTTATTTAAGTTAAAATAGTTACAATAATCTATCGTTACTAGAATATAATCATATTTTATTATGTATATTGTACTAAAAGTAGTATTTAGAGATCATTTTTGAAAAAGAAAAAATGAAAAAAGGGCGCAAGCATAACCCGTTGGGTTGACCCGAAACCGAAATACACCGCCCGTATTTTCACGAACCTGATATACGACCGACCCGTATTTACCCGAACCTGATATACGACCGACCCGTATTTACCCGAACCTGATATACGACCGACCCGTATTTACCCGAACCTGATATACGACCGACCCAAAACCGCCCGCCCGACCGAATTGACAGGTATACTCATAGCTAATAACCTTAATTTTCTATCAATAAACTTTTTAAATTAGGGAACCGTTAATTACATTCATTTTCATCCACCTTCAAGTAGGCTTGTATGTCTATCAAAAAAAAAAGTAGGCTTGTATGATTAAAAAAATAGTAGTTTCTGGTTGACCTTGGGAAAGATTTCACGGTGGGCCCACCAATTTTTCTATTTTTCTCAGGAAAATTTATCCCATGGAAAACTTCCCATGAGACAATTTACCCGGAAAAAATTTCCCTCCTAATAAGTCGACAAATAATGAAAGACATATATCAAAACGCAGCAGCTTCCAATTCCTTATCAAAAAGTTCAATTTCAAATGAACCACAAATTTATCAATCAGAATTCAACAACAACGTGGTCCAATGACGGCCCCCAGAAATTCAATCAGAAACATCTTTATAAAGTGAGTTTCTGGGTCATTTTGCCATTATAACCGAATCTTCTCATCAACTTCTTATTTGTAAAAACATCTTTATAATAGCTATTTAGATTTTTAAAAAATTAAATAAATACGAACGTTTTAAATTATAATTTGTAAATTGTTAGAAAATTAATTAATACTTTCTCAGCATCGACACATTACAAATATTAAGGATAATTTAGAGATAACAATTTTCATTTTGAGTGATCAAAACAATAAATACATTTCTGGAAAATGAAAATTTTCAAATATAACAAACGACAACTATAGTGTATACAGCAAAATGATAACATCTTGATATAAGATGGTTAATAATCATCTTGTATTTCATTTAAATCATTCATAAAATTAAATGTAATTATATTTAAATCATTATAAAGGTACGTTACACTACTTTTGAGGGTTACTACAATTTAGAACAATTTTAAAATAATTATTTACTTATATTTTTTCATAAATATAAAACTATGAATAAAATGTGTATTTTCTATTATAATTGATAAAATTAGGTTATTATTATCTTTTTTGACCTAACTAATAAATATTATATTTTTATAGTTAATGTTAGAAAAAGACTGGCTTGTGGGACAACTTAAAAAAAGAACAAAGTATGTAGTGTGGAAACTGGAAAGTAATTGTAATTATCACTGTTGACAATATCGACCACTTCTGCTACGCATGCAAGTTTTCTACTTGATTTATTTAATTTTAGAACACATGCATGTTGGAGTATCTTTTGGAGGACAACTATATACAAGAAACCTATGCTTTCAAAAGTAATGATTCAGAAATTAGTGTAGAATGCAATAGATAAATATAAATAAGAATAGTAAACAGATAATTAAGTTTATAAGAAGTTCCAAGCATATATATATATATATCTACTTTCATGTTGTTGTTTAAGCTAGCTTCAAGCAAGCTGATGTGAAGGGTGTCAGCTTTGTTCTTATTAATGCAGTGAAAGACTTTTTATATTCCTTGGGAGTTATCTACTTTGATGGAAAATATAAGATTGTTATTGTTGCACAATCATCACTCATTTGCTGCGTGAAAGAAATCGTGTTGTAAATTGATTTTCAAAGTTTGGGCATACTGTTCACCATCCTATAATTTGGTTTAATAATTGCAATGATGTTTTGTGTAAGATAGAGAATGTTTTTGGTAGAACCCTTGAGAAAAGGACAACTTACTCACTAATGTTTAACTTTATGTGTGTGTGCAAGCGAGCACATACTGAATTTATACAAAAGTTGAATAATAATTTATGTTATAACTATCATAAGAAATTACTAAGCTACAATTTAGGCACCGTTTTCTTTTGTGCGTTTAATTTGCGTTGCGGTGCGTTACGTTGCGGTTAGATGCGGTAGATTGCAGTAAGTTACGGTGGAAATAGTGAAAAGGTAATGGTAATTGTGGTATGTTGCGGTAGGTTGCGATAATTTACGTTGCGGCTAGTTGCGCTAACGCACAAAAGAACGGTGCCTTAGTACGTAATAGAAAATTTACTGGCATAAAAATATAATCTTGTTTTTAATAATCCCTATTTTTACCTTTTGTATTATGATAGTCCAAAAAAAATAAAATTATATTTTGGTGGAATACCGTCGAATTAAATGATGGTGACTTGGTCTTTATTTTGTCCATACCGGGGAATATATTACTATTACAAATACAATAATCATGTTGGCACACAAAAATCTTGGTTAGTCATTAACAGTATAAACTTAAAGGTGGATTTGTCATTTTCAAATATCCTTCTACGAAACATCCCCAGCTTCTAGCAATTCAAACCTGCCTAACCACGAAATAGAGAAACAAACAAACAAAAGAAGTTCCTCATAAAATAATCAAACAACACATGACGAAGACCATGACGCCAATATATATATACATACATGCATACCCCCATTACTTCAATTCTCATGGTATCATATCATACCATACATTCCTGAGTCACTTCACACCGATCATAATCAATTAAAATAAAGGGAATTGAGACCCTTTTCACATCGCATCTGCCATATTTTTCTACATTTAGCACAATTTTTCTATATCATTCCACACTTTGGCCATGTTCTTTTCTAGAGTTTCACACCGCACCTGCCATATTTTTCCATATTTATCATAATCTTTCCATACCATTCCACACCTTACCACAACAATCATAACTTTCTCTCTCCTTCATTTTCTCTCTCCTCACTTTTCTCATCTACTTTTTACATTCTCTCTCCTTAACTATTACATCAATCATTCTTATCATAACTTTTATCATATCCTATCATACTATACCACACTTTCCACAATATTGTCATATCATACCATAGAACAGGTACCATAAAATCCATAACTTTCTCTCTATCTTTAGTTTTCTCCTTTACTTTTTACATTTTCTTTCCTCGTCTATCACATCAATCATTCTTTCCACAAATTCTACCGTATCTTACCGTATCATACCATATTTTCCACAACATTTCCATACCATACCATTTACCACACCCAGTCCCCGCACAAAAGAATAACGCCTAAGATGGAGATGAACAAAGCTTGTAAGAGCAAAAGAAGCAGAAGACCACCTGGTGGAAGCATGAAGGTGGTTTACATATCAACTCCCATGAAGGTGAAGACCTGCGCTTCCAAGTTCAGAGCCATTGTTCAGGAGCTCACCGGACGAGAATCCGACGTCGTCGGGTTTATGGACAGCAATGAAGGCACACGTGATCATACTTGGATGGTTTCTGACCATCATCATCATCATCATGATAATCATGAGCATCATCATCATCATGATCAGCTAGACAACCATGATAGAAGGAGGTCGACCCCTTTGAGCTCAGATGAGTTCATTCATGATTTTGGTGCTGCTTTTGATAGTAATTTGTCGAGTAGTTTCTTGTATGATCAATTTTATCATCAGCTAGCTTAGCTGGATTAATTTCTGATGAGTTTTAATTTGGTTTAATGATATAGGACATGTACTTTTGGCCATCTTCTTTGCGTGGGAAAATAAAATTAGATAAATGATGAAATTCTAAGCTTTAACTTTTATCTTAGGGTTATTGGATTCTAATAATACGAACTTTGGGTCATATAAGACTTAATAATACGAACTTTCGATTTGATTCTTAATAATACAAACTTTGACCCCCTGTTGGCTACAGTAACACGCCACCGAATTAGGGTTTTTTTGACTGGCCGGTAAAATGACTTGGCAGGCCAGGCATGTGTTCCCTCTTGTTTGACCTTGCCACCTCAGCCATTGACCAAAAAAAATGCCATGTCAGCCACTTATTTTCCCTCCTCTCTCTCTCTCTCTCTCTCTCTCTCTCTCTCTCTCTCTCTCTCTCTCTCTGGATTTCAAGCGACCCCCCCCCCCAATGGCTGCCACAATTTGCTTCTTCTTCCTCCCTCTTTCTCTCTCCTCTGTCTCTCCATACCAAACCCAGATTCGATTACAAATTCGATTACAAAGATTCGATGAATGAGTAACAAATGAAGCTAAAAGATCCACATCCCCATTTTAATGGCGATTTCCTTGAAATCTTGCCGATTGTTGCTGCTAGGTTTTGTGTTCTTCGCTTGGAATTCGAGATCTATGAACTCTTTCATGGTGGTTTTGGAATCTTCGAATTCATCTTCATCTTCGACCACATTTCGGAAATCGGAAACCCTAGAAATCTCAAAACCATCACAGTTACTCTCAACTTCTTCTTCTACTACCTCAGGAACAGGACAGGTACCTTTCCCCAGAAACCCTAAATTGTTCGACTCAACCCTCACGCCGTCGCTCAATCCGCCATTACCATCGTCGTCGTCGAGGTCGAAGAGATTAGAGAGCGAGCTCCGGCCCCTGACGTCACACGATCGGCGGCGAGGCTCCAACCCAAGCACACAAAGTGGAAGCTCCGTCGTCGGAGATGGTGGGGTTGAATTCATAAATTGCGGATTTCAGGGTTTACTTGAAGTTGATTTCGTTAAATTTGACCATTTTGACTTGTGGGTGCCTACACTTCCATTCTAAAGATGTGTTCTTGTGGAGGTAAAGTTGTCAAAGTTGCAATTTTGAGTTGTCTGCAACATAAGGTAGCAATTTTGGTTGCTTTTTGGCGCTTGAGTTAGGTTTTGTGATAGTATAGTAGGATAACAGAGTAGGGTTTTGCTGAATTTTGTCAGATTTTGGTTGTTGAAGTTGTGAGTTTCCCCCTTTCTGGATTCGAGGCTTGTATTTTGTATGAATTCATCATTAATTCCTAATTTTCCTGATTCTGGAACGTAGAGAGAGAGAGAGAGAGAGAGAGAGAGAGAGAAAATAAGTGGCTGACATGACATTTTTTTTTTGTCAATGGCTGAGGTGGCAAGGTCAAACAAGAGGGAACACATGTCTGGCCTGCCAAGTCATTTTACCGGCGAGTCAAAAAAACCTTAACTCGGTGGCGTGTTACTGTAGCCAACAGGGGGTCAAAGTTCGTATTATTAAGAATCAAATCGAAAGTTCGTATTATTAAGTCTTATATGACCAAAAGTTCATATTATTAGAATCCAATAACCCTTTATCTTATCATAAATATTCATTAAATTGCTTTAATTTTTATTAAGGTCATATTTTTTTGTATGGTTGGTATGGTGTGAAAATGGTCGAGTATGGTGAAATTGTGGAAAGTGCGATAAGGTGCAAAATGATATGGTAAAATTTGTAGAAAATATGATTGGTATGAAAGGTGACGAAAAATGTGAAAAGTAAAAGAGAAAAATGAAAAAAGAGTAAAATAAGGAGATATATTGATGATGATTGTGATAAAATGTCTTATAATATGATAAAGTGTGGAGAAATACTGAATGATATGATAAATTGTGATATGACAGAGATTAAAAAATAAAGGGTCTAAATATATTAATTTTCTACCACCATTACCAAAAAAAGTTTTATAATATTAATCTGCGAAATTGGATTTTAATAATACGAACTTTTGGCCATATAAGATTTAATAATACGAACTTTCGATTTGATTCTGAATAATATGAACTTTGACCCATTGTTGCCCCCAGTAACACGCCACCGAGTTACCCTTTTCTTGACTCGTCGGGGAAATGAGCTGGCGGTGTCTGCACGTTTTCTTTGATGTTTGATCATGTCATGTCACCCATTGACTTAAAAAATTGTCACATCAACATCCTCTCTCTTTCTCTCTCCTCTCTCTCTCTCTCTCTTCCCCTCCTCTTCTTCGATTCACCAGACAGCCATGGCCATCCACCATTGTTGGATTTTTTCTCCCATTAATAATTCCATACAGGAGGAATGAATCAATGGATGAATGAATCCGTTATTTCTCTCTCTCTCTCGGGCTCACCCAAATCCCCAAATTCCTACACTCAAATCAAATCCGTTAAACCCTAATTTAATCTCTCCTCCATTTCTCCAACCTTTCAGAACCCAAATCAGGGATGAGATCGTCGGTGTTGGCGGCAGTGCAGGTCCGCTAGCCGAGCAAATTTCATCAAGACGGTGATGGATCAAAACCCATGGCAGTCAATTCCAGAGGTGCCCACATGTAACGGTCGCCGTCCTCGCCTCTATACTCGCTGTCCGATGGTGACATCACCGCGGATCCCGTGACCGGCTCGGTCGAATGTCTCTGCAGCACCGCGGATCTGAAACTGGGTGGCCCATTCGGGTCCGGGTATCAGCCAAACATCCGGGTAATTAGGGTTTTAGTTACTTACCTGGCTATGTCTGGGCCCTGTTTGACTGGGTCTTGCTGAGAAGAAGGAATGAATCAATGGAGGAATGATACAAATTGTGTATCGGTGGTGGAAGTGAAGGTGGTTGGGTGGTTTTTTGGTGGCTACGATGGTGAAGTTGGTGATAGTAATGGTGGTTTGAAAGTTTTGTAGTGATAGAGATGGAACCGATGATGGAAAAAGAAGGAAGAAGTTGTAGAGAAAGAGAAAAAGAGAGAGATAGAGGAGAGAGAATGGTCATGGTTGTCTGGTGGATCGAGGAAGAGGAGGGGGAGAAAGAGAGAAAGAGAGAAAGAGAGGAGAGAGAAAGAGAGAGGGTGCTGATGTGGCAATTTTTTAAGTCAATGGGTGACATGGTATGGTTAAACATCAAAGAAAACGTGCCGCCACCGCCAGCTCATTTTCCCGACGAGTCAAGAAAAGGGTAACTCGGTGGCGTGTTATTGGGGGCAACAGGGGGTCAAAGTTCATATTATTCAGAACCAAATCGAAAATTCGTATTATTAAGTCTTATATGGCCAAAAGTTCGTATTATTAGAATCTAATTTCCCTATTAATTTTCTACCAATATGCAGGGGCGGATCTACTTGTAGCCCAGTGGTATCAATTGACACCACTATGATTTTTAGAAAAAAATTTCTGCTCAGAAAAAATATATGAAAATGTTATTGATATATATTGTTTGACACCCCATAAAATCATTAAAGACTATGTAGCCCAGTGGTAGTATCTGCATGAAATTGTCAACTAACTTTCTAGAGTAAGTGCCATGAGTTTGAGGTCTCCTCTAGCCCTTTTAGTTTAACTTTTTAAACAAAATCTTTAACCCTCATCATAGCACAAAATTCTATCTATCTAACCCTAACTCCATCATTAAATAGTAAGTCACTCTATTATTCTTTTCTCAAATTAATCTTTCTCCTCTATTGAATTTATTTTCATACTTAGTAGCAAATTATGAATATAATTTATATGATTAAGTCAATGTAGTTAAATTAGAATTTGTTAATTAATGGCTTATCGTATGAATGAGCAAATTTTATTAAATTATCATTTGTACACTTATAAATTGAAAAATGCACTATTCATGTGAAGCTGTGGAGGTTTATAAGTGTTTGAATGAAATTTGTTAATTCATTAGGTTAGGTTTGGTGTATTTTATAAAATTGTAGTTGTTTATAGTTTTTTTTTTTTTAATTTCAATTTAAGATGGAGATATACTTTAAGAATGTAGCTAGAAAATCAACCTCTCATTCTATCCCCAATTCGAGCACCACATCCAAAAATTTTCTTGTGAAGTGTCGGTATGTATTAGTTATTTAATATCATTTTTATGGTTAATGTTGATATTTTATCATTTATTTTTTAACATTTATGTTGCTCAATTTTTTAGAACAAATTATTTTTGACACCACTAACCCTAAATCCTGGATCCGCCACTGCCAATATGTTCTAAACAAAAATTTAAAAAAAAAAAACGAAGGGAGTCACATGAGGAGTGAAAGAAATACTATGGTGGTAGAGAATGACACGTAGGTGATGCCTTGGGAGGCAACATGAATATTAAGGCCCTGTTCTTTTCTGCGGTATTTTATGGCATGGTGTGGTGTGGTGTGGTGGAATTGTAGTGGAATTGTAGTGGAATTGTGGTAGGTTATTGATGTGTGGCTAGGTGAGGAGAGATAATGTAGAAAGTAGAGGAGAAAAGTGAGGAGAGACAAAAGTAATGATTTATGGTAAAATGTGGTGAGTTGTGGCAAACTACGGTATGTTGTGACACACAGTTTGCCAACCGTAAAAAAGAGCAGGGCCTAAATGCATCCTGAACACATGTTCTCTTAAACATAAAAATCCACTATTTCGTGTCTTTTTTGATCGGAGTTGGTCGGAATGTCACCTCTAAATATTTACATAAAAATTAATGTCACCCAACAACTATTTATCATAAAATAGAGCCCTTAAAATTATTACACCAAAATACGAGGTCCTTTTAGCAGTTTTTTTAATTTTTATGTGGTGATTTTTTTTTTATAAAAAAAATTCTATAAATACAAATCTCCCAAAGGCAAATAGCTCCAACCCAAAAGGAAAAGCGAAGGCCGACCACAATCTGCCTGGCTCCACCATTAATAACCAAGGAAGGGAGATGGTGGGACATTCTCCTCTTCCTCGTCGACAATGTCAACCATAAAGGTGACTGCGGCCGTCATCCTGGTGGTTCTAACGGCGGCGTTGCTGGGTCTGCCGCTTATTCTGCCGCCCCTTCCGCCGCCTCCGGTGGTGCTGCTCTTCTTTCCACTCTGTCTTATGGCGGCACTTGTTTTTCTCGCTTTCTCTCCGTCTGCCACCGCTGCCTCTCGAAACGGCGCCGTTTATGGTTTCTCTGTGTAGAATGTAGCTAGGTGACTGATGCATGTACATTAGAAGTAGACTACTGGTATGAAGTAGCACGCAGCTGAATTTGTGTACTGACCCACCTCTTTTCTTAGTTTGTTACGGCTATTTTCTTCCAGAGCTAGGATTATACTCCCTCTATTTCAAATTGACGTTTAAATTAATTTTTTTTTTGTTACAAAATAATTGTATTTTTCCATTTTCTAGTTCCAAATTTAATTATTTTGACTTTAATAATTATGTTAATTTTTTAATTAATAAAAGTTACTTTTGCTCACATTCTCTTACTACCTATACATTGATATCCGAAAAAATACTTTGAAAAATAATACTCCCTCCGTCCCAAATTAATTAATTACTAACAAATTATAATGAGTACCAATATGAAATTACCGTCATTAAAAATATGTTTTATTAAAAATTACAATGGATGTAGTTTTATATTGTAACTCATTGTAATTAATGAATAATTAACTGTCAAATTTTAGTTAAAATGTCAATTAATTTGGGACGGAGGGAGTACTATTTAGGCCCTGTTCTTTTATGCGGTATTTGCGGAATGGTGTGGTGAGGTGTGGTGGAATTGTGGTGGGGTGTGGTGAAATTGTGGTAGGTTATTGGTATGTGGGGTAGGTGAGGAGAGAGAATATAAAAACTAGAGGAGAAAAATGAGGAGAGAGAAAAGTGAGGAGAGAGAAAAGTAATGATTTGCGGTAAAATGTGGTGGGTTGTGGCAAATTGCGGTAGGCTGTGGCACTGCAGTTTGCCAACCACAGAAAAGAACAAGGCCTTAATTATGTGTAGTTTTTCTAGTTCAACCTTGATATATGAAAAATTTTGAAATATGTCAATTAATATTGAATAGAAATGGTAATTTTCCAAGGCACCATGTTCGATCATGTTCCAATATATGGTTTTATGAGCATAAACAACGACATATTCTAGCATAGTTTTGCTAATGCTATAGCTCGGAAGGAATTTTAGTGTAGATGTCTTTCTCATATGAACAAAAGTAAAAAAAAAAAAAAGTTGATTTTAATGGAGTCAAAAAAGATCTTTTAGAAAACTGAAAAACTAAAGTGTTTATGAGTATATCTATATAATTTAATGATAATTTTATGAGTACATATGCATAAAATGTTTGAGCATGGTTTGAGAGATTCAAATATTGACAGTCTTCCCCCATTAATTGAATTGAAGTTTAAGGAGAGACAAGTTCCAGCGGATTCATAGAAAAATGTTTCCAAAAAGAAAAAAACCGTTTGAAAACCAGTTTAAACTTTTGAAAAACTGAGTGAAAGAACAAGAAACAAAGAAGGTTTGTGTAAGAAAAAGAGACATGCATGTGTTCCATACAGCTACAAAAGAGCTAGACGTACCTGGCCAAATAACAAGTAGAGGCATTGGCAACACAATAAGAAACCAAAAGAAAGCATATACCCACTCATCAACCCTTACCCTACCACCATAATACTATTACGCCACACCTCCCTATCTAGTGTCATATCTTCCTCTAGGCCTAGGTGGCACAGATATGCTCTGATAACCTCTTTCATAGACTTCTTAGGTCTCCCACGTCCCGATACTCATTGGGCATTCTAATCACCTCCTAAGAAGTGCATTCTCATTTCTTCTACGTACATGGCGAAACCATCTCAATATGCTCTCTCTCAACTTATCACTGATAGACGCAAGTCAGCTTGGTTTATCTCGTCAAACGATATTTCCAATTCTATCTAACTTCGTGTAATCACAAATCCACAAAACCATTCTCATCTCACCCACTTTTAGCCTTTGGCAATGTTCTTTTTTATCAGCCAACACTTTGCACCATAGAACATTGTTAGTCTAATTAAATTACCCTACATTACACTTCACCCTTAAGCTTAAGAGGTAATTCTCTTATCAAACAACACTATTGAAATTGCTTTCCACTTTGCATTCGTTAAATTGAACATTTCTTGTAAATTGAGCTGATCGACTTTAATCTAGCAAAATCGAAGAACTTTTTTTTATTAGCCCTTTTAGATTAGTTGAAACCCTAGGTTTTTGAGTGATGTAGCTTGGGAAAAGAACCTATTAGAATAAGTCGAAACCCTGCACTTGTTCTACAAGGTTGTTAAAACGGGATCCTAACTCGAAATTCTATGCGGAAGTTAGGATCGGAAATTAGCCCATATAAGATCGTGGATCGTGTGTAAATTGTAGAATCGTAACGAGGATTTTGAACCATAAAATCGTAGGATCGTAAATCAGGATCGGGATTTTAATAACTATGGTTCTAACTTAGCTTGAATTTAATCAGACAAAAAAACATGGTTTAAATGTTAAACTTTATTTAAATTTATCTCCAATTTTTGTGAATAACCGAGACCAAAAATTTCAAAAAAGAAGAAAAAAAAAAAGGGGTGAGACAGACGTGAGATAGGCAAGTGGAAATAGATAGGATACAGTATATAGTTAGATGCTGCGTACTGCAAACATAATAATCATAGCTGTGGTGCCTGCAATGCAAATTGAGCTTTTATTATTGGTGTGTTTGCTTGTTTGTGGGGAAAGGCATTCTCAGGAAAAACTTTTTCGGGAAAGATTTTTCCTAATCCCCTTCTGAAAAACTTTTTACTGAGTTTGTGAGGGAAATTATAGATCCCACATCAAAACTTTTCCGGAAAAATTTCTCAACCAAGCATAAAAAAAGTTTTTCAGAAAATTTTTCGACCAAAAGACCCCATTATAATTCACCCAACATTCAGTCTGTCAAAAATGCAGCACTCTAGAGTAGTCATTAGCTACCTACTTGGCTACTTGTCTGCATATCTGTACTTGTCTCTCTGCGTATCTTTTCAGTGTGTTGCTTTGCTGCTTTTCCTTCCCGATTCATTGCACGTATGGAACCCAGCGAATCAAATAAGTTTGTCTGCAAATTTACTTGTATATATATAAAGTCTACTTGTACATATAAAGTCTACTTGTATAAAGTTTGCTATATAGTATTTATGTATTACTATGGGTTCGTAGCGAATTCCAACAGTTCACATCACAAAATATGATAAAATTATATGCAAGTGTGTAAAGTGTTGATGGCCTCCTGGAAGAAATAATAATAATAATAATAATAATAATAATAATAATAATAATAATGCTATTGATAAGGTAGGATTTTAGTGCTAAGCAAAATGATAAACATCGTGCTGCAAGGTTATTAATAATCATTTTGCATTTCATCTAAGCCACCGTTCTTTTGTGTGTTAACGCAACTAACCGCAACGTAAATTATCGCAACATACCGCAAATTACCATTACATTTTTACTAAATTTACCGCAACACAACGCACAAAAGAACGGTGCCTAAATCGATCATCCATAAAGTTAAATGTAAGTATATTTAAATAATTATAAAGGCATGTTTCATTACTTTCAGGGTTATTACAATTTATAAACAATATAAAAATAATTATTCACTTGTATTTTTTTCATAAATATAAAATTATGCATAAAATTTACATTTTCTAATATGATTGATAAAATTAGGTTGTTATATATATATTTTTTTACCTAGATAACAAGTACTGTACTATTATAGTCGATATATATATATATATATATTGCTTATTCTGTTCTAAAAACTACATCTCTAATTGAAGTTGCCTGTTGCCCATATTTAAGGGGGGAAGCCCCTCAGTTTATGGGCTTGGTTAGGTCATGATGGGAAAAAAAAAAGGTATTTGGGCCCTGAGATGGGTCTGTAGGTTGCAGTCCCAGCCCACTTAATAGATTTGATGGGTCAGTAGGTTGCAGTCTCAGCCCACTTAATAGATTTACGTACAATTAAACAAATATTCTTGAGTTTTTTTTCTCTTACTTTAGGTCAGGCAAATTTGAACCGCTCGCATAGTCATTATCACAAATAGCCACCAGTTTGCTTGAAAGGTTGGTATAACATGGAGGTGACCAACAGCTCATAACAGGCATTGCATAAATTTGCATATCTATTGGTTTTATTGAGACATGTAACGACTGCATAATCAACAAGATTAATTCCTCATTGATGTGGCTGCTACAACAGTTATAAAATCCCCATTAATCACTGCTCCTATTAAGTACGTTTAGTACTACTTAAAGGGGTGATTAAGGGTTGCTTAGATATACGATCATACACACAATTGACCACTCTTTAAACATTCTCTCTGTTCTCTTAACACGGTCTACCATCACGAAGACTCGGGTTTACAATGTGACAATATTCTAGTGACTCTAGTAACTGTCAGAGATTGATCCTAACTCAATTGGGTACAACTAATGACAAGTCGGTCCTACTTCCGCATCCAAGGTCAGTCTTTTATTTTTCTAACATTATCAATCCCACAATTTCCACTTATGGTGCGTTTGGTTGATCAAAAGTCATGGGGAAATAATCAATTTTCCCAGGTTGACTTATTTTCCATATGCTTTGATATAGTTTGACCTTGGAAAAAACTTTACGAAGTGTCCACCATTTCCTACATTTTACTAGAGAATATTTCCCTTACGTGAGACTAAGGAAAATTTAGTCGAGCAAGAATATGAAGGTAGGTTACTACATTTGCATACCTCATGGTTCCAAGTACTAAACAATTCATGTTTATAATATCATCTTTGAGAAGTAATTCCCCTTGTTTTTCTTTTTCTTTTTTTCTCGCTATATGTCATGTAAGATGGTTAATCATCTTGCAGCAAAACACGCATTATCGCCCATTTTCTATTACTTTTCTGTCTAATTCAACAAACATACATTCAATTTTCTTCCTTACAAAAACTCATCACTACTCAACATTAGAGAAGCCGAGTACATACCCTTTCTAGAAGGGCTTCTTACTTGATAATGCATATTCTTCACTGTTGCCTGTCAATCATTCTTAATTATTGGTTGAATTTTTACGTACATTGGATATTGTCTGTCTGTATTACACAATCATGCACCGTCAGTTTCATTCTTTGCTGACAGCTAAGTAAGAAGACTACTTAGACTAGTTAGTATATATTCTCAAAATTAGTACCATGCAATGCAATATACAGGAAGAAGATGCATTTTTGTGGGCCTTGTGACTAAACTTGTCAACTGATAAAGTACCCTTACTTTGAATTTGGGCACTCAAGATAATACACACTTGGACATTTTTTTCTTTCTTCATGAGTGTGTTTGTGCTTCCATTCATTCAATTTCTTTGCCCCCTAGCCTCAATCATATGACCCCTTTTTTTCCAAACTAATAATCATAATAATAGCAATAACAACTTCACTCGAAACCTGATAATCACAACGTTAGAGAAAATATTTAGAGTATATATGCAACAGAAATATTAATAGGAGAACAATAATTCTCATTTTCCAAATTATTTTTTTCCAACGATTTTTATGTTCATTTTTCTTCACCAAACAAAGGAAAATTTTTCATTTTTCAAATTATTTTTTTCCCATGCTACTTTCCTAGATCCAAACGGATCCTAATTAGAGTATGTCAGACTTAATTAAAACTCAAATACAACATGCCCTACTAGCATTTTTTGTTTTGATTTTTTTAGGTTTTGTTTGAATCAACTTATCACAGTATGTTCTTTCCTTTGACATGTGAAAGTTGGATAAATAAGGTTGGATAAGTTTAAATATTTTTGTGTAGAATTAGATAGAAGTAGGCAATTGGCTTTTTAGAAGTAGGTAAGTTAGTTTAAGTACAAAAAAGTAGAACTGATTGGGAGGAATTAAAGTTGGACCGTGAATAATAAACTTTTGGTTGAGATGGTTCCACATGGTATCAGAGCCAGATCAATAAACAAAAGATCTCAGGTTCGAAGCTCACCCCCCCCCCCATATCATTTGCGCAAAGTGAAGGGGTTCTTTGCAGCATCCACACTTCAAGCCTAAAGGGCATTCGCGTGAGGGAGCGTGTTAGACTATAAAATCATTCCTGGGGCTTCAACCATCAGCTTAAGCTTTTGGTTGAGATGGTTCCACAAAACAACAACAAAAACAAACTCCCAAGAAAAACACGTTTGAGCGTGATATAGCGGATCCAAATGTAAAAACCATTCCCCCCGTTAATTAATATTCATTGATAGGTTGATTTCGGAGGACCCGAAAAAGCTTCGGTGAAAAGGCGATAAGTTGGAAAGCATCAACGTCAAATTAGATCCTCATATATATGGTGCATATATGGTGGATTGGTGGTACCATCAAATTGAGTCAAGGATGATGCCACTCGAAACAGTCTAAAGACACATGTGCTGTCAATTCATGCAATATATATTGACAGCCATGCAGAATTCCAAAGGTGTTTAGCACCACCAGCTTAAGTTGCACACAATAGGACCACCATGTGAAGTTAATTCTAAAAAACACCCTCCATTCTCCATCTCTATCTTATATGGGATGTTTGGTTGAAAAATTTTATCAGGAAAGTTGGTCAATTTTTCCAAGTTGACAAACTTCCCCATATTCGGGGTTTCATAATATATAGGAAAATTCTGATGTGGAACTCATTATTTCCCTTTCAACCTCAGAAAAAGTTTTCCAAAGGGGGGCTAGTGACAATCTTTCCTGGGAAAGTTTTTCCTGGGAAAGTCTTTCTCGGGAAACTTTCAAACACTAATGGATGATTGATATGATCTACCCAAGTTTCTGTGTGTCTTAATTCTTTGCCCTCCTAATAAGAGGACCAGGACTTTCCCCTTTGCCAAAAGTTAAGCTAAAACTATGTATGTATGCTAATGTATGTATGTATGTCAAAATGTGGCTGAGAGTTGTGCTTAGGAGGGTAAAGGGTTGGCATTAGCAATGTTAGAGGCAAATGCGCGCAACTCTCTTTGGATTTTGGATAGGATTAGGGTGACATAAATGAGGGCAAAGATAAGAAAAACATGGTTGATAATGGCTCTTGACAAGCACCTTCAATCATCCCCTTGTGTTTATTAGCCATTGATATGATGTAGGATGAAATACAGTCTCTGAATTCAACCTCGAAATGCATCTCTGCATATCGGGAAGGATGTCTATATTTGAATCTCTTAAAATCTCGTATTAACATACTATTCTGAGATATGTTGTTGCTGTACGCTCTAAATCAATGTCAAATGCAACATTAGCCCGGGGCTACGTTACTCCTCAATAATGCTTCACAATGGTGCACAAATTTAGTCAAAAGTTCTACCCGCTCCACTAGGCCCATATCTTAGGGCTTGTCTAGTAAGGCTTAGTGGGTTAGGGGGAGGGGGTAACTCAGGCCTAAGGCTTGGTTGAAAGCCCTGCAGAATTCCACACAAGGAATTTTGTAAATAGTGGGACTCAATCCTACCACCACCAAGTTGGAAGGCAATCCACAATATTATGTGAGCCAAGCTCATTTGGTTTATGAATAAGTTTGTGCTTCAAACATTTATGATATGGAAAGTTAAAAGTATCATTCTGGAACTATTCTAGGTTGAGATATGTATATATCATGGGTTCCTTTTCAATTTCTAAATCCCTTTCAAATGATGAGGTATCTTGGGTTCGTGAATGGTTTTAATTTCTTACTTATATTACTTGAAATATTTAAGTTGGTGTCCCACATTGACAGATAAATGGTAAAATGAGGCATTATATATGAGTTAAATTTATGACCCGCTAGACTTTGAAATTAAAGTGATGTTTAACTCATATGTCACCTCAATCAATTTTTTTTTTTTGACAACCCAAAAAAAAAGAATCCTGAAATTACGAGCTAATGTTCAACTGAGATAGAGATTTTCACTGTATTTCCATACAAGTTTCTAATTATAAAATATTTGAATAATTTCAAAGCGCAAAAATCCAACAATTGTAGAAGAGTTAAATCTAAATGAGCAAAGCGAGTAGCTTTTACTTTTAACCAAACCGACCATCCTAACAAATTTGGATTTTGGCTCATTGGACCAACAAACCTGGTCCCAACACATTCAACCCCCAAGTTTTTCTCCCTTTTTTCTAAACGTAAAAATGAAAAACCTTGATTCAGCCTTCAGGCCTCGATCTTACATGCAATTAGTAGTGACAAAATTCTGTTTGATCCAGAAAAAATTCAGTTTCGTCCGAACTCAAATTTGACATTGATTGAACTGACCGAATATTCGGACATAAAATTCCTCTTTTTCTTTCGTCCAAACCTGATTTCGGCCCTAATTTAGTTCTGCCCGAATTATCCAACCCAAAAACACCTGAATCCGGACATCAATTTCTCATTTGAATTGAATTTTGATGTTGGTCGGACCTGAATTTACTCGGACCGGATTTTTGCCAGCACTACATTCAATTAACCAAAAATCTAAAAGTAACCTAGATGACTATTACATACTAATACAGTAATAGACAACAATTTAACCCTAAACAGGCTAACACCCTAATTAGCAAGAACTTGCCAAATCAACTCAGGATCAAAAGACGGCATCGTTTCAAGCGAACATTCTTCAAACCCCAAATCCTCCGAATAACTGATCGAATCCGACGACGCTGAACAAACATTCCCATTTCCGCCATTGTTACTCTTCCAAAACTCTTCTTCCAGCGAAGAATCCTGCGAAGAAGACGAAGGTGCATCCTCTGTTTTCTTCAAATTCTCACTGTTCAACATAATCTTCATCTCTTTCTCTTGTTTCTTTTTGGCAATTCTGTTGGCTCTTTCCCTCTTCAATTTCTGACAAATCGCCTGAATCTTGGCATCAACCGCAACCCTAATGGCATCCATCTTCGTCGAATCTCCACCCAGAACACTCGCATCCTTTAGATTGGGGAAATTCAGCCTGGCATACTCCCCGCGAAGCTTATACGCTGCTCTATCGTACGCATACGCTGCAGATTCTGGGCTGTCGTAGGTTCCCAGCCACACTCTCATTCTGTTCTGGGGGAGCCTGATTTCTGCCACCCATTTTCCCCAGTGTCTCTGTCTAACTCCTCTGTACAGCTTCTTCTTTGTAGGGTTTAAAGGGGTTGTTTGGGAGCGAGTTTCGAGGCTGAATTTGTGGAGGAGATCGCATTGTTTTAGGTATACTGACGACCCAAGTGGTTCTGAAACAGAGCTGTTGGTGGTGATTGTGGTGTTTGTGGGGGAGAAAACAGGGGAATTTGAAGGTTGGTAGTAGTGGGAGAAGATTGAATCTATAGTGTTTGTGTCGGAAGATAAGATGAGGGAGGAGAGTGAATCTCGAATGTCCATGAATGGTGCAAATTGGGGGAAGGTGTTGGTGGGTTCAAAGATTGCTTCCATGGCGCAAAACAGGGGAAAAACAGAGTAAAACAGGGGAAAACAGAGTCTGAAAACAGGGAAGGTGGGGAAAAAAATTAGCCCTGTTTTGGGGATGGGGGGAAATCACTAACCAGAAAAAAAAAGGGAGTTGTGATTTTTGGTGGGTTTTTGAAGATTTTTTGAGGTTGAGAGAGGAGAGTGAAGAGGAATTAAGGAGTTGTTTGGATGAAGAGGGGGTAGGAGTAAAGATTGTATTTATAGGTGGGAGTACAAAAGGAGCAATCATAGTGTAGTTGAGGGGGAAATTAAAAAGAAAAGGGGAAGGAAGAAAGGGTTTTTTACTATGTGTCATCGAAATTCTTTGGCAATGGGGTATACAGGCCAGATGAGGACAACAAACCACTTTTTGATGGGTGTAGAAAAATGTGATCTTTTTAGCCGCTACTTTTCATGGGTTTCACACGTATTCGTAAAGTTGTTACTACTACTTTATACTTGTTCGGTAAAATTAGTATTTTAGATAGTAGATAATGGTTTATGTAGCGTATAGCGGTATAAGCAACGGATGGTGGTTTAAGTAGCGGATAGCGGATGACTGTTCAAATAAGAATTGTGTTCGGTGAATTTAGCGGTTCAATTAACAGAATAATGTGAATTGACATAAAAGGGTATCAATAATTTCCAAAGATAAAATTTACAAAGGGTATTTTTTGACTGAAAAATATGAAACGCTATTCCAAACGCTAAACGTTAATTTTATTAGCGTTTCACAAAACGTTCCTTAAAACGCTAAACACTCCTCAAAACGCTAGTTTACCGAATGCTAATATTTATGCAATTAGAGTTTTGACCTGGTCAAGACGCTAAACGCTACCCCGTTGTTGTCGAACACAGCCTTTAGCAAAAAGTATTCCATCATGATTTAATTTTGATTTATCTATAGTTAGTCTATTTTAATTAGACTCTGTAAATCTAACAATCTTAACTTATCATAATCTAACATTATTTTCTAAAAAAAACATACACTCTAAATACACAATTTCCCGAAAAAATATCATAATTTATCATAAATTATCCCAATTTACCCTAACTTATCATAACTTATTTATCCAAACCTAAAAATAATTCAACCAAAGAGCAGGACATAAGAATAACACATCCTTAATCTACCAAATTTAACCACTTTTACATGCTAAACTTATTTAACTTAGATCATGTTCTTTGGATGAATTATTTTCAAGTTAGGATAGTTAGATTATGATAAGTTAAAATATTTTATTTTTTAGAAAATTGTGTTTTTAGAATAAATATTTTTTAAAAAAATTATATTAAATTAGAATAAGTTAAAATAAATTAGGATAAACAGGTTTAACCTTAAATTAGATCCCACACAATGTTCTAGTAGTAGACTAGTACTTTGATCATACACATAAAGACAAAAATCCTCTTTTTGAAAGGTTGAAAAGTTCAACTTTGTGAGCAACTTTCTCAGAAGACCAAATTACTATGTCCTCTAGTCTAGCTTGCACCAACCTCTTTCCTTCCTACTTGTCCATGTACTATCACCATTCATTGCTACTTGTACCTTTTTCATAAAGGCATAAAGTTGGGGTTTTACTTGTTGCATTGCCATTCGTTTGGAGGTCCCTTCCACCTTTTTTATTTCATTGTTTTTGGCTCCAAGTCTTCCGGCCAAATAGACTCCTAATTGCATCCTTTCTTCTTTTGGGATAAGTAAGTGGCATCTTAATTGTATGTACTCTTACTAGGCATGATTGATTGTCATTTCACTATTCATGGATAATTACATCATGTATGTTAGTCAAAATTTTCAACTAGGGCATTATTATATGCCTTTTGGTATGTATTATTGCTCTTCATGGACGATGGTAGATAGGGGTTGGTGTTCTCCTTTCTTATAACTATTACTCCCTCCGTCCCAATATAATTGACGGAGCGCCGCAATGGGGGAATACCAATATTGAAACTGAACAAACTGTCTTTCATTTAATGCAGGTTGTCTTTTCCTTTCATCCTCCCGTTTTTTACATTCCACTTTTTAAATATTTTACACACATTTCTCTCTCCTAATTAATGCAACATGTACTCTCTCCCTCTCTTAAGAATTTTAATCTTTTTTTCTCTCTCTGTTCATGCCCGTTTCTCTCTCCAAAAATGGGTTCATCATCTGGAAAATTTCCACCGCCTTTATCATTGCTCGAACCTTCATCTTCCACACTGAACATCAATTTCCATGAATTGAACATCAATTACATGTAATTCCCTCCAAAATTTTGTGATTTGTTGGTGAAAATTTTCAAATTTCCCACCAAAAAAAGTCTATAAAATGATGTTCAGTGGTCATTTTGTTCATTCTAACCTGGAGAAGCCATGGGAAGTCCTCAACCTTCGATACCCGACTTGAATGTGCTCCCTGATGGTTATATTGAATCTGATTGCAACAACAATAATTATGACATTCCTGACCTGAATGATCAAAACATCAGCCAAGAAGATGAAACAGGTTTGTCTACTCTGTTTTTTTGACATACTCACTTCCTGTCTCGGAGTATATGCTCTGTTTTTAACATCAGGCAAGAAGATGTACGTTCAAAACCCGACTTAAAGGTCATTTTGTTCCTCACTTCCTGTCTCGTAGTATATGTTCTGTTTTCTGGTTACAAAAGGCTTGTATCTGTATCAGTTACAAAAGCGATTATTCTTGACATTTTCATCTGACAAAATTAGGGGAACTGGAGAGAGAGGGTGAGAGAGAGAGAAAATCCAATAAGTTACGGAAATTGTGGGATTTTGTGAAAAGTATTAATTATTTTGAATTTAGTAAGGGTATGGATGGGAAGAGTTTTTAATATTTTTTAAAAGTAAAAAAAGTAAAATAATTAAATGAAGTATTGGGAAAAGGAATGTGACAATTATTTTGGGACAAAATAAGTTAGTTAAAGTGTCAATTATATTGGGACGGAGGGAGTACCAACTTATTACTCTTAGGGTGTGTAAAATTTATGAGTAAAAATAAGTTGGGTAAAAGTTAAATTTTGATAAATTTTAGTAATTTTTGGTAAATTTTTGGTAAATTTTGACAAATTTACAGCAATATATTAAAATTAGTTTTTTTAACTTTTTAACATTGGTAATTTTTTGTAAATTTTAATAAATTTTGGTAAATTTAGGCAAAAACTGGTAAATTCAACTAGGGCATTATAAGCACTTCAAAATGTCGTGGATGCAAAGGTAGAGAGTGTGGGGGGAGAAAAGAAATGAGTTGACGTAGTGTAAATACTCCTAGGTCAACTCGAGGTGAAGAAAATGAGTCGAGTAAATGGAGTATTTATAGTGATAGTAAGAGTGAGAGGTAGGGTAAAATGAGAGAAATGAGCCTCTGTGCAAGCCGCGTGGCTTGAGGTACCCAAATATTCATTTCTAGGTCAACATTTGACCTGGATGGAGGAAAACGAATCTGGATTCCTGGCGGGCAGGCCGTGTGGCCTGCATGCTGTCCGGACAGTTTTATGCTCATTTTGGGCTTAATTTTATGGATTTTTTGGGCTGAATTTTTTGTGGGTGTCAGATTAAACTTTGGCTTGAAGGCTCGGTTTGCATCCACATTTCTTTTGACGCTTAAAAATTACAGAACCCCTAGAAATAAAAACGTAATAATTGTAATAAATTTACATTTTCCGACGCTAAATTACTGGCGAAATTCGACGTCTACAGGTGGATTATGATAAATTGCGGTGAGTTGTATTATGGTGCAGTACCGCACCGCATGAACGGGGAGTAAGTTAAATAGTAAATGTCTCATTCTTATTTTTTTTTCGATTATTAGTAGCCACAAGGTTAAAAGTTCAAGAAGTACTACAACCGACTACAGTACAGCAAAACAACCACCACCCAAAAAAATGTTACAACCAAACAGCTAAAAAGATGACACAGCAAAACAACCCCATTAATGTTTGTTTGGAAAGTAAAAAGCATGTAAGCAGATTAACTTATAAAAATGTCTCATTCTTATTTCTAAGCTAGTTTCAATCAATATATAAGTGGATTTATTTTCACTACAGTGTAGATTTATACACACATACGTACACGTAGCTTAATTAGGTTGTAGAAAATACTATGCCAGAAATAATAATTTCGTGTCCAACTTGAATATGATTTTGACGATGTCCACGCGGGGGGACCGTACGCGCCGGTGGAAACCCAACTTTTTGAATTTAATTCATTCTGGTTACCATTTACCTGTTTGTTTCAACCAAAAATGATATTCTTTTTCTGATAACATTAAAACCAAAAAGACAAATTAAAAGGAGGAAAATCATGAATATTTTTTTTAAAAAAAAAAACAGAAATTCCAGTTGTAAGTTGTAATCTAATTGGTAGTGTTGCCACGCGTCGTTTTGTAGGAGGACATGCCTTAATTGCTACTCATAAAGGCTGGAGTTTCTGCTTTGTAATTGAATGAGACTCTTCAAGACTTTACCCCTTTTATTTCATGAGTCATGATGCATGGGATGGTCCATTAATATTATATTGTTTGTGTTTTATATTATATCATATATTCATATCATATCATATCAAAACAAAGGCTAAGGAAAAAAAAATCAAAAACTGTTTGCACCATGAGTGAATGTTGTAGACCTCCTCTTTAGATTTGTTGTTAGGTTTTATGGGTCATAAATTATGGTGGATATTTTGTTGTACCATATAATATACGTGTTGTCCTATCTTTGGTTTGATTTCTTTGTTATAAAAACGGACAAATACAATACTATTTATCTTATATACATATTAACGGTTTGATTCATCATAAATGGGGCCTTCAATCACTCCCAACTTAATATAAGTATCACTAGCTAATTAACTGCTTTCAATCTCAAAACATTGGTTTGCACAAACGATTGTGAGGTTATGGGTTCGAGTATTTTACATATATGCTAGGTAAGGTTTGCTTATATAACAATTTTGTGGTAAGACCATTTCCCGAATCTCTACTTACATAGACATTTCGTATACTGGGCTACCCGTTAATCTTGAAACATTGGTCAATCTATGTAGCATGTTCCTATTGATTTATAATTCATATATCATGTATCATATTTGATTTCAAAAAAAAAAAAAGATTTAGATAGTGACTAATTGTTGTTTTGTATCTTCGTTTTGATTGTGTTGTACAAGAATGTTTAGCCCTTCCTCAAGCGCGTGAAGTGTATAGGTATGCATCTCTATACTACTGCTACATTCTTGTTTTTTCAAGTTAGTTTTCAAAGTTTTTCCTTTTCAGTCTTGTTAGGAAAGTGTCCTAAAATCATTCAATCCCTTGACCTCACAATTATTTATTTCCTAATTGTTTTAAGATATTATTTAAGTTTCCTTATTATGTTGGATTTTCTAATTGTATTAAATTCTAAATTTAATTGGAGTGGGGTAAAGGTAGGTTTATAGGGAGTTTTTTCTATAAATAGAGGGTTTTGTTTGCCTTGTTTAGTGTGACCAAGTTTGGTGCTCATTGGGGCAAATCTTGGATGGTGAGAGAGGTTTTGTTCAGAGTTTTGTTGAATAAGAGCATGTCTCTCTTCTGAGTGAATCTTTTTCTGTGTTTGAGATCTTTGTAATACTTTCTTTGTTGGATCTTAGGAGGAGATTGTTCGTTGTACTCTCTGCCAATAGTGGATTTGTTCATGCTTGTACCGCCCGTGGTTTTATCAATAATGAAAGCTCTATCTATAATAAGATATCCTACCTAAATACATTTTGAGCTTTACAACAAGGGGATATCTTATTAAAAAAATAGCCAAAATGGATATTTAATTAGATCAAGCCCTATAACTATCAAAATGTACCCTACATAAATTCCCTAATCATCAATGTAATCAACTATTAATTTACACCTAATCCTCTATAGAATCCCTTAGAGAGAAGTACACTATTATCATGATTGACTTAGACAACAATGAATGATCAACAAGTGCTTAGCATAAACTTAATTAAATACACTATTTTTTATTTAAAGGGGCCCACTTTGGGTCATGTGGTCTTGAAAATAAAAGTGGAAAGGCAAACATCAAAATCATACCAAACCATGAAAACTAGAGGGGGAAAAAAAGGAAAAATAAGTGGCCCTAAAATTAAAGGCATCATTAAAGACATAAAGGTAAGTAGGACTAGAGGGCCTCTCATAATTAAGGACAACTTGTGAATCACTCTTTTTTTACTCCCTCTGTTTCGTATTAGTTGACATCTTTGAAAATTATACAATTAAATTTTAAAAATTTTGAGCATAAATTTCTCAATATATATAATGAGTTGCTATATAAAATTACTATAATATTGCAATTGTTAATAACATATTATGTAAGAAATTATCAATCAAAGAGTGACATTGGAGATCATGAAAATCAAAATTATGACAATTAATATGAAACGGATAGAATATTTATTTATTTATTTATTTATTTTAAAAATTTTGTTTGACTTATTCAACGAAATACCCATGTGAATTTGTACAAAAGTTAACCACTCTAAAGTCTATTCGTGGGCACTCATGTTTCCTATCCTTGTTGAATTTTGATTATCTTCTCATCATCATTTTTCCATCTCTTTCATGATCTTGTTTAAAATTATATTCAAGCTTTCATCAATATTCAATATTGATGATTACTCCCTCTATTCTATATTAATTATCATAATTTTGACCTTCAAAGTCTCCAGTATTACTCTTTAATTGGTAATTTCTTACATTTAACAATTGCAATATTACACTTATATATAAGTATTTTTAGTTATGAATTTAATGGTGATAATTTAATATAGCAATTTATTATATGTATTGATAAATTTATGGTCAAAATTTTTGAAATTTAACTACACAATTTTCGAAAACGACAATTAATATGAAACGAAGGGAGTACTTATGAGCGTACGTCTATCATGGTTTTGGTTATACTATTCATTTTAATCACCATTCATTAATAAATGTCAACATTAATTAGTACTTATCAAAGAGTCAACTATAGATAATGAATTAATATTAATAATAAGTTATTTAAAATAGGCTTTTAATCTAAGTGTTTTTAGTATTAACTATGACTAGCTCCTCCATTTCGAATAAAATGATTTAAAATTTTGAGTAAATCATCTTGTGCGTACTAGATTTAGCATGCATGTGGATACAAACTATTATCTTTCATGAATGGGTACATTAGTTATAATCATATTAAAATGATTGAAGATGACATGGAGAAGTGATCGACCTGAAAAATGTAGTGTTTCTATGGCCTAAGTAAGCTTAATGCATTTGGATTTTCCCATAGAAATTGATAGATTTTCATCGAATTGCCGTCACTTAACTTCGTGTTATCCCACCAGAATATAAACATAACGTAAGGATTATTGACATACAAAAGTTAAAGTAGGAATTATTATGTAATGCCTTGACCCCTCTCGGGTTGTGAACATTACTGATAACTGCTTTAAGGATCGCTGATTAGCCCCACAAATCATCACGAGTCTTTCCAACGTGCTTCGTCCTCGCTTATACGCTGCCTGAGAAAATTTCCCATGTGTCACATATCCTAAGACTACTCATAGCCAAACACGCTTAACTGAGGAGTTTCCAACGGATGAGCTACCATAAAAGAAGGTGCACGTTATTGATATAAGTAGTCATTTAATTTCAATCCCTTTAAGCTACATTTAACCATATGCTCGGGGTGTTATAGTCACCCCCACTTAAGCGCACAACGTCCTTGTTGTGCTATAATCCACTCAAGAATCTTTGCCTCGCTAAGTGACTGCTCATGGATCTCCCGTCCACTGGTGCAACTCACAGTCACGGGGCGGCTCTGATACCATCAGTAACGCTCTGACCCTTCTTGGGTTGCGAACATTACCGATAACAGCTTTAAGGATCGTCGACTGGCCCCACAAATCACCACGAGTCTTTTCAGTCAGATTGCCCCTTCTACACGCCAATTGGGAAAACTTCCTGCGAGGCCACCCATCTTGAGACTACTACCAAGATGCTTAATCGAAAATTTTTAACGAATTATCATCGTAAAGAAGGTCTTGGCTTAATGATAAAAGTAGTCATTTCAATTACTTTAAGTTACACATAACCATATGCTCGGGATGTTACATATTATAATCCAATTTTTCACCTATAAATAAGACTTAACCAAATTTTAACATGGGTTAATTATCAACTTCAAATTATATTTAACATGGATAGGATGTGGCACCATGGCACCATCACCACATCAACATCACCAACTCGACTAATGGCACTTGGGTTGATAGAATTGAGAGAATTAGCATTGACATGATCCAAATTGAGACCACACAACCATGTAATGACTATCATACATTGAACTTACAATGTTCAAAATGTAATCCTAAAAGTCTCTCTTAGAAAAATAAAAAAGGACAATAATTGGGGACAGATTTCAGAAAACTTCAAAAAGTTGGATTTTGGACGTATTACACAGGAGTCTTACCAGGAGCTGACGAAGTTGGGCCCACGATAACGCCGACTATAAAGACCCTTGGGGCCCATACACGGCCCAAATGCTTATCAGCTTATCAACTTTATTGACGGAGCAAAATTTGGAAAAAAAAAACGTTTCAGTTATTCCCTCCCTTTTGTATTAATTGTCATCTTTAAAATTATGTATAATGATTTGTTATATAAAATCGCTATTATTAGATTCATAGTAAAAAATATTATCCTAAAAGTATAATATTGTAATTATTTATAAATATTATATAAGAAATTATTAATTAAAAAATGAGATTAGAGACTGTAAGTTTGTAATAGTCGACAAGATGACAAATAATATGAAAAGTAGGGTGTATTAGTTATACCACGCGTCCTTTTTCCAGTCATTTCTATTTTATTGAAATTTTTGGACATGTGTCATAATACGTCAAAATGAGAATATCGCAATAAATTACTATTATAGTTGCATGTGTATTCTTTATTTTTTTTTAAAAAAAGTTTATTTTCACATTCTCTTTTTTCTTTAAGGCTCATTCTCTTATATATAATACTATAAATATCTTTTAAATAATATATAATTATATGTTTATAAAATTATAAGATTATGTTTATGCAAAAATAAACAATACAGATTACATTGAAAAGAATGACAAATTAAAAATGATTTTATTTAAAGGACAAAAAATTCTTATTAGTTTAATTATTTTGAACGTTGGCATATACAATATTCATTTACTTGGGCTAATTAATTTAGTTATTTCAAAGGTTGACATTGACAATATAATATTCATTAACCTAGCCAGTTAGTTCAAGAAGAAGAATACAAGCCCACATACATTCCTAGTCGTAGGATAGAATTAATTATTAATTGTTGATTGATTAAATCATAGTCATAGATACACAACTTGGTTTAAATTTGTTTTTTTTTTTCAATTTAAAGTTTAATTGCAACTAAGGATAAATCCTTTTATCCATGTTGGCTCCACTTGAATGTTCAAACACATGCATGCATCATGAAGACCTTCTTCAACTCTCCAAACTCCGTGACTAAAAGTATATCACAGATGTTATTATAATATATAATATATTTAAAGGGTGTTTTTGGTGCAAGTGAAAATTTAGAAAAATAAGTTTTTAAGTGATATTTTTGCTTGTTTGATAAAGATATACATACATAATTTTCTTGGGCTAAATAAGAGAAAAAGGAAGAGAGAGAAAGAGGGGTCGACGGATGAGAGAGAAATAGTTGGATGACAAATGAAATGTTTCAAGTAGATATAGAAGCGGACGCGAGAAACTTGAGTCGCGGGGAGTATAACATGGATTGGGAAATTGTATTTGCTTAAGGTTGGACCTAAGAAAATAGTTTACTAAGGAAGGGAAGAAAATGATTTTCATTGAAATGTTTTTCCTCATTTTTTGATCGCCAAACACCTGAAAATGAAAAAATCGTTATTTTCTGAACAATGATTTTCCTCCCCAGTAAACAATCGACAACCAAGACCAAAGAGACATCCCACATGAAATCGATTATTGACTAAACTCACAAGATTGTAACACATTTAAGTTTGGTCCTTCAAACGAGTCTTTCTTTCCTCGTGCAACATATTGCGAACCATCACCACAACACTGAGAGTGTGATCACTATTAGAAGTTGCCACCACCCCATTAAGACAATCTCTATAACGCAACTCATGTACATATTTAGAGAGACCTCGTTAGCGACAATAAGATTCGTAATTGTTTTACTAGCATCAGATCCTACCGCCATAGTATCAAAAGGGTCCTCAACCACCACGTCACAATCCACCATCTTTCTAGGATCATCAATAGGTATCGTACTCATAGGGCTATCAACAACAACCTTTAAAGAATTAGCAATCATGTTTTCTGAAGCAAAAGGAGGAAGAGATTGCACATTCTTCCTATCCTTTGGGATCCATCTTCACATGTTTAGAACCTTGCTCTTACGACCTTTAGAATATGAGGACAATTTTTTTGTCAAAATTTTCCCAAGAAACATTTAGCTTATGACCACCTACAACTCTACTATTCATGGCAGTAATTGCTCTATCACCCTTCATTTCATATATAAACCTCACCAAAAAAATTTCAAATCGCGCCTACCTACTTTAGGGGAAATATAGGCATCAACAATATTACCAAAGTCAGCAAACAACTCCTTCAACCTCATATTATCAACGTCAAAACCTAATTTCTTCACAAAAACATGAAAGGTCCATAGTTTGCTTCTAACATCATTAACAAGCGCCATAACATTAGATTGAGCAGAAAAACCATTGTGAGATATGACTGAAACAACAAGACTAGCATAAACAACCCTCGAGAGTTCATGAACAAATGAATTAGTTAACCCCTATAGCCTTGATGCCTCTTTAAGAACAACCAAGATTTCGATCACTAGCTCGATTCAAGGGAGGCAAAGAAGCAAATATCAAAGGAGTTACCAACAAAAGAAATGGAAGAGATTAAGGAAGATAACTCACTCTTCAATTCGTCACATCTGAATTGAATGGCAAGAAGCAGAGTCGCCATTTAGTCAAGATGCCCCCACACTACAGCTACACAAGCACCCGACAACACGGTTCCCTTACGGAAACAGAAAACGCTAACACCAACGGAATGGAAACCAAAACTCAGAGAGTCGCCAAAAAATAGGTCATCGATTGGCGACCAGGGTGGAAGAATCGCAATTGTCAGAACCGAAGGCAAAAGTGGAACATGCAATTTAGGGAAACGCAATTTAGGTCAACCACCACAGTCCAGTGGTCACCCACTAGCACCTAGAGCACTGCCCTCTAAGGGAGGGCAATGAAACCTTCAATGACCAGGAGGCCGATGAGTGGCATAGGGGGAGGTAGAAATCGGAACTATAGTAGCGTAGAGGGGGTTAGGGTTTTGTAAGCGGGGGTTGGTGCATCACCCGAGTTAACTCGACGGTTTTCCTACGTGGCATCAAAGATGGTTTTCCTACGTGACAATTGTATTGTAGTAATTTCAAATTTTTATATATTGAATTACAGTAGTTCAAACTATCATATATTTGATTGGAGTAGTACAAACTATTACATATTGAACTGTAATAGTCTAAAATATCACTAAGCTTTGAGCAACTCAGTGGAGGTATGTTGAAATCCAAGAGTTCAATAATTCGTTTTACTATCTTACATTTCTAAAATTCGACTTACCACGGTCTCAACCCCTCTAATTCGACTCACTTAAATCCAATGTTCCTTCAAAAATACACACATGACACATGTACTTCTTGTATGATGTGTAAAACATATATTTGTAAGGCAAAGAAAGAAACGAAACATGACTTTTGGGGGTATGTATGGCCATTAAAACTAAAAGGAGAGAAAATAATAAAGTGAAGTAAAGGGAGTCATTATCAAAAAGCAACATATAGCAGATGGAATGGAATTAGGATTTGGTCCCTCCTTATCGATATCTTGATGTTTGTCTTTTAATTTGACTTCCAACCCTCCATTTATTAGTTTTAAATTTCCCCCCTTTTCTTGAAAACTACATGATAATTTTTTTAAAGAAGTTTTAATATATAAAAAACTATAATAGAATAGTCATTATAATAATTCATAATGCTTCATTAGTAGTTGTATTTACTCCATCCCAAACGGGTAATTTCTCGTACTTAAACGGGATCCACTTTGTGCTAGATTCTCCAAACTGGTGATTGCCCCTCGAATCAGAGGCTCTGTGAGTCTGTGATGTTTACCCTTTCTCGGAAGACAACATATTAACTTCATCCCAAGTCATCATCTTCTCTATAGTCCACTGTACCTCCGAAACTTTCCGCCAACGCCTATGCAGTTTCCTTTGATATCTTTCTAAACAGTACGTCGTATCCTCTTATCCAGAAGTTTACATGGGTAAATTTTATCTCTGATGGCGACAAGGTCTCCGATACATCTATGAGTAAGACTATTTGTTTGTCGAAGATCCACGGTCCCCCTTGTTGCACCTTCTTCTTGTGTCCTCCGCCCCGTAAAATTGGAAGATAAAGAGGTTGTCTCCTACTTCCCGGATGCGAAATTCTTCTTCACCTTCCATGCTTGCCTGAGAAAGGAAAACAGTCCCGAAACCCTAAAAGATGTATCGGTCATCACTCGCCCTACAAGTGTTAGTGTTGCCCTAGCAGCAAAACCCTCGACTTTCGTATTCGTGCAATCCACCACCTTTTCTTCTTCTTCTGTTAACTTCAAGTCCTTCCATCGTTTTACCAAAGGTGAATCCTTAGCCGGATTATGAGAATAGAATCACTATGTTGGTTTCGATGGAAGAAACGAACCCACGGCGGGGGAAAAAATCTTCACCAGAAAACCCTAGCCAGCCGACGACCTAGGCGAGAGAGAACCGTGGGAAGGATATTAATTCTAACTCCAATTCCCCTACACTTTTTTTTAATTAAAATAAATTTATCATAAAAAAGAATAGTAATTATCTATACATATTTCCAAATTCAAACTAAACTATCCTAGAAAATTTCTCAATAATTATGCAATGCTTCATTAATAAATAAAGAGAGACTAAAGAAGATAACCCTTGAGAGACCTCTTTTTGTTGCTCACGGTTTTTTTTTTCTTTTTTTTTTTAAAAAACAGCATGATATAGTTGACCAAATAACAACCCACTAAAACCTTTTAGGTTCAACAGTTTTTTTGTGGAAAGAGTATGGAAAATTAAGACGAATTAATGCATAAAGTGGTTTTTATGCTTTACGTGATGTATACTTGCATTTGCATTAGTATGGCAAAAAGTAGGGGGTTGTCATCTTCTTTTCTAAAAATTAAAATAGCCCTAATTTTTGGGGAATTTGACATGTTATACCTGGCCATGTGGCCAACCTTTTTTAAAGTATCAAGTGTCAACTACTCTGTTCTATATATTGTTTTTATGAAATCAAAATTTTGATCTCATAAATATTAGTGTTCGGTAAGATACTATTTTGAGGAGTGTTTAACGTTTTTATAGCGTTTTGTGAAACGTTAATGAAGCTAATGTTTAGTATTTGGAATAGCGTTCATATTTACCTCATAATGTTTGGTTAGATGCTTGTCTTGGCCAATTCTTTACTTGTGTATTGATGTCTGATGAATTAATTATCAAGATAATTATTTTTCTTTATTTGTTTATTTGATAAATTCATTATCAATATAATTATTTCTTGTTTCCTCCGTTAAAAAAGGAAAAATTATCGATCTTTATTATCTATGCCTTTCTATATTGTTTTATTTTGAGTGTTGTTTTCATCTTTTTGATATTTTTGTTTATGTATACACATCAACTATTGCATCTCAGACTAATTAATTTTGTTGGCATGACAACATGGGAGTCAATTTTATGAGTACTGTTTCACTTTATTCTGATCACCAAAAGTACTTATATAATTATCTGATTTGGACATTATGTACTAGGTGAAGATATTTTTTTTTAATGAAATTAACTAAAACTATCTAATTCACTCCAAGTACCACACACACTTGTATGCCTCATTCTCTTAAAATTAATCAATATATTTGACTTGCAAAAAAAAAAAAAATTGTCTTCTATACCAAGAAAAAGGGAAATGAAATATGTCGAAAGACGATTATCTCTCTATTTAATTTTCCTCAAATCTTTCGTTAGAAAAATGTCCTAAAATTACTTAATTTCTTGATCATATATTTATTTATTTATTTAATCGTATTGGGAAATATTGCACAGTTTCTTACTATGTTGGGATATTTAATTGAATGAGATTCTAAATTTAATTGGAGTTGAATTTAATAATTGACAACAGGTTAAAAGAGTTTTATCTAAATAGAATATATATTCCGATCGACCAAATTTAGTTTATGGCACCCCCTTAAATATATCCCTAGCATCGTCTGTGCGGCTGTGCATCCAACAAGACCTTCAAGAAAACCATACATTTGAATCAACCTGTTTTTCCTTTCCCTCATGATCCATCAGGTTAGTTCTTGAATTGGGCCATGTTTAAATATGTGTAATTGACCGAAGAGTAGTGGGCTGGGCCCATATGTATGGGAAGGCCATTTATCATCCAATGACAAAGACGCAGTTAAGGAGGTAAGCAGTCCGATTCATTAGATTTTGGTCCTATCTCATGGTTATAATTTAAGCCCTGTTCTTTTCTGGGGTTGGCAAACTGCGGTGTCACAGCCTACCGCAGTTTACCAAAACCCACTATATTTTACCGCAAATCATTACTTTTCTCTCTCACAATTCCAATAACCTACCACAATTCCATCACACCCACCACAATTTCACCACACCTCTCCACACCATTCCGTAAAATACCGCATAAAAGAACAGGGCCTTAGCAGGCTTATAGCAGACGAGGAGCAGGGGCCCAATGGCTCAGAACTGAGCTCCACTCCTACCTGCAGCGTCCTCCGAATTGGTAAGGGAGCAGTACCTCCTTCATAATTCAAATCCTGGTGAATAGAGATAGAAGATGGATCCCTTGCCACGCAGGCAAGAGGTAATTATTGGCGGAAGAGTCTCTAGTTGATTTCTACATAATGGTGCTTATTTCTAATGGCAAAATGGTACAAAAACAGTCAATCTCAACCAACAACAACAACAAACTTCCTGAGGAAACACGTTTGAATGCGATTTTCAAGATCCAGATGTAATATTGTACATATGTCTATGCCTTTCGCAACCATGCCATAATCGATTGTTGTATAACACACCTTGAAATACTTGTCCAGGTTCTCTAAGGTGTTTGATTTTGCAAAAAAAGGTTGAATAATATTCATTAACTGATTCAATGTTAACCAATTTAGCTAAAAAAATGTTAGTAGGCCTAAAAATGTGGCTGTTAATGTTTTTTCAACTTGCTCTAGCCTCTAGCTCAAACAATTAGGTGATACATTATCTTTCTACTAAGTCAAACATTAACCAACTAAGGCTTTGTTCTTTTATGCGGTATGGCGCGGTATGGTGTGGTGAAATTGTGGCGGGTTGTGGTGTAATTGTGGCGGGTTATTGGTATGTTGTGGTGGGTTTTTTTGTATATATATATAAATATTGTATTGGTAATTGTTAAAAAGTAATTTGTGGTGGGTTGTGGTGAATTGTGGTAGAATGGTATTTTATGGTGGGTTGTAGTGGCCTAAAGGGCCTTGGGCCTAAGTGATGTATTATTGCATGAAAATATGTTCATAGTTAATACTACTAATGTCTCACAAAATTGGTGATATAATTATTGACCAATACCCCGCAAAATTCATATTATTGCTATCCAATATAATTCAAAAAAAAAAATTACTTTCAACAAATTGGGCAGCTTGGATTATACCCAGACCACAATCATGCCCAAGGTTTAGGATGAAATGGGCTTCCGAACCATTTTCAGACTGTGACAATACTACACTATCGGCCCATTTCTAACGTGTGTTCCAATTTCGATGCAAATCACTGAATGAATCTGATTGAGATTTCAGATTTGAGATTTGTTGTTCTGATGAATCTTTCCAATGTGTCCACGTTGAACCGACTACAAAAGGAACTCTCTTTGTCTTGATTCATATTCTCTCTCCTTTCGCACTCTTTCTGCTTTCCAATTTCTCTGCCATGAAACTTCTTGAAAGAAGCTTCTAACTATGAAATTTACTCCAGGTCAGTACTCAGTAGTCAGTACTATTACTTTTACTTACTACCCTTGTCTTCTATTGCTTGGTTTTCTTTTCAGTTGACTTTGATGTGTATGAAATTATGAACGAACTTCATCTGGGTTCCTCTTTTTGTGTCCAAATTACTTGAAGTTTGATGGATCTGATGCTTCGTATTCAATCAGATTGGGGTTTGCTTCAAGTTTAAGCAGATGGGTCTGCTTCAATTCTTGAATATCTGCTTTGTTCTTCTTGGGATTCTTTTGCTGCCCCTTGTTCACTCTTCTGATCCCAATTTACAGGTAATCATCACTCATCCCACCTCTAAAACAAAGAAATTTATGGGTAGTTTGTTGTTTTGGGTGGAGTGTTTAGATGAAATTGTCATTCAACTTTACTGAATGGTAAAAAATGATACTGAATTTGAAAAGACCCACTTAGACCTGTCAATTCGGGCGGGTCGGGTTTGATATACCCGGTATTGGGTTGATTTCAAGTCGGGTCAACTTTTGCCAATCCACTGTATGGCACTAACTTTCCCTGAAACTAGAAAATGTCATTTTAATAGGTTCAACATGCTTTCTTGTATGACATTTTTGAGTGGAACTTTGCAAATTCAGTGGCATTTTTTTACTGATACAACAGGTTAAAGTGGCATTTTGGAGTTTTAGGAAAGTTGAGTATCGTTATCGGATGTTTTCGAATTCAAGTGGCATTTTCTATTACTCGGCAAAGTTGAATGACATGACAATTTTATCCGGGCAGTCGTTTGGAGTGTTGTTTTTTATTGTTGTTGGGTATTTGTTAGTTTTTGTTTATGTTACCTATTTTCTGAGTTGATTGTAGGTGAAAGATGATTCAAAGCACAATAGTCCCATGGTAGCTAGTAATAATGCGACAACTAATCGACAAAATGTTGGGGGCGATTCTGGTTCTGATTCTGCGATCGGTGCCCCATTAAAGAAGGAAGAGCAAGGGAAAAACCCAAAAGAAGTTGTACAAAATGATTTGTTGAAAAGCAATGTAAACAATACACTGGAGGATCCCAAAGATGGGACTGAAAAAGGGAAAGTTTCTGGTGATAGTTCAAATGTGGGAGCTATGAATAAGGACAAAGAGAGTGATAGTATAAGAAGTTCAAAAGAAAGAATTGATTCTAAACAAGTGATAAGTAAGGATAAAGAGAGTGGGAATATAGGAGGCTCGAAAGGAGATAAATCGAAACAAGTGACATATGGGGATAAAGAAGGTGACAATATAGGAGCTTCGGAGAAGAACTTACGGGATGATGAGTGTGATCCGTCTAATAGGTGTGTTGATGAGAAGAAGATGTTGACGGCCTGCTTGAGAATCCCCGGGAATGGTAAGCTTCCTATTACTAAATGGTGTGGTTAATTACTTCATTTGTTATTAGACGCAAACAAAACTACTTTTCCTATGATGTTACGGTATAAGCTATGTGACTGTAATGATGAATGCTTTTCCAATGAGGTTTGCCTGGGCAAATTGTATGCATCCTAAGTTCTGAAGCAAGACTTGAGGTTTTAACTCGTTTTTCACGTTGTTTTGGAATGTCGCTAGACTTTTGTTGGTTGTTGGTTACATATTGGTAGCTACCTTAATAAAAATCGTGCATTGTCCTCTCTATGTCGTTGGAAATTGGGCAGCTTTGGGAGTCTTGTTACTAAAGCAAGGTTGTGAGATTCTTGAGTGTTGAAGTGTTTCAAATACTGATTCTTTTCTTGCCAAAAAAATTAGCTTTTTTGTGGATTATGATTTGTGAACCCTCTCAAAAGGGGTTACACTAGTGAGTCATTCTTGGTATTTGTGGAGTAACAATGGAGCTATATGGGTCGAGTCATTAGATAATTATATGCTTATGGTAGCTAGCTGTTCACACCAATAAGCGAAAGTGTTAAACTTTTGGTCGTATTGTTCAGGTCTTTATTCAAGGTTGTAAAGACCGATTATTCTTTTGCCAATTTTCAGTTGTGAGTTTGTTTGGATACCCATGTCGACATAGGGCCCTAAGCACTCATGAGAACATCCGTGGCCTTAGTCGGACTGAGGATTACGCTTGTTCGATAAAATTTTAGTTCAATTACAGATACCTATGTTGAAATGTGATAAATTTTAGTGCTGAGAGCTGCCTGCCTTGTGAATTGTGATTTATCAGATTCCCCTGATCTTTCGTTGCAAATTTGGAACAAAGGAAGAAAACCTGTTACCGTCTCAATTACAGCTCCCGCCTTTGTTCAGGTGGAGGAATCAAAGGTTCAACTTCAGCCGAAAGAAGACAAAAAGGTACCTGCATATATTTCTTCAGGCTCCTGATACACTGCAAGTCCATGAATTTGCTAGTGAGGAAATGGTTCTGGCAATGTGTTATCCAAATCCATATCCATAATCCAAAACCCTAAAACCCCTTTCAGAGAGACTGATTACGACTGACCCAAGATTTTAAAACCGTTCACTGCCTACTACTCAATGAAAAGGAAGTAGAAGAGGTTTAAAATTGATGCCACTTAACCGAGTCATGATTAAGCTCACCCACAATTCAATCTAGTTTGGTCTGTAAGATGAAGCGTGCAAAGTGTCCCTCCATACGCTCACCTGTCGAGTAGCCTCTCCTAAAACTAAGAACCTTAGTACTTTACCCTAACACGTTAGGATCAATTACTAAATCTTAGAAACTCACCCTTCCCTGTTAACAACAAAGATTAGTTTGTTGAGTGTTGTTCCTCATAAAAGTGTTTATTGCCTACAAAATATGTTCGTATGATGTATCAGTCTTACCCCTAAAATCAAAAAATTCAGAGAGACTGGTCCTGACTGAAGCTAGGGTTGTCAAAAAACTGTCCGACCTGAACGCCCGGTTAAGTTCAACTGGGAAATGACCTGGTACGGTCATAAAATTTTTGGTCATTTTCCCATTTTTCTATTGACCGAACCCGATATTGTCCAACCCAAAAAATACCCGAATAACTAGGTATTGGACATCAATTTTCAGCTGATGTCCGATTTGTCCGTACCCGAAATGATCCGAACTCGAACGTTTGACAACCTTAACTAAAGCAAGATTGCGGCATGTCTTGCAGGTGAAGGTCTCAATTGCATACGACGGAAAGGACAGTCTAATCTTCCTGACAACCGAGGACAGTCGCTGCACTCTCGATTTCAGAGAGTTCCTCCCCCACGATGCCCGGACAAACCTCGGTTCAGCTTTCAATCTCAGGAACCACCTCAGCAGCTGGACGAAGACCCACCTCATCATATTCCTCGCGATCACTTCATTTCTGGTGTTCGGGTGCGCCTGGATGTACTTCGGCGTGCACAGAAAAATCACGCCCAAGACCGGGTACCAGCCTGTCGAGATGGAGCTCCCGGTTTCTGACGTGGCAAAAATGGTTGCTGACGTGGCAGAAACGGACAGCGGCAGGGGTTGGGACAACGGTTGGGACGACAGTTGGGACGACGAAGAGGCACCCATGACGCCGACGTTGCCGACTACGCCGAGTGTTTCTTCCAAGGGACTCGCTTCGAGGCGGCTTAGTAAAGAGAAAGAAGGGTGGAAAGATTAGGTCTTGGAAGGAATGTTTCTCTCTTGTTCAACCCCTTTTTTTGGTTTCTTATACTTGGCTTTGGTTTTACAGGGAGTGTAGAAGGTTTTGTAATAGTTGTTCAACTTCAATTCTCAATATATTGCACAGTTTTTTGGTCTTTGTGATGATGAACCCCTTTCTTTGTCTTTTGAAAATGTGGGACTATAATTATAAGCAATTTATTAAGTGCATTCGGAGTACGTGCTCCAGATAGTATGATTGTTCAGTCACATATATTAGATTGTTCACCATAGATATTAAATTATTTATTCTTATTACAATGATTTTTCACTTGTAAATACTTCGAGCACATGCTTCGGACGCATGCAATATATATGCATAATCTATGTTGGTTGGGACATTGGAACTGAGATTGCCAAAAAATTTTCACCAAACATCCTAGACATATTATGAATTTTAGAGGTATTGGATTTTAAGGAAGTGATACGAGAGCAAAGTTTTGTTTGGTTTTGACAGTACGCTATGCATGTGAGACAAATCTATTGCTAGGTTGACCTACACTGAATTAAAATTATCAGAATTAAGTGCTAGCCTAAAGTTTGAACTTCTTTATTTGTTATATAATAATCCAAAATCGAATAAGTTGGAACGAAATTAAAAATAAGCGCACATTTACTAAAATGGTAATATTAATCAAGTTCGAGCATAATATTAATATGTTTTAATAGATTAGTGGGAATTGGCAATTTAATTCCTATTCCCTTTCTTTTTTTACAACTCTCATCAAACAAACCTGAAAGTTGAAATTTATAAATAGTCTTTTCCCATGAACTCATGTTGATGAAAATCCTGATTTCTACATACTAATTGAGCTCAAATTTAAGCAATTTTTTTTTAATGATTACTCCCTTCGTTTCATATTAATTGTCGTCTTTGGAAATCGTGCAGTCAAACTTCAAAATTTTTTACCATAAATTTTTCAATATATACTATGAGTTGCTATATAAAATTACCATATTATATTCATAACGAAAAATACTATCATAAAAGTATAATATTGCGATTATTGATAACATATTATGTAAGAATCTATCAACCAAAAAATAATATTAGATGTCATGAAACTCAAAATTATAATAATTAATATAGAATAGAGGGGTTACAACCGAAAAAACATACCCTAAATGTGAGGTGATTTGCAGTTTGCTGTATTCTCTTCTTCACGAGAGTCCAGTTTTGCATTTTGCTGCAGAGGTTAGTTTTTCGATTCCATTAATTCTCAATTCAATGTTCCATGGAGGTTGCATTTTACCATCACTACACTTTCATTCATGCCCTCTTTCACGAACGGGTGTTTTTTTTTCCCGGTTTTGTTTCATTCTTCCAAAATATTTGATTTTTTGATTATTTATATTGTCGAATCTGGGCGGATGTGTTACTGAGGGTTGAATTGTTTGCATGCTTGAAAATGATATCAGGTTGGTTAGGCTTCAATTGGTGACTGTTATTGCTTAAGTTTTTCTGGGTTAGATTTTTAAGATGATGCTCACTAGGTGTTCGATGAAATGTCTCAAAGAATGCTACATAAATTTGGGTCACCTAGGCTTGCTTCACCATGTTGAATGATGCTTCAAAAGATTTTGTTCAAGTGTTTCCTAATTTTCAGCAAGTAGTAGTTAGTTGTGAGTCAAGTCAGTTTCTCTTTCCTATTTTTAGGCAATAAGTAGTTAATCATGTTCCTACTTTGTTTCCTTAGTTGCTATTATTTAGGAAGCTTTGTTCTGCTGTGAGGCTATATATTCAGCCACTGATTCAATGAAAAGTTATGCAGAAAAGTTTGTTCTCTCAGAGAAAATTCTTTATCCACTCTCTGTTCATTATTTATTTTTTTCCAACAATTGTGGTATCAGAGCTTATTGAGAAGTAATTAGGCAAGCGCAGCCTATTCTCTCAATCAGGTTTTTATTTTTTCCTGGGAGTTATCAGAGAGTCCCAAACACAGTGAGGCAAACACAATTTAAGTGAAAGTAATGGCGAGCAATGGTTCTAATTCCTCAGCCCAGCCACTAATTCCCATATTCAAAGGGGAAAAGTATCATCTCTGGAGCCTCAAGATGACAACTATGTTCAAGTCTCAAGAGTTATGGGACTTGGTGTCAACTGGGTACACCGAGCCTACTCCTGCACCGCTCAACTGACCAGAATCTTGAGAGCTTCGCAAGAAGGATGCCAAGGCTCTATTCCTCATCCAATCTGACCTGGATGACGAGATTTTTCCAAGAATTGCAGAAGCAACTTCCAAGCAGGCATGGGAGATTTTGAAGCAAGAATTTTTAGGCGATAAAAAGGTAATCGCTGTAAAATTACAGACTCTTCGTCGTGAATTTGAAACTTTGGTCATGCAAGAGAAAGAGTCTGTTCAAGATTTCTTGTCTAGGGTGTCTGGGATTGTTAGTCAGATGAAAACATATGGGGAAAGTGTTAGTAATGAAACTATTGTGTGCAAAGTGCTGAGGAGTTTAACCAAAAATTTTGATCATGTTGTTGCTGCAATTGAAGAATCTAAGGATCTGTCTACTTACACTTTTGATCAACTAATGAGTTCCTTGCAAGCCCATGAAGCCAGAGTTACCAGGTCTTATGAAAAGGTCGAGGAAAAGGCCTTTCAGGTGAAGGGGGAGACTTCAGAGAATTTTGGGCGCGGCCGTGGTAGAGGTGGTTTCCATCGCAGAGGTAGAGGAAGTTATAATGAAGAGAGGCAGAACAAACCTTTCCTCTGTCGTTACTGTAACAAACCAGGCCACAAGGAGGCATATTGTTGGCAGAAACAGAGAGATGAAGCTAATCAAGCAAATTTTGCAGAGGAGGAAAGTAAGCTTTTCATGGCTGTTTTTTCTGAGAATGAGAAGTCTAACGATGTTTGGTTCTTAGACAGTGGTTGTTCTAATCACATGACTGGAACAAGGTCTTTATTTAAGGAGCTTGATGAGTCCAAAAAGTCAACAGTGACACTTGGAGACAGCAAGGCTATTCATGTCGAAGGAAGAGGCACTGTAAGCATTACAACTCCCAAAGGTAATTCCAAGCTTTTGCATGATGTAATGCTTGTGCCTAGTTTGTTCCCCCATAATTTGCTTAGTGTCGGGCAGTTGATGATGAGTGGATATTCTTTGATGATGGTTATTGTATTATTAGAGAAAAGACTTATGGGCAGATCATTGCTAAAGTCGCAGTGAAAAATAATAGGATGTTTCCACTTGAAGTCTCTATGGTTGAGAGGTGTGCCTTGGTTTCTAATGCTAATGATGAGACTAAACTATGACATTTACGATATGGGCATTTGAATATTAATGGGTTGAAGTTGTCAGCGTAAAGAAGATGGTTTTGGGTTACCTAAGGTTGAAAGTATTGGTTTCGTGAGAGTTGTGTTTACGGCAAGCAAAGTAAAAACTTTTCCTGTTGGTAAGGCTTGGAGGGCCTCTAAATGTCTTGAATTAGTGCACGCAGACTTGTGTGGACCTACGAGGACCGAATCCTTGGTGGGAGTCGCTATTTTATGTTGATTATTGATGATTATAGTCGTATGAGCTGGGTTTATTTTCTGGAAAACAAGTCTGAAGCTTTTGACAGGTTCAAAAAATTCAAGGCATGTGTCGAAAGCCAAAGTGGTCTTTTGATAAAAAGCCTGCGAACAGACAGAGGAGGAGAGTTTACCTCACCGAGTTCACCGCTTTTGTCAAGAAAGTGGCATTCGCAGAGAGCTAACAAGACCGTATACACTGCGAGCAGTAACGGTGTCACGAGAGGAAGAACCGGACATGGTAGAAATGGCAAGGAGTATGATGCAAGCTAAGGGTCTTCCTACTCATTTTTGGCGTGTCGTAGCAACAAAGAATGTACATTCCGAATTTGTCCCCTACAAAAGCGATGGGATCAAACACCCTATGAAGCATGGACAGTAGAAGGCCAACGGTGAGTCACTTAAAAGTATTTGGTTGTATAGCGTATGCTTTGATCAAAACATATTCTCGAAATTTGACAAAAAATCAGAAATATATTTTGTTGGCTATTCTTCCGAGTCTAAAGCATACAAGCTATATAATCCTGTGAATGGCAAGATAACCATCGAGAGATGTGGTTTTGATGAAGTTTCTGCGTGGGATTGGGAGAAGGTAAAGCAGTGAAGGTATTACCTTGGAAGTTCCTTTGGTTGAAAGGGAGGAGCAAGAATTACAACCTCCAAGTTCACCTCAAAGAAGCTCTTCACCAACACCTTACGAGGAGAGTCCAACTTCTCCTCCGCCTGGAAGGTCGTGGAGGAATAGAAGGCCAAATCCTAGATATGCTGATTATAATACAACTTGCACCTTTGCTTTATTTGTTACAGATCCTATTTACTTTGAGGAAGCTACAAAGCAACCTAAGTGGTGCAAAGCAATGGAGGAGGAGTTGTTGTCCATCCAGAAAAAACCAAACTGGGGATTTGGTAGACCTTCCAGAAGAGAAGAATGCGATTGGTTTGAAGTGGGGTGACAAGTTTTGAAGCAAGGGGGAGTGTTGAATGATGTTTCAAAAGATTTTGTTCAAGTGTTTCCTAATTTTCAGCAAGTAGTAGTTAGTTGTGAGTCAAGTCAGTTTCTCTTTCCTATTTTTAGGCAATAAGTAGTTAATCATGTTCCTACTTTGTTTCCTTAGTTGCTATTATTTAGGAAGCTTTGTTCTGCTGTGAGGCTATATATTCAGCCACCGATTCAATGAAAAGTTATGCAGAAAAGTTTGTTCTCTCAGAGAAAATTCTTTATCCACTCTCTGTTCATTATTTATTTTTTTCCAACACACCATTAAAATTATATGAGAGGTTACAGTGCTCTAAGGGCTATTTCATGGACTCTGAAGCATGCTAATTTACAAAAAAGAACATGCTAATAACTTTTCGTTGCATGCAAGGTTGTTAGAATCGGGATCCTAACTCGGATCCATGGGGTAATTAGGATCGAAATTAACCCATATAGGATCGTGGATCGGAATGTAGATAGTAGAGTCGCATCAAGGATTTTGGAACATAAAATTGTAGGATTGTAGATCGGGATCGAGATTTTAATAACTATGGTTGCACGAGAGAATGAGGGTGAAGCATTTTCTCACCTTCCTCCCTCAATTGTCGATACAAATAGAAGCTTAATTTCACTTGATTGGCATTTCATTTTCATTCGGTGTAATTGCTTCGTTGCTAGGTTTTGCTGCAGGGAATTCCTTCGGTGACAAACGGAACTGAAAATGTTGAAATTCAAGTCACCAAAGCGAACTGGATCGATCCCTCAATCACTAACCCAAATCAGAACATGGACCGCCAGTACCCAAACCCCACGTTCGAAACCCCGCAAACCCATCCCCTTTCTTGCTGATCTGAAGCAGCTTCATGACCCGGAACAAGCTCTCTCTTTTTTCCATCAGTACGCCCGGATGGGCTTCAAACACGATTACCCTTCTTACTCGTGCCTTTTATACAAGCTTGCTCGTTCCCGGAATTTCAAACACATTGACCCACTTCTTGCTATCATCCAAAGCCGCAACGTTCGGTGTCAGGAGTCGTTATTTATAGGGTTGATGCGGCATTATGGGAAATGCGAGCTGGTTGAAAGAGCAATCAAATTGTTTCATCAAATCCCGAGGTTCAATTGTGAACGATCGTTGCAGTCTTTCAATACCCTGCTTAATGTGCTTGTTTCAAATGATCGATTTTCTGATGCGAATGATTTCTTTGGGAGGTCAAAAGAGCTGGGTTTTAGACCAAATGCGGTTTCCTTCAATATAATGATGAAGGGCTGGTTGGAAAGGGGTGAGTTGGAGAACGCGTGTAGGATTTTTGATGAAATGCTTGAGAGAGAGGTTCAGCCTACTGCTGTTACTTATAATAGTTTGATTGGCTTTTTGTGTAGGAAGGGTGAGGTTGAGAAGGCTATGAGGCTGTTTGAGGACACAACTCGTAAAGGGCATCATCTGAATGCCGTTACATATTCCCTTTTGATGGAGGGCTTCTGTTCATTAGGGAAGTATAATGAAGCCAAGAAGATGATGTTTGATATGGAATACCGAGGATGTAAACCGAAGCTTATTAATTTTGGGGTTTTGTTGACTGATCTCGCACAAAGGGGAAAGTTTGACGAAGCTAAATCTTTGCTCCTCGAGATGAAGAAGAAGAAGCTAAAGCCAGATGTTGTCATATACAACATATTTGTGAACTTTTTGTGCAAGGAACGGAGAGCTGAGGAGGCGTATAAGGTACTTGTTGACATGCAGATTAAGGGTTGTGAACCCAATGCTGCTACATATAGGATTTTGGTTGACGGATTTTGCCAAGTCGAAGAGTACGAGAGGGCATTGAGTGTTCTTCATGCTATGCTGATGAGTCGGCATTGTCCACAAATCAAAAGCTTTACTTGCTTAGTTGTAGGCTTGATGAAGAGGGGAAAGATAGACTATGCTTGCTTTGTCTTGGAAGAGATGGAAAAGAGGAATATGAGATTTCAACTTGTGTCTTGGGAAACTTTAGTAAAGGAAGTTTGTGATTGTGAAACTAGCCATACTACTGATGAACTTGTAAGTGAACTGCTCTCTGCCCCAAGGTTGTTTGAATCGGGATCCTAACACGGATTCATGGGGCAGTTAGGATCGGAATGAACCCACGTAGGATTAGAATCCCATCGAGGATTTTGGATCATAAAATCGTAGGATCGTAGATCAGGATCGGGATTTTAATAACTATGCTCTGCCCCGGCTTATTCTTAAAGAATATCTGCTTCCCTGCACCAGACAATTCCCCGAAATGGAGGGATCTTTTAGTCCAATTGTGAAGAAAATTGCTGAAGAAGTTGGCAAAAGAAAGCGGGTATTCGGTGCTCCTACCGGGGTCAGTAACCATAACTTATTTTTCCAATTATCTTTCTCAGTTTCAACTTGCTCATTTCTGTGATTTTCGCGCTTTCTCTCTGCTTAAATTGGTGCTGCTGAATTTACAGGTTTGTCTTGAAGCTTAAATTGGCTCATTTCTGTGAATTTACAGTTTCAACACGAAATGTAAACCTTCATCAGTTCTTTACTCCATACCTATAAGATTGCTGATCTACTGTCATCAAAGAGTTCTTATGGTCTTTTTTCCTTCTTTGTAACTTATCTTAGTTATCATGTAGGTGTGGAATGATATGGTTAAATTTGTGTAAAGTGAGATTGATATGATAGGTGATGAGGGTGAACGTGAACAGTAAAGGAGAAAAATGAGGAGATATATTGGTAATGATTGTGGTAAAATGTGGTATGGTGTGGTAAAATATGGAAGAATATTGAGTAGTATGGTGAGTATCTCAATGGGCACCAACGTAACTTAACCCTTGCCATGGAAACCGAGAGGATAGAAACGTATCTCAACGGGCACCAATGGGTATCAAGGTCCAATATGATAACCAAGTTTAAATGAACCTCGTCAACCAAGTGGTGTGCTGAGCAGGTCTACCTTCGAGCAGGGAGTTGATTGTAAAGTGGAAGGGACTTCCCAATACCGAACTAAGTTGGGACTATATATCAAAACTTATGGCAATTCAAGGAGTAGATCCAAGCGGATGAGGACTTGAAGATGAGGACGTTGTCGGATTGGGTGAGGGAGAATGTCGCGGAATGTTCTAGATGTATCTGGAATATCACGAAACATTTTAGAATTATCTGGAACGCTATGTATTTTTCATGAGATCTCTAGAATTTCCTGGACTTTACTTGATTTATCTAATGTAATCATGCATGCTCAAAAACATTTTGGAGTTTTTTTTTCAATTTTTCATGTATGCCATACTCGTGTAAAAATTTAGATATTTATAAGGAAGGATCTAGATACACAATAAGGATTGTTGGATCAAGTTAACCTCAATTATCCATTGGGAAGTTGGAAGTATACAAACACTCCTTTGGAGTCTCATATGCATCCCTCCATCAATTGTATAAGCAATGCACAAGCATTCTCCAAAACTCTGTAAGTGTTCATTAATAAGGGTTTTGAGTGTAAGTTTGGTAGCGTCAGACGGATGAAATCTCGGCTAAAGAATCATCCGATGACATCTTGGTGATGATCGACCTTTTTTCTTTTGAAAATATGCGCCTATGCATGTGATAAGAAATTTGAAATGATCAGAATTCGGTGGTTAGCTCAAAGTTTGGATTATTATTGTTTATATTGGAAGTTTGAATTATTTGATGTGACATGGAAAAAGTCGAGATTAAATCCAAAAAATCTTATATTTGTCAATAGTAAGATCATACATGTTTGATTTCATTTTTATTTCACTAATATTAAAAGTTTGTTCTTTTCAGGAGTCCATATCTCTTTTGCCTAACTAAACTCAAATCTAAACATTCATTCTATGATTTCAACACTCAGTTTGTCAACTTTAATTTGAATTTATTAAATTTTACTTTATCCAACCTTTCTATGACCCCTTAAAAAAACTAGAGCTTTAATATGAGTTGATTTATTGTTATCTCAAGATAGCCCAAACATACCACCATTTATGTTTGGAGTTTTCTAGCTATTAGCCAATTATGAGGAGAAGTACGTACAAAATGAACATGCAGTGTAATTAAATGTACCATGCTACTACCTCTGTCCTTAAATAATTGTTCATTTGACTAAATTTTGACCGTTGATTACTCACAAATTACAATGAGTTACAATATGAAATTAACACCATTAGAAAGATATAGTACTAAAAATTACAATAATATTAATTTTATATTGTAACTCATTGTAATTTATGAGGAATCAACAGGCAAAGCTTAGTTAAATGGACAATAATTTAGAGACAGAGGTAGTATATTTTGTTGAAAGTAAGCATTGTGGTAATTGTTGGCCTATTTCCTGTCCACAAAGTCTTTTTCAATGGTAATAATAAATGAGATGATACAATATGTTGGGAATTGAAAATTGGTATGAAGTGGACATTTGGTGGGCTTTGGCTTCGTATTTCATGGTTGGCCTAATCTCCCCATACCTAACAATTGGTCTGACCACCCCCATCCCTAATTATTATTTTTAACAAAATATACGTGCGCATGCATGATGGGAGTCATAAAACCATTGGGGTTTTAATAAGGCCTTCTTGTTTTATGCGACAGGTGGGGTATGGTGATGGTGCGGTGTGGTGAAAATTGAAAATGTGTAGTGAGTTGTTGGTGAGAATTGTGGTAGGTGGAATTGATGAAGAGATAGAATGTGGAAAGTAGAGAAGAAACGTGAGGAGAGAAAAAAAAAGTAAGAAGATATATTAATAGCGAAATGATAAACATCCTTATACTTAACCATCTTGCATCTCACCAAAATCATTCATAAAGTTAAATGTAAGTATATTTAAATCATTATAAATGTATGTTTCATTACTTTGAGGGTTATTATAACCGATAAACTATATAAAAATATTTATTTATGTATTTTCATAAATGTAAAACTATGCATAAAATGTGTATTTTCTACCATGATTGATAAAGTCAGCTATTATTTATATCTTTTTGACCTAACTAATAATAAGTATTATACTCTTGTAGTTGATAAATATACATAATTATTAGAGAAAATATTATTAAAAATTAACAAAATGTAAAATATACACAATTCAAGAAAATTATTAACCATCTTGAGTCAAGATGTATATCATGGTCCTAATTAATAATGATTGTGATGTGGCGTGGTGTGGTGTGGTGTAGTGAACTGTAGTAAAAATTAAAGAGTGTGGTGCAGTGTGGTATCACACCGCAACCAACCGCATAAAAAAACATAGTCTAAATAGGAGTATTACCTTACAATACTTTAAGCTAAAATCTAATTATGTATGTACGTGTAAGATGTGTTAAGAGACAAGAAGCAACAAGATTATGTGCAATGAACTTAAAACTATTCTAAATTTTTGTATGTTTCTACTTATTAATTTAATTACAAACTCGGTTGGATTCGGCTTTAGCTGTTTGGATCTGTCAATCCAATAATTAATTTACTTATCTATATACCATTTTATGTCATGTAGAATCATCATGGAGTTGTATCAATTACAAAAGTTTTGACCCTAAAAAAAAGAAAAAAAAGGGGTAAGCTGGATCTTGATCAATGCCTACATCAATTCATTCTCTCACATGTTTTGTCAATTATTGGACTCATATTATTCTTATTATGGTTACTATTATTATTTGCATGTTAATTTGCCTCTTGAAGGACATCATTGGCATTATCTACATGAACTTAAAAGTCACTAGAATCTAGCTAGACTCATGCATTTAAACCTAAAATACAAAGTATATCGATAAACTATAAGTTTATTAGGCTTTAAAATTCCCGTATTGCCTGAGATTGTTTATCAGAATATCACGAATTCACTTTGGACATGAATATTCTAAACTTCGCAAGTGGTATTTGTCAGCAGATTAATACCGAATTAATATCAATTAAACTTATATTTTTTGTAATGTAACGATATTTTTTTGAATGATATGTAGAATGTAAGTGTGTCTAAACCAAAAAACAACTATTACATTAAAGAAAAACCCGAGTTTAATTGATATTAATTCGATATTGAGTTACTGTATAATACCACCCCCAAAGTTTAAATATTCATTTCAAAAGTAAAATTTGAAATATTTTGATAAACAGCCCCAAAATTTAGATTTTAAAACCTAATAATCCTAAACTATATGATATTTTCAATAAGATTATACTATAGAGTATATATAATTTGTTGTATGACATTATGATACATTGCATAAGTGCATAACATCAATATTCTATCTATAATGAAATTGAGGAACTCTATTAAGTTGGAGTTAGAGTTTCTAAAGACTAGAATGTGGCCAATAGGAGGGTAGATTGAGGCATGTGAATTTGTGAAAGGAGCAACGTCAACGTGGCACCTTAAACACATGTAGCACGTGCGGCGATGTAGCTTTGTGTGCGAATTCGCACGTGGCAGGGGGGGCCAATTACATTAGTCAGAGCCACATGATCAGAGAATTCAATTCTGCTTATACGGACACGTGGCGTGCTGATGGCCTTGCCGGATTATCCGGCGTCTGATTTACCTTTGATTGCGATTAGAGATTATTGGCGGACCTCCTTTCATCACAAGGGGGACGACCAAAGGGGTCAATGAATAATTGAATATCAGTAAATTTGTAAATTTTTGTAATTTAGGCTATGTTCTTTTTTGCGGTATTTTTACGGTATGGTGTGGCGTGGTGTGGTGAAATTGTGGTAGGTTATTGATATGTGGGGTAGGTGAGGAGAGAGAATGTAAAAAGTAGAGGAGAGAAGTAAGGAAAGAGAAAAGTAATGATTTAGGGTAAAGTGTGGTGAGTAGTGGCAAACTGCGGTATGCTGTAATACCGCAGTTTGCCAACCACAGAAATGAATAGGCCTTAGACCATCTACAATGGTATCCCTCACCATGAGAGACACCACAAAAGACAAAAAAAAAAGGAAAAAGAAAAAAAAGGGGGGCGAGGGACGCATATGCATCCCTGGGGTGAAAAGGGGGGGAAATGGGGAAAACAGGCGCGGGGTAGGGGAGTGTGGCACACCCCCTTTTTTTTGTGTCAGGCGCGTGCGCCACACGCGCGTGGGGGCGCGTCTGGCCCCGCGCAGTGTGGGGCCCGCCTGACAATCTTTTTTTATTTTTTTTTCCTTTTCTTTTCTTTTCTTTCTCTTTTCCTTTCTTTCTCTTTTCCTTTTTCTTTTCTTTCTCTTTTCCTTTCTTTCTTTCCTTTCAACGGTAACATTTTTTTAATTTGTTTTAATTATGTTTTAATTATGTTTTAATTTGTTTTAATTATGTTTTAATTTGTTTTAAATGGTAATTAATTATAAATATTATAATTCAAATTTTTTTAATGTTTTAATTATGTTTCCTTTTAATGATAATTTAAATAGTTTATTTAAGTATGTGTTAGATTTTTATAGTTGTCTTATTTTTATAGTTAATTAATATGTGATGTTTATGTTTAAATTGGAGCTAAAACTTATCAACTTAGATATATTATTCTTTGGGTTTATTGTTTAAATACTAGCTTACATTAATCAACATATTTATTTTATAAAAATTTAAAAATTAATTATTTTTTAAAATAAAAAATTATAATATAATAAAAATATATTAGTACATAATTTTCAGTTTTTTAATTAAATCTTAATATTATATTTATTAATTATAACATATACAATTTTATCATTATAGAAAATAAATATAGTCCAATACAAAAAAAGAAAAACAAATATACTCTACATGTGGGTCCCATACTCCAATAAAATATTACTTCCTACCCCACTCATCCCTCACCTCATCCCCCAACTCCAAGGACACCATTAACAATACCATCCCCCAACACCCATTAAAATAATACTATTTCTACTATTCATACCCCCCTCATCCCCCAATCCCAGGGACACCAATGTGGATAGCCTTAGTAGTCCCTATCTTTCAAATTCATTTCTCATTTCTATATTTTTGGGGTTTAGTTGTATATTTTCTTGTGGAAAATATGGTGTAAGAAAAAAAAAATGGAGGGAAAATTGACAAAGTGGACGTAGGGCTCAGTTAGCACTAGTCTTCCTATATATTCTCTTCTCTTTATCAGTCAATCTTGCCTTCTTCTGCGTTCCATAAATTTCAGCACAATTTGAATGGGAAAGTCACCCAATATATATAGTCCAAGTGGAAAGTCTTACTTAGTGCTAATAAAAATTTAGGTCTGAATAAATTCGGATCGGACAAATTCAAAATTCAGACGAGAAATTCATGTTTGGGCCCGATTTTATTTCGAGTCGGATAATTTGAACAAAGCTAAAATCGAGTTCGGACTAGAAAAAAGAGAAAATTTATGTCCGAATATTCGGTCAATATCAAAATTTGTACGAAAAAACTATGTATTGACCCTGTTATTTTTCGGATCGGACAATTTGAGTAATCTGAGTCGGACAAAATTTTGTCAGCTCTAGTCTTACTAATACTTCTATAATAAGTTGATGATTTATCTTCAAATCAGGATATAAATTAAAGAAATCTTTCAAATTTAAAATGGATTGTCAGTTTGTCACTATAGAAGAAAAGAGCATAAAATAGTACTTTCTCAGTCCAACTTTTATTATTATTATTGTAGATTTTCTTTTGGTCATGACAACTTTGATCAATATTCTTTTTTGATAAACACTATCATAGACACTAACCATCAAAGAATATATAATACAAATGTATAGTCTAAGTTGATAAATTAATAAATTTGATCCAAAAATAAGTGAATTATAATAATAATAGTTGAAAAATAATTAGCGCGGTTATATTTGTTAACTTGAATCTAATATAAAATGGAATAAATTAAATAATATGAGCCAATAACGAATGTAAAGGTCAAATCTTTTCTTTTTACTACACGAGTGTCTACATAACTATACCGGTAAAGTATTTGATCGAGTGCATACAAATGTAGTAACGTTCACAGATGTTTAATACTTTATGTCCAATAACTCCATAATTTTCATTATTGTCCAACATTCGTAACACCGATCAATATTCATAAATGCAAATTAACATTCAACTATTTTTAAAGTTGAATTTTTCATAGAAGATATTTATAGCTAAGGAAGTAGTTAAGATCTCAGAATCTTTATGTGGATACATATATGATCAACTTTCAATTGCAATAGTGTAGCTTTCAATGTCAATTATTCTAATTATTGTGATTCATACCCAAAACCCATTATCATTAATTATTGTGGGTGCTTTGTATATGTCATTTGTCTATCCTACTGTGTCCCCAGGTTTATATGTTTGTCCTTGGATTTAACCTTTTTCTTTTGACATGATATTTTATTATTCCATTAACATAATTGTTTTGGATTAAAGGGACACTACGTACATACACAGCGGAAATGATTGAGATTGACCAATTAATAAATAAATAAGTGCAATTTAAAAGTTGTGTGGTCATGTTGCAATGGAGATTACTTTTTTGCTCAATAATAATCAAGTTAGGGAGAATTAAAAGAATTGTTTGAATATTCAAAAAGTTAGAAAGTGGAAATAGTGATGCAATACTGAAATTTAGGCACAATAGTAGAATTTGACTCGTTTTAAACTTGTAATGGTACTAAAGAATGTGAATTATGTACTTTTGTGCTAGCTGTAATGGAACTCTCAACTTTGTAAATGCAGGTGAAAATTCAGACGAATAATCTATGATCATATATGTATATTTAAATTTGTTCGGTTTAAAAAAGCAAGTACAGTTATAGATGTTTTTGTCCGAACTTAATACAGATAAAGTTTATCAAAAAATTCGGATACAATATTTTTAATATATCTATTGTCCGCATTTAATTGTGACTTAAATGTATGTCCATCTGAATTATCTGACCCAAAATACTATAACGATCATCACTTCTTTGTTTGAATTTTAAAACCTTATCCAAATTTATAAAATTTGTTAGTATGTTTCGGATAGTCATTAACAGATTGATAGAAAAACAAGAACAAATTAGACACAAAGAAACATTATAAACTATTTTATAGAAAGGATATATGCATTTATAGTAGTTGTCAACCATGATAACGACCATAAGTAAAATAAATCTTATTCGTACATGTATTAAGTTTTATCTTGACCGTTAGCTTTGTTATTTAATATAAATTGTAAAATATATTTTTTAAAATTTTAGTTTATTTTAAAATAAATATTATTCAAAATATGCTTGTTTACTAGGCAAAAACTTAGAGTTAAAGATATTTAAATTTTAAAAAAATTCGTAAAAAACTTTTTAACTAAAAAACAGTATTTTATAATGTTGTACTAAATTAAAAATAAATGAATGACGAAGATAAAAGTTGACACATATATAGATAAACATTGTTTTCATTGTGGCGATCGATTATAATAGTTGACACATATATTAATCAAATCTCATAGCACCATTTTATTGATTACTACTCCTAATTTGGAATTGTTTAATTGCAATCAATCTGTATAATTAACCTAAAGTCACTCGAGTCTTAAAAGCTGCCGGATTTAGCTTTGTCTAGAACTAGAAGTGGTTGACCAATTTTTTTTTTTTTGAAAAGTAAAAATCGCTAATTATTTCAAATTTTGCTTAATGTCTCCGTGATTGGCTCGAGGTTTTGAGGCAACCAGGAACATATATACATCATGCTTGCACAAATTATGTTTTCCATTGCAACTTTTAACTTTATTGGAAATTATATATGTTTGGCTCCACCAATAGTTATTAAAATCCCGGTCTTAATCTATAATCCTACAATTTTATGATCCAAAATCCTTAACGTGATACTACTGTATATCTACCTTTTGATCCACGATTCTACGTGGGTTAATTTCGATCCTAATTACCCCATGGATCCGAGATAGCATTTTAATTCTAACAACTTTGGTTCCACCAATAGTTGTTAAAGATTCAGGTCATGTCAAATTCCTGATTGGTCGGTTAAATTGATCAATATGTGAGATGTTTATAATTTGGATAGTTAACAAAGGATTTGTAATGAACTAAGGTAAACTATTTAGATATGTTTCTCTTTATTATTTAAGTTTGAAATAAGATTTAAGACTACTACTTCCGTCCCATTTTGTTTGTCCATCCAACTATATTTAAAAGTCCAATGGTCATGGGAAATGGGGTGAAAAATGTGTAATGTACCAAAATTGCCCCTACTTTTCTCATGTGAAGAAAATTGAAAAAGAAATAAAAGAGTATTTATTAGGGTATAATAGGAAATACAATCATTGAAATTATAAAATGAAAAAACATTTTGGGATAAGGGAGTTAGGTAGATGGACAAACAATTTGGGACGGAGGTAGTATATCAAACGTCTCAAGTCTCACTCTGTTTTGGAATGAAATTATTAGGATACTCATTTCGGGCTGGATAATTCGAACATCATTAAATTTAGGTAAAAATATCATGTTCAAACAACATAAATTAAAAGAATATCATGGTCCAAATTTTCATTTAAATCTATAAATATTAAAATTTGAACTTTTTTTAGGAGGGAAAGAAATTCGAACATTCAGAGGAAATGTTGCAGTGCTGGCTCCATTTTTGTTATTACATGAAGATATTTTTGATCATGGCCTTAGTCTCACACTTATTGATCATAAATATATACATAATCATAATTATCTTTTTCGATTATTAAAAGCCAATAAAAGACCGTAAACTCTACATCAAAAGATGCATAGTACTGTAAAACATCAGCAAAGCAAAAGTTGCAGTAAAATAGTTAAACGAAGACAGCTAAAGTAGAAATTCAATGACAAATAACCATACTGCATTGCTCTTCAAATATGATTCTTTATGTAAGTGTTCTTTTCTTTTTATTCTTTCTCCTTAAAAAGACTTGACTACTTCATCTAGTTACTAACAATTGACATGCCTAAATCATCAACAAAGAATATATATATAATTATATACTCTAATTTGTTAATACTTATGTTATATACTCTCATTTTTAAAACCAAAAAGACTTGTCATTTAACAATTATATTTATATACTCTACATTTCCATAGAAAATAAAAAGTTATATACTCTACAAACGTCAATCATGATATGAATTTTATGAAGAAGCTACTTGATCATAACATAATATCTTAGGAATTTACCATTACATAAGAAAATTGAATGATCCTAGAGTACTTTAGGGCCAAGGGGTTCCATTCATAATTAGAGTAGGTAAGGTATCATTATACATATTTTGAATTATAGAGAAGGGGGGACAAAGAAAATATCATATAAGATCTTATATAGGGACATCTTTTATGTCTTTCAATTCAACATTATGTTATTCTCACGTGCAAATGGCTAGCCCTATACTATACCTTTTGTGATGACATGGATTGAAATGCAATTGCCAAGGCCTTGGCCCCATGTTAATAGGATTTTGATCTTGGTAGATATATAGAGTATCAAATCTTTATGTGGAGGTGCTTATTCTTGGCTACTTCCGGCAACTGGAGTGTGGTTGTAACGCCCCACTCCCTCCCGGGCCGCGGACATTACCGATAATTGCTGTAAGGATTGCTGATTGGTCCCACAAATTAAATCACCACGAGTTTTTACAACGTGCTTCTTCCTCGCTCACACGCTGCCCGGGAAAACTTCCCAGCGGATCACCCATCCTAAGACTACTCCCAACCAAACACGTTTAACTGAGGAGTTCCCAACGTACGGACGAACTACCATAAAAGAAGGTACACCTTGGTGATATAAGTAGTCATTTCAATTCTTTTAAGCCACATTTAACCATATACACGGGATGTTACAGTGGCGATGATAGTTGTGGTGGTGGTCCAAGTGGAGGAAGGGTAGAGGCGAGATGTAGGATCGAAGACAATGAGGAAGGGGGAGGGGGGTCATGGTCGTGTTCGACCATTATGTGGGAATTGCCATGGTCGAATTGGAAAGGGTTTTGTCCCTCTCTGAAAGCAACAATTGTTAGATCTGTTTTCTTTCCCGGATACTCTTTAGGGTATCTTTTTAGTAATTGTTTGTAATAAGTGTAGTTTGTTTTCTCCCTTGGAAAGATATAAATGTCTCTCGTTTCCTTTCAATTGGACTGTTCTTGACAAAGAAGGTGTCTAACCTCGGGTTGGTTCCTCCCATATCCATTTACTCTATAATGGGAGGATCATCCTACAATGGTTCAATCACAATTTTCATTGTAAGTGTTGTATGGCTTGCTATTAATGAAATCGTTATGTTTCGTTTCAAAAAAAAATAATGGGAGGATCAAATCCAAACTTATTTATCCACTTTTTTTTATAAAAAAAGTCCTATATTCCATCCATTTCTTTTTATCTGTCTTATTACACACAATTATTCAAATAAAATTACTATCATAAGATACCTGATGAAAAATACCATTATAAGAATATTTTTTTTTGTAAAATATTATGTGAGATGAGGATGAGTTGGACATTATTAAGGATTTTATTATGTGGGAAATTAATTAGGTTATCCATAATCATAATTCGAAGGGGTACATGTCCAACTCACATGAGTAGCAATCACGAAAATTCCCATCTCATCATACCATGTTATATATGGTATATCATTGCATGCGTCACGCCAGTAATCAGGGTTATAATGTTATATAATGTTTGATTATTCTACGTACTTATAAACTCTACGTACTTATAAATTATTTATCATATAAGGCAATAATTAAAATCCTATAGTATATAGGAATGTAGGAGACATTATAATTGACAATGAAATTTCGTGTTAATTAAAACTTTGTTCGATTCATCATTGAAATTTCTTATCATGATCCTTCCAGTAATATATCATGCACAAATTAAGGGAGTGCAATATATAGGGACGGATTTGCATTATTAATTGAACAATTGTTTTATTGATCTTAATTTCTAGTAATAAAATTGAAAAATGAGTTATCCACACGATATAAAATAATAAATAATTTTCATCACAACTCTAAAAATTATCTAAAGTTTGAACCTTTTTGTTCTATTTTGTAAGTTACATTCCAAACTTTGTTTGATTGAGTCCCCATTATGGAGTGGAAGGTCTCGAGTTTGGGGATGGGGATGGAGAATTTTCCCCTGCTGGGAAAATAGGGACGGGGATGAGGAAAATTTAGTCCCTATCCCCGCCCCGTTCCCGAGCGGATTTTAAAAAATCGTCCCCGTCCTCATCCCTATCCCCAATAGGGGTAGAGATTTTCCCCAGAGCTAGCGGGGCGGGGCCCAGTGGGTTCGGAAATTCCCAGTCCCATTGCCATCCCTAAACGAAATGTCAAAGGCAAATATACTGTTCCTTTGAAATTAATTAGGCTTCAAATTGCCATCTAAGATATGCTTTCTTAGAAGCTTTCTAAAACACACCTAATATTATTCCTCAAACTAATTATGATTACTACTACTCGTACAAAATTAAGGTACTTAATTAATCAATACAAATGCACAACTAATCATTGTACGGTGCACTTGCCTTAATTCATGAATATTAGCACATACTTCATCAAGATTAGCATATAAATCTCAACACGGCATCCTTATTCTAGTTCAATAACTTGATTTTACGACACCGACATTAATTAGTAATCCCATCTAAGGGAGCGTTTGGAAAATTTTTTATGAGAAGTTTTCCATAGAAAAAATTTCCCTTAGCCTCTCCCAAGAAAAAATTTTCTTAGGAAAATGGAGAAAGTGGTGGGCTCACCATGACATTTTTTCCAGGGTCAACCCACACCCAAACAGGGAGAAAATAAGTCAACTCGAGAAAATTAACCATTTCTCCGGAATTATTGACCAACCAAATGCACCCTAAAAAGAAGCTTAATTACAAGCTAAAGAAAGCTTGCCTGATGGTTTTTATTGTTGGACATATTTATTTAATTTGGATTTCTTTGTGAGAATTTAAAGACATTAAAAAAAAAACAACAACAGAGGAAAAAGCAAGTAAAAGAGTTGCTCTTAAATATAACGCATTATTTTTTGTATATCCTCCAAGCCAAATAAACATTCACATGAGGATTCTCTTTGATTTATTATAACTATTCTTAAACTTTCAATCACAAATTTAAATATTCAGTTAAATTAATTCTTAAATATATACTTATCTCCATCCCAAATTATCAGTGACTCTAACTATTTTTACAAGCTCAAGATATATTGAAGATATGGCAAAAAACGACTAAAAGGGCCTCATAGTTTGTTATAATAATTTTAAGGGCCCTATTTTATGATAAAAAAGCAAGCAAAAGAGAGTTGCTCTTAAATATAACGCATTATTTTTTGTATATCCTCCAAGCCAAATAAACATTCACATGAGGATTCTCTTTGATTTATTATAACTATTCTTAAACTTTCAATCACAAATTTAAATATTCAGTTAAATTAATTCTTAAATATATACTAATCTCCATCCCAAATTATCAGTGACTAACTATTTTTGCAAGCTCAAGATATATTGAAGATATGGCAAAAAACGACTAAAAGGGCCTCATAGTTTGTTATAATAATTTTAAGGGCCCTATTTTATGATAAATAATTGTTGGGTGACATTATTTCATTGTAAATATTTAAGGATGACATTCCGGCCATTTCCAGCCAAAAATGGCGCAAAGTGGTTGATTTTATGTTGAGGCGTGTTTTAAATTGAAGTCTATTCTTAACTCTAGCATATACATGTAAATCTTTTAACATAATAAATACGCCTAAACTTAAAAACTCACTGTTTTGTGCCATTTTTTGCCAGAAATTGACCAGAATGTCACCCCTAAATATTACATAAATAATATCACCCAAAAATTATTTATTATAAAATAGGGTGTAACGCCCCGGAAATTCAATTATAGAAAAGTCAAAGTCAAACTAACGTTAACAGACAAAAATTAGCGGAAGACTTCAAATTTAGTTTGGGCGTTACTGCCGTATCCCCGAAGGAATACAAGGCGAGAAAGGAAAACACAACTGTCTGCTAACGGCAACTACTAACAACTCAACAAACTTTAAGAATTCATAACGAAAACAAATTAAAAGGTTCAAGGACTTCTAAACTCGTCGTCCTCACTTCTAATTCCCGTCCCCAGCATTTAGATCTTCACCTGAAATCAAAACATTTCAGAAAATGAGGGGGAAATCTCAATAATGTCTACCCCTAACGTTTAAAACAGTTTAAGTTCATTTCAATTCGTTTTGGGGAGAGGGATCAAATCAAACGTTTTAGAAATCTTTAATCCCATACTGTTTCCTCAACCCATCCAATCCATATTTTAATTTGCGGGGATACCAAATCCCTTAAAGTAACATTTGCCACCAAAGGCATCAAACAATCGCCACCAAAGGCATTATAACATTCGCCACCAAAGGCATATCGAAACATTCGCCCACCAAAGGCATAATAACATTCGCCACCAAAGGCATATCAAACATTCGCCACCAAAGGCATAATAACATTCGCCCACCAAAGGCATTAAAATACTATTCTATATCAGGGAAGGAAGCCCCGATCTCCTGGTCCATAACCCTGCAGGTTGTTACGCCTGCACAACAGGTTATCCCCCGAAACCCGCTTAACGTTTCCACTTGAATTATTTACACAATATTCAAACTCAACTCACGACTCTCAAGTCAAACCATCCCAAGTTATCAAAACCATTAACAAAACTTCGAATAAAAGACCATCCAATTTCTCAACTCAAATAAACCAAGATCACAATCGAATCAAAGAGATTATTAAAACAGATGGTCGTATTTCCACAAAAGTCCCCTTTCGGGATGCAATTCTCAAAATAGATTATAAAACAACAAAACACATTTAAAGAGCATCCCGGTGGGGATTAGAGCATAGACAATTACCTGGATACTTCACAAGATAGTAGTAACGAAGGGCACACTTGAGCTCACTAACGTCTCGCACTAACTCGGGCCTAGAATGAAAGTAATTATCTAATCAAAACGCGTTCTAGCGAGGTTAGTATTAACTACCAACTATCTAACCCATCCCCTAGGAACACTTAGGTTCCTATCAATTAAAATACTACACTTAGGAAACATAGAACAAAGCATGCATAGAAATTTAATCAACAATTTACATGTATAAAGGCAAGCAGGGACAGAATATAACGCTTACACAAAACGGTTCATAAAACGACTTTCCGACATCCTACGGGTCTGATTCTGGACTTTTCGGAAACCTCAGAATGTCTGCTAAAACTTTTATGTTGATGACTAGGCCCAATTCAGTCCCGAAGGACTCTAAAAACTCACATCTTCCTAATTGGTCCAGAACTGACAGGTTTTTGTAAAACGGTTATAACTCGGGTTATACAAGTCAAACGTTCGATCCGTCAAATTCGTATGGTTCCTAACATCTAAGGGAACCTCCAGTTAAAAGGGCTTGGTCAAAAGACAACTATACTAATCGTGGCAACCCGATATTTAAACCCTCACAAAACTGTCCCGATCCCGGTCTTTATTTAATTCGTTATTTAGGTTCTAACTTCTACCATTCGATCCTGGGGTTCTAGTTTGGATTTAAAACAGTGATCAAGGTCCAAGGTCTAAGTCAACTAAGGTCCAACATCATCCTTTAATATTAAACGAATCATAAACTTAGTCATAACATTTAATCTTAACAAGAAATTATTTTAATCAAATTCAAGAAAGACTTAGGAAAACATAAAGACAACATAGATGTAACTTCTAATCAAGAACCCTAGTAACTAATTCTTTTATTAACTAAAACAAGATTCGTGATTTTATTAACAAGAATCGAACTTTCATTAGGTTACCTAATTTATCTAACAAATCTATCAAGATTGACCTTTAAAGAAAACAAAGAACATGAAATTATTAAACTAGCTATTCAAGAATTAACCTAGGTAATTTAGTTATCGAATTCGTGCATACAATAATAATATTGTGGTCTACATGATTCATGTAAAGAATATAACGAATATTAAAGAATCACTTTCAACCCTAATAATCAACTATTACAACCTAAATCTAATTACAATTTATAACATAAAATTACACATATTAATTACACAAATTACACATAACAAATAACAATCTACACATAAATACAACAAAAGAACTAATTACAATTAATTTCCCCTAATTACAAAATTACAGAAATTAATAACAATAATATTACAATCAGATTTTAATATTAAAAACAAGAACAATAAAAGAAAAGAAAAAGAAAGAAACAGTTAGGGTTAGTATAGATTAGGGTTAGGGTTTTAGGGTTTACGCAGGGGGGTGCAGGGGCGGTTCCTCGGTGGTTCTGGGCGGCGGTCGGTGGTTGCGTCGGCGGAGACGACGACGAGGGGTGGTGCGACGGTCGGCGCGACGGTGGTCGAGCGGCAAGCGGCTTTGGTGGCGTCGGGCGAGGTCGAGGTCGGCGTTGGTGGGTTCGAGCAATGAGCGGCCTTTCCTTCGGTGGCGGCGACGACGATCGCGGTGGTCCCGCTGCGGTCGTCGGTGGTGCGGGCGACGGTGGCGGCGCTGGCTGGTGGTGGTCGCCGACCTTGATCGAACAGAGGGAAGGAGAAAGGGAAAAAGAAACGGAGGAAGAGAGAGAGGGAGAGTGGTCGCGGTGGCGGTCGGTGGTGGTTGGCGTAGGCGGCTGTCGGTGGTTGGTGGGCGGTCGGTGGGCGCGGCGAGGGGAAGGAGGAAAGAGGAGGAGAAAGGGAAAGAGAGGGGGGGTCGCGGTGGTCGTCTGCGATGGTGGGGCCGGGTGGTTGCGGCGACGAGTGGCCTTGGTAGGCGGCGGCGAGAGAAGCGAGGAGAGAGAGATTGGAGCTAGGGTTTGGTTTAGAGAGAGATTAGTATTAGGTTTAGGGTTTGAGAGGAGGGTTTTTATACTACCCACTTAATTAGGGCCCAGTTAACACTCCTAACCCAACCCAACTAAACAATTAAAAACCTGATTTTCTTCCTAATAATTCTAATAATAGAATAATAATATTAATTTTAATAATCATATAACCACATAACAAATAATATTCACGTAATTATTTACATAATAAAATTAACCTACGAAAATTACTATTCTACCCTTGTTAGTCCCTCGACGGTCCTACGAGCTCAAGCGTTAGCATAAATAAACACATTACGAACAACAGTAAATAACGAAGTCAAACCTGTTCTATTAACGACGTCACGGTCAACATCGTTGGATTTTTCGGGGTTTTACATCATTACCTTCTTAAAAGAAGTTTCGTCCTCGAAACTTAAACTTAAACTCAACCCTAATGGTCCGGTAAGGAAAACTAACGGTTTCATTCCTCCTAAAATTCGAGGTTTTACATCATTACCTTCTTAAAAGAAGTTTCGTCCCCGAAACTTGACGCCTTTAGGCTTGGAACAAGTGAGGGTACTTCTTCCTCATCTCGCCTTCTTGTTTCCTGAGTTGCTTACATTTGTAGTATGATTCGCCATCATTACTTTTACCAAGGGAAATACTTTCCTCCTAAGCTGTTTTTCTCTGCGGTCTAGTATCTCTAGCTTTGCTCTTCGTATGTCACGTCTTCTTTCGCCTCAATTCTCATGAGAGGTCTTCTTGGTTCTAGGCCCTCCTGGCTATATTTCACAACCTCCTGGATTTAGGTCTTCTAGAGAATCTAGTGCCTCGTGCTTATAGCAGACGCTGATGTATGCCGTCCAACAGTGTTATAACATATTAGTAACATAAAATATTAATGACGAAATCATGTAATATCAGGGAAAGCATAAAACCCTATTTCCCCATCCTACACTCATCACTCCGAACATAGCATCCTAAGGTCTAACTAAACCTAAGGGACACTTAGGAGCTACCAGGTCGTAACCCAGAGCTCTGATACCATTCATAGCATACGGAAATTCAATTATAGAAAAGTCAAAGTCAAACTAACGTTAACAGACAAAAATTAGCGGAAGACTTCAAATTTAGTTTGGCGTTCTGCGTATCCCGAAGGAATACAAGGCGAGAAAGGAAAACTGTTATGCGCTAACGGCAACTACTAACAACTCAACAAACTTTAAGAATTCATAACGAAAACAAATTAAAAGGTTCAAGGACTTCTAAACTCGTCGTCCTCACTTCTAATTCCCGTCCCCAGCATTTAGATCTTCACCTGAAATCAAAACATTTCAGAAAATGAGGGGGAAATCTCAATAATGTCTACCCCTAACGTTTAAAACAGTTTAAGTTCATTTCAATTCGTTTTGGGGAGAGGGATCAAATCAAACGTTTTAGAAATCTTTAATCCCATACTGTTTCCTCAACCCATCCAATCCATATTTTAATTTGCGGGCGGGATACCAAATCCCTTAAAGTAACATTTGCCCACCAAAGGCATCAAACAATCGCCCACCAAAGGCATTATAACATTCGCCCACCAAAGGCATATCGAAACATTCGCCCACCAAAGGCATAATAACATTCGCCCACCAAAGGCATATCGAAACATTCGCCCACCAAAGGCATAATAACATTCGCCCACCAAAGGCATTAAAATACTATTCTATATCAGGGAAGGAAGCCCCGATCTCCTGGTCCATAACCCTGCAGGTTGTTACGCTGTGACAACAAAGTTATCCCGAAACCGCTTAACGTTTCCACTTGAATTATTTACACAATATTCAAACTCAACTCACGACTCTCAAGTCAAACCATCCCAAGTTATCAAAACCATTAACAAAACTTCGAATAAAAGACCATCCAATTTCTCAACTCAAATAAACCAAGATCACAATCGAATCAAAGAGATTATTAAAACAGATGGTCGTATTTCCACAAAAGTCCCCTTTCGGATGCAATTCTCAAAATAGATTATAAAACAACAAAACACATTTAAAGAGCATCCCGGTGGGGATTAGAGCATAGACAATTACTGGATACTTCACAAGATAGTAGTAACGAAGGGCACACTTGAGCTCACTAACGCCTCGCACTAACTCGGGCCTAGAATGAAAGTAATTATCTAATCAAAACGCGTTCTAGCGAGGTTAGTATTAACTACCAACTATCTAACCCATCCCCTAGGAACACTTAGGTTCCTATCAATTAAAATACTACACTTAGGAAACATAGAACAAAGCATGCATAGAAATTTAATCAACAATTTACATGTATAAAGGCAAGCAGGGACAGAATATAACGCTTACACAAAACGGTTCATAAAACGACTTTCCGACATCCTACGGGTCTGATTCTGGACTTTTCGGAAACCTCAGAATGTCTGCTAAAACTTTTATGTTGATGACTAGGCCCAATTCAGTCCCGAAGGACTCTAAAAACTCACATCTTCCTAATTGGTCCAGAACTGACAGGTTTTGTAAAACGGTTATAACTCGGGTTATACAAGTCAAACGTTCGATCCGTCAAATTCGTATGGTTCCTAACATCTAAGGAACCTCCAGTTAAAAGGGCTTGGTCAAAAGACAACTATACTAATCGTGGCAACCCGATATTTAAACCCTCACAAAACTGTCGATCCGGTCTTTATTTAATTCGTTATTTAGGTTCTAACTTCTACCATTCGATCCTGGGTTCTAGTTTGGATTTAAAACAGTGATCAAGGTCCAAGGTCTAAGTCAACTAAGGTCCAACATCATCCTTTAATATTAAGCGAATCATAAACTTAGTCATAACATTTAATCTTAACAAGAAATTATTTTAATCAAATTCAAGAAAGACTTAGGAAAACATAAAGACAACATAGATGTAACTTCTAATCAAGAACCCTAGTAACTAATTCTTTTATTAACTAAAACAAGATTCGTGATTTTATTAACAAGAATCGAACTTTCATTAGGTTACCTAATTTATCTAACAAATCTATCAAGATTGACCTTTAAAGAAAACAAAGAACATGAAATTATTAAACTAGCTATTCAAGAATTAACCTAGGTAATTTAGTTATCGAATTCGTGCATACAATAATAATATTGTGGTCTACATGATTCATGTAAAGAATATAACGAATATTAAAGAATCACTTTCAACCCTAATAATCAACTATTACAACCTAAATCTAATTACAATTTATAACATAAAATTACACATATTAATTACACAAATTACACATAACAAATAACAATCTACACATAAATACAACAAAAGAACTAATTACAATTAATTTCCCCTAATTACAAAATTACAGAAATTAATAACAATAATATTACAATCGATTTTAATATTAAAAACAAGAAAAATAAAAGAAAAGAAAAGAAAAGAAAAGCAGTTAGGGTTAGTATAGATTAGGGTTAGGGTTTTAGGGTTTACGCAGGGTGCGGCGGTTCCTCGGTGGTTACGGGCGGTCGGTGGTTGCGTCGGAGCGGACGGCGAGGGGTGGTGCGACGGTCGGCGGCGGCGGTGGTCGAGCAAGCGGCTTTTGGCGTCGGGGCGAGTCGGTCGGCGTTGGTGGGTTGAGCAAAGAGCGGCCTTTCGCCGGTTGGGCGTCGCGGCGGCAGCTGCGGTGGTCTGCGGCGGTCGTCTGGTGGTGCGGGCGGCGGCGGTGGCTGGAGTGGGTGGTCGCATTGGTGGCTGGGCGGTCGAGCAGAGAGGGAAGGAGAAAAGAAAGCGGAGGAAGAGAGAGAGGGAGAGTGGTCGCGGTGGCGGTCGGTGGTGGTTGGCGTAGGCGGCTGTCGGTGGTTGGTGGGCGGTCGGTGGGCGCGGCGAGGGGAAGGAGGAAAGAGGAGGAGAAAGGGAAAGAGAGGGGGGGTCGCGGTGGTCGTCTGCGATGGTGGGGCCGGGGTGGTTGCCGGCGACAGCTGAGTGGCCTTGGTGGCGGCGAGAGAGCGAGGAGAGAGAGATTGGAGCTAGGGTTTGGTTTAGAGAGAGATTAGTATTAGGTTTAGGGTTTGAGAGGAGGGTTTTTATACTACCCACTTAATTAGGGCCCAGTTAACACTCCTAACCCAACCCAACTAAACAATTAAAAACCTGATTTTCTTCCTAATAATTCTAATAATAGAATAATAATATTAATTTTAATAATCATATAACCACATAACAAATAATATTCACGTAATTATTTACATAATAAAATTAACCTACGAAAATTACTATTCTACCCTTGTTAGTCCCTCGACGGTCCTACGAGCTCAAGCGTTAGCATAAATAAACACATTACGAACAACAGTAAATAACGAAGTCAAACCTGTTCTATTAACGACGTCACGGTCAACATCGTTGGATTTTTCGGGGTTTTACATAGGGCCTTTAAAATTATTACACCAAAATATGAGACCCATTTAGTCGTTTTTTGTAAATGGTGAAAAATTTATAAATGGTCCAATTTACCTTTACAAAATCTCTGTAGAAGAAAAACTATTGAAATTCTAAATAAATTTATTAATTAAAGATAAAATGGGAATGACAATTATGAAACTAATAAAAATGACAAATAATTAGGATTAGAAAAAATTATATATAATGACAAATATTTTGAAAGAGAAAGAAGACCGATTGGCAACAAGAGATGCATATATATTTTAACATACACGAAGCATGATACATGCATGTAAAGGGTAAAAACAAAGTTATTAATGGGAGAGATGTGTTGAACCCCACAAATATCTGGCCATTGTAAGAACAACACAAATGGGAGCACCCTAACTAAGGCCATTGCCCATTAATTTAAGGGCAACATCTAGAAAAGGATGTGGTCCTTCACCATGGGAGACCCCTATCAATCTTCTTTTCATCAATACTTTTTTTGAAGACCCACTTCGAATTTTCACCATTAGAGTATGAAAGAACCTTTTACGAGGGTTGATTGAGGTGGTTGGCTAAAATTAAGTTAAGGCTACAAAACTTAACGCACAAGTCAGTCAAGGTCCTTGGCATAGCCGATGACAAGGTATAAAAACGAAATGTAAATGACGAAAATAAATGAAGATAATATATGGGAATTTAGCGGATGTTCACCCTTCCAAATACAGCTACGTCATCGAACCTAAACTTCTCTTCACTTAGGATTTCATACCACTTCACTTCTTGTTCACTTAAGAAATACAACTAGATCTTCAATCTCGGCTCCTTTGAGTACCTAGCCTCCAAGGCAAGCTTACAAAAAACTCAATCAAGAAAGCACGCCCCTCTTGATTTACAACTCAATCAACGCAACACCTTTGATCTACAACTCAGTAAGCATTAACAATATTTAGCTACCTAAGTGAGTTTCTCAATTCACTTATTAACCTTAATCTTGTCCTCTCAGATAATTTTCTGGCTTAGTTGTTGAATGCACCTTCTTGCATCTTCTTTGCGACTTTTATTTTAAAGAAGCGACTAAAGTTGCAAATAAGTTGGCTAGTATGGCCTTAGATAAAAAAAAATTGAAAATATTCGTATACCATTAAGTATCTAAATGAGTCCTCTCAGTAGGTCCTTCAAATGCTCAATGCTGATCGTATGGCAACTAGGGACATTTACTATAAGTAAAATGCATTTTAAATTTCTATTGAATAAAATGGACTTTGACCCACCTTTTCCACCAAAAACATAGAAATATATCTAAGCACAATTTTGAATTAAAAGAACACTAAAGATGCTCAATAATTCTGTTTTTTTTTTTAAACAAAAAGATGCTCAATAATTCCTAATCGTTATTTAATTTGACAAAAGAGAAATAAGCAAAATATGTTCGTTATCTAACTCATTACCTTGAAACAGGGGTTCCCTGTTAATGGTTGTTGCTGCCTTACTGTTTCCATTGGTTCAGTCTGGCTTTACAAATAAAAGGGTTTTATAACCGTTAATTATAAAAAAAAAAAAAAAACAGGGGTTGGTCATCTGTTGCTTAGAAAACCAACATATCTAATGATATTTGTAGCGCATAGAGTGCATAACAAACTTAGTCAACCCCTTAAAATATTATTTAATGCATAGCAAGTTAATGTTTGAAGTTTGACGTTAATTAGCCATAATTTGAGGAACGTAGTTATTATTAAGACAACTACTAAGTTCCTAGCTAGCCCTTCCATGCCCAAATGACCTATAATTAATTTTAGCTTTATACTATTGACAAATTAATGCCCTTACGTATGTAAAAAAAAAAAAAAAAAGGGGGGGGGGGAACCTTATTTAAATTAATGTAATGCGCTTGGTTAAGTATGTAAATTCCTAAATATAAATTAAATTATAATTTTTGAAGGTAACGCAACTTGTTTAAATTTATATTTGATTGTATTCATTTAGTACAAATTTTAATTTTTTTGCTACTCAATCTATCACGCAAGACCGCCACCGAGTCAGCTACTGTTAGAATCATCTCAGGTACATTATTGTCCAACAATCCCCAGAGTACAATATATTATTGTCCAAGAAAAAAGTTCAGTGTATTATTGTCCAATACCCCCAAACTACAATATATTAGCGTCCAAAACTCTATATCTTATTTGTGATGATAGTGTTAAGAGATACAAATTATATACTCGGTCTTTACGAGACAAATCTGAGACACTACTACTTCTCATAAATAGATGGCCACCAACATCAATCGGCCAATCGATAGCATTAGCAGCCTCATCCTCAACACCCTCCAACTCCCCCTCCCCAAATGAGGTTTTAAGAGTAATCCACTCTATATAGAGTATTTGGAAGGAGCGTCATAATTGTGACTTCAATAATGTAATCTTCAACGTAACAAGAGTAATTCTCCGTGCCAAGCGAAGCTTTGTTGAATGGTGAGTCAAGAGCATGTTTTCCTCTCACGAGGAACAACTAAACACCACAACTGTCAAAATCAATAGCATTGTACACCTAGTTCTGATTTGGTGGAAACAACTAGAGTGCGGTTAGCTTAAGCTAAACTTTGAGGGTTCTCTTAACAATCGGGTTCAACAATCAGTTTTGTTCTTCGTGATCACACAAGCAAATTATTGAGAGAAAGAGTCTCCCATGCCAACTCTCACTCCAATTCGATGATGGGGGCTTTAGCCCTCCACTTTGGTCTTCAACAAATTATCCAATTTGTAGCCTCAAGAGTTTAGATTGAAGGGGATAACTAACACTCATCCAAGCCATCCAGGGTTCCTTTCACACCTATTGGAAAATCAATTGAGCATTAGAGACATCAAGAACTGTAACGCCCTGAAAATTAAACTCTAAGCTTAACGGTCAAAGTCAAATGTTGACTAACATTAACAGCGAAAGTCTCATTTTTTTTTCCTTTTTAATTGGGCGTTACTGCCGTATCCCCGAAGGAATACAAGGCAAGAAAGGAAAAACTAACAACTAATCATTAATTAGTTCAATTTAATAAACAAAAGAACTGTCAAATTCTAGGATAACATAAACGAACACTAACTAACTTCAAATCTAAAACATAAACTAAACTTTATTCATAGAACTCCTCACTTCACAATCTATCATCCTCACTTCTAGTTCCCGTTCCCATCACAGAACTCTTCACCTGAAAACAAAGCATTTAAAAAACATGAGGATGACTCAATAATGTCTACCCCTAACCGTCAAAACATTTTGAAAATCCATTTCAATTCATTTTTAGGGGAGAAGTGAACAACTCAAATCTTTTCATAAATTGTTTTCTTTCCCAACCAACCAAACCATCTTTCAGAATTATTAAGCGGGCGGACCTTGCTTATTTGGCCCTCGAAGTCCAACGACTTCGCTATATTCATATCACAATCTCAATCTCAATATCAAACTCAATCAATCACAATCTCAATATACGGATGGTCATCCATTTCATACACGTGCATATAACTAACCCCGGGGAAGTAGCACCTATCAGGCATCCCTGATCTCTTGACAACCCCCCTCAAGGATACCACATCCTGGTCTTCGGGGGTGTTGCCCGAACCCGCATTTACGTCACGTTTGAATTAATAGTCCGGTTTAATATCACACCATTCCAAACTCAATCAGTCCAATCCCAATTTCCAAAACCATTTTCAAATCACACATATAAAGGACTGTCCAAATTTTACCAACTCAAAAGAACGTAACCAACATCCAAAATAGACAGCCAATTTCACCATAAAATCCCTTTGGGATGCAAACCGCAAAATAACTTAAGAATCAACAAAACAAATAAAGTGCACCCCAGCGGGATTTAGGACATAGACATTACCTGACAATTCTTCTCTTTACTTCATAACACACTTGAGCTCACTAGATCGACCGGTTTAGAACGCGCCTAAAAAAATAACGAAATTTCTAAAATTAAAACGCGTCGTACGGAGTTAACGCATTCTAATTTCCACCTAACCCACCTCTAGGAACACTATAAGGTTCCCATCATTCATAAATTAACATTTTAAACATAGCTCACATAATATAAACTATCACACATCACCACACTTCCATATTAAAATAAATAAATAACTCACACGCACGACTACACATTTATTCAAAAAGCAAACTGGACATAATTCAATACTCAAATAAAATGAACTATAACTTGACTTCCCGACCTCCTATGGGTATGATTTTGGACTTTCTGGAAACCTCAGGATGTCTACTAAAACTCTTATATTGACCTCGAGACCTAAAACACACATTAAAGTCCTCAAAAATAGCCAACTATACAACGTGTCTAGTTCTGACCTAGGTGCGCTATTTGGGTCGTAACTCATAACATGCACCTCGAAAACCCGATCCGCAAAATTCCTATGAAAGCTAACATCCTTAGGTATGTCCAGACCAAAAGGTAGGGCTAAATATTAATTACACAATAAATGGTGACCGATTTAGTACGACTTATGAAATCTGTCCAAACTGACCGGGTTTCATTTTGGGTTTGTCGATCCTAATTTCCAACCACACTATCCCGGGACTCCAAATTGAGGTTCTAACCAGCCTACTAGGGTCTACTACTTCCTTTTTCACTCTCATAGCACCACTGAGGTCGATTTACACATATACTAACATAAATTTGCGACGATAACATATTAATTCTCAAACGACCACATAAACTTAAAATTTACACTAATAATCGAAATAGGAGAAACGAAACATGAATCCCTAAACTTCAAAACGCATAAGAAATAAGCAAGGTGCTATTTTACTAAAATATAAATAAATTGAACATTTCTAATAACTAAAGAACTCGATAATAACGTAATATTAATAAATCCACGAGTCGGTAATCCTAAAATATATAACATTTGAAACTTTATTACGCATAATAAGTTATAAAATTTATAAAACAATAAAAGGGTTGTAAAACACTCTTTAGGTAATTATCACATAGTTTTTTTTTCATATAAAATCGATACTAATTTAAAAATTTAACGACTCATGAAATAACACTAAAATTAAACGATTTACTTAGAATATGAAAATAAACGACATTAAAACAACGATATACTCAGTAGACCGACTTATAGGTATTATAACTCAAAGGAAAATTAATAAACTGAAATTAAAATAATTTTCACTAACTCTAATCAAACCCTAATCACAATTGACATGGAATCACAATATTCATCTCATACAATAACCAAAAGTACTAATTTAAATTATAACATTTTATCCAATCAATATAGCAAATTATCTACAAGAAGAGTATGTATACTAAAATGAATAAAACAATCAGAACACGTAATATGAATAATAGTAAAAAGAAAACAGATTTAAGTGAAATAAAACGTGGTGAAATAAAACGTAGGGTTTTAGGGTTTACGCACGGGACTTTGGCGGCAGGAAGGTGGACGTTGGGCAGGGCTCCGGCAACGTCGGAGGCGGCGGTGGTGTCTTCGCGGTCGACAGGCGGTGGACGGTTGTCGAGAGGCGGCGGTGGTGGCCGGAACCGAGGCAAAACGGCGGCACAGTAGCAGCGGTCACGGGGAGAAAAACCTCGCGTCTGGGCACGTGCGACGTCCTCCGGCGAGTGCGGCGGCGGTGCTCGGTGTCGACTGGTGTCTGAGAGTCGACGGGGATCGTCGGCGGTAGCTGGACAGCGGCGATGGTGGCGCACAGCGAGGCGGACGGTGGTGAGAGAGAGAGGAACGAAGGGAAGAGAATAGAGAGAGAAAGAGAGTGCGGTGGTTGTTGCGGCGGTCAGAGCGGTTACTGGGGGTGGTTTCCGGCGAGACGGAGGTGGCGGCGGTTACAGGCGGTGGTCGGAGTGGTTGGACGGTTACTCAGAGAGAGAGAGGGACGAGAGAGCTTTTAGGTTTAGGGTTTGCTAATTGCACTCATTTACTTAATTAGACTAATAATAATAGTTAGTAAGGTTAATAAAATTGGGGAAAAAGCTTCCACTAACCAGCTACTAAAATTAGTAAATAGGAATTCTGATTTTTAAAAAATTTTGGAAATAATAATAATAATAATAATACTAATAATAATGATAGTAATACTAAAAAGAACACATAATTAATCTAAATAAAAATTAACACATAAGCATCAATAATTAACATATAATTTACCAAAATACCCCTATTCCCATGCATACCCATGCACGTAGAAAATACTATATTACCCTTGATAATCCCACGACGGTCCTACGAGCTCAAGTGTTAACAATTTAAACACCGAAATAATTAACGGACATAAAATAATACTAACGACGTAACGGCGATTAAAATCTAATTTTCCGGGGTTTTACAAGAACATTCTCCAGCAGCTTGTTAATTCATCTATTCAACACATTTATAGGGAAGCAAACATGATAGCAGATTGGTTAGTCAACTAGGGGCGCCATAGTTTAAACATTATACCTTTAGGAGTTGTAGTCCTTCCATTTTTTTTCTTCTATGTTACATGTTGACAACTTAAGGTAATGCCTTGGTAAAATGATCCTCTAAGTCTAATGTATTTGTCTTTACCCGGTTTTCTTCCAAAGAAAAAAAAAATCTTGATCTTTTGGTTGTCTCTCTTTTTTGATTATTTGGAGCCAAAATAGGCTTAAAGTTCGCATCAAAAGATGCTAGGATCTACAAAATATCGGCATGGCATCGATTACAAAAACAACAAACCACAACACAAAAGAGCAATACAGCGAAACAACATAATAAGCAATATGGAAGCATCATGAAGGCAAACATCAAACAAGTCTTTCTTTCCTCTTGCAACATCTACTTAAAGTCTTCTATTGATTTCTCTTTATTGCATGTGTTCAAAATCTTCAAATCATCGTCAATCTTCATAGCTTTGCGAGTAATGATATCATGGATAGAATGATTGCTTTCACCAGATCCTACTGAACTGGCCAAATTAACCTATCTTTTCGAGTGACAATACTCTTAACATCTTGCTTTTTATTCCTCCTATTAAGACCCAATTACTCGAAGAGTACCTCTGTAAATTGTTTTTCTTGTCAGATACTATTTGGATGTGAGCATTACATTCTCCTTTCTTTTCAGCCCAGCAAATACTTTTCCAGCTGCAGGAAAAAACACACAAGTTTTGGAGGCAAGTCAGAATTGGAGTCAACAGAATAGAAATTAAACCAGCTAAATTACTCATCTCTTCACATCCAAGTTGATTGTCTCTTTATTGTTCTAATCTGGCAATTAATGAGCTTGCTTAGCTTTAAATTACATACTTGATCAATGTTTTTCTCTCTTTTTTAATAATATAATTTGAATTGAATCCTTGATGAGATTTGAAAAATTAAAAACTATAAATTGAACTTTGAATTGCAAGTGACCATGAAACATCAAATCTACTGTTTCTAATTAGGCTCTTCAGATCATTTAATGCAAATGATATCCTAGAAGTTTCCCCTTTTCTTATATATTATTATATCGAAATAAATAAATATAATTTGAATCTGAAGTTTCCAGGTTTTAAATGCGTGCATGGTGCACCCAAATATATTTGTTTTTCATTTTCTATTTTTGAGAGAAAAAAGGAAAAAAAATATTATCCAGGGTCATGAATTTATGTCCGAACAATAAGAAGTATGAAAGCAGCATCCTGGAAGTTCACCTAAATTAATTTTGCATAGGCTGTCAATCTGCAGTCTCTGAATTATGGAATTTTGCCAGATAATTTTGCTTGTTCAATACTGGTATTGATTACCTCTTTTATCAATAATAATAATAATAATAATAATAATAATAATAATAATAATAATAATAATAATAATAATAACGGTATTTACTCCAATAAAAAAATTAGTCCAACTCAAACTCTAGAATTACATTTTTATTACAAATTTTTTAGTCCAACTTTAAGTCTTAACACCACAATTTTTATATTTCCGTTATTTGCATTTTAAATCATACTCAACTTTTTATCCAAATTCGAACAATAATCAAATTATAAATCAAAGTTTAACTTGAAGGCCTTATTTTACTTTATTCCACCCTTTTCACATTACCTTATTTCACTTTATCTATCTTACATATAATATATATTTAAAAATCAATATATCTAACAAATAATGTGACTAATGTAACTTATTAATAATTTAAAAACTATGTATTTAAAAATTCATACATTTAAATAATGTGACTAATGTGACTAATGTGAGTTGTCTTACATTTTCATATATTATCTCACTCTATTGTACTTATCCTACTCCATCCCACCTATTCGACGCACAGTGTATCTCACTACATTAAAAAATAAAATTAAAATTAAAAAATGGCTAAATCTTAATGTTTAATTTGTCAGCCCCAAATACTTTTGCAAAATCCATCCCCAAAAAAAAAAAAAAAAAACTTCGCAAAAAAAAGAAAGAAAAGGAGAGCAGTCAGTACATCCGGTGACGGCGCAGTGCGGACGTCATAGAACTGGGTGTAGCCGGTCATTACGGTGTTTGCTTCCTTTGACTTGTTTGACGTGTCAGTTTCAATTTCTCCTCCATTTCTGATTTCAATTTGCATGATAAAAAAAGGTTTATACACTGCAGTTTCTTTTATATATTAGTACTTGTTTTGATTGGATTTTAATGCTTGGGATTCAAATTCAAATTATGGGCCAACATAGAAGTTTGGTTTGTGCATGGCAATGGAAGTTTCATAATAATATCATAATGAATGTGATTTCTTGCGAAATACTAGTAAGAAACTATCAGCATGACAACATCAATATAAAACATGTGGGGGTTATATATATATATATATATATATATATATATATATATATATATATCATGGGAAGGAATTATCATATAGTAATTAAAAAAATTGTGAAAATGTGGCGAACAACATTGTAATAAGCCCCACGAACCCCTCCCCCCCTCCATTGTACCCCAACCTCCACGTCCAACCCCCACCTCGCTACCTGCTATTTGGTTGGGCGGGGGGTTGGGGGAGAGTTTCATCCCTATTGTTAATGGGTCCCGGATCCTCATGGGGCTCCAATGTGAATATAAGTAATTGTTTATAACATAGTCATATCCAATAAATAAAGATATGCAACTTCATCAAATAGAGTTAAACAATACAAATTTATACAAAGATATGTTCCATCGTCAAATGGAATTCAACAATATAAATTTATGCAAAACTCAACAAATATTATCGAGCATATATACTAGAAATGGGGATTGGGATTTCTTGCCCCACTACCACCTATGTATGTGTGTGTGTATTATTCTGGCAAAAGATAATCAAGTTACTCTTTACAAAACTTTAAATTTACATTTATTCGATGAAGGGTGGGATTCAGGAGGATTTGATTTACAAGCAAGAGTCCTTGAGTTTGGTTGGTTTTGATATAGGCCCTGCTGGAGTAGATTCATACTAGGTCAATGGATGGTTTCGACTTTGCAAGGTAGGTGTTGTATGTTGGACATGAGTGTCGGTGAAGTTGGTCGGACTGAAGGACAGGCATAGTTGATAGCATTTGGTAGGAGAAGCGCTAACGGACATCTCGACTGAGAAATCGGGTTGTCCTAGGTGGCTCAGCCACGGATTCAAGGCACCAGGATGGCTTGTCTAGGGCGGCAAAGTGTGTCTCATCTTCTAACAGGGTATGCCTCCTACTTGCAGTGAAGGTCCCCTTTGCGAACCATGGAAATTTCCTCTGATGCTCAAGTTAGTTTGTGTTTGAGACATGAAGCCCTGACCATGACGCTTAAGTTAGGTGTTGTTATCATTTTGTATTTGTAGCTTTTTTGAAAATTGGTTCAAAATAATACAAACTTTGGGGCATTGTGTAATAATAATGTGAACAATTTTCTTGGATATAATTTGCATGAACTTTTGGGGTATATAGTGGTGTCAATACGCCATAGTGTCTATTAGACGGGAACTCAATTTGGCCATGACGTGGGTAGTGCTTGACCCTATTGGCATAAGTTTTTTGTATAGATTGGCAAAGTGGTTTTTTTAATTCTAACCCATGTAAAAGGGCATACAAAAGAACTTAGAAAATCCTTCTTGTAAGACATCTACCCAAGTTATCACCATATAAAAGTAAAGAAAGATCAACAGCAAGACTAGCTATGACTCCAAATATTCGTGTTTTGCGAAGAATGTCCTTGTTCGTTAACTGGTCAACCGCCACGTTAGTCTCCTCAAAGATGCGATGGATTGAAGATGCCTCATGTTGCAATAGTAATTTTTGATGTCCCCAACTATCATGTCAACCCGGCCAAGAACTTTGCAAACACCCCGTCTCGACTTTCCTAAATCTGTCTAATTAATAGTATTTTGAATACCAAATTTCAAAGCTAATGCTTCTGTTGGACTTTGAATAAAGTTTGCAGGAACTTGCTCGAATGAATATGTCAAAGTGATCACAAAGGATGAAACCGGGTACTATCCCTCGATGGTTTACGGAGCCACCACAGTTGTGTTTTACCAATCCAAAGTGTGGTTTTTCCTTACCAATATCAGCCGTATGCTGATATCTAGGTGGGTAGAGTCCCCCTTCTGTTGAAGTTGTGGAGAAACCTGAAAACCTTCATAGCTTGCCACTCTGCATAACTCTTTGTTGCATGAATGGTGACTCTAAGATAGTTGAAGACAAAATAGTTCAAGACAAAATCATTTCGCTCCATTCACGTGAATATGGCATTTCATTTCATTTCCTTTGCTTACCAAACCTAACTTGATCCTACCACTCTAAAGAATAAGACATTTTTTGGTACTTTACTTACCTACTTACCTATACTTCAAATGAATGAGATTGGTAGGAAAGACTGTGTAAGAGTAAGTTAGATAAGATAAATTTATCCTACATCCAAAAAGAACAAGATCCTAGCTAGTACATAAAGACCTACATCAACCCTATCGTAACAAAGTAGTTAGGCAGTAATGTAGACTATTGGCTTAGAAAATGAGCTTAACGTCTGTTCACATATACTAAACAAAACAGTAAAATGATAGATAATTTTAACAAAAAACTTAGCTAACCTATAAAAAAAGACTTGCGACAAATGATCAATGACCAAATACCATCTTCCACCTTATCATCAAATGGAGTTTTCGCCTCATAAACTCCATGTCATACTATTATCACAAAATATTTTAAAATCTCATACAGTCATACTACTCCATCTATATATGCAAAATTAAAAAAGTTATTCATAATGTTTAATACCTCGAAAATTTATGTTATTTTGAGTTTCTTTTTCGGCCACTAACTTTTTTTTTGGGTATGTTCCAGGGGATGGCCGTTGATTGCGGATAGGAATAAAGGTCCATCTGACGTACGGACGAAGTGGGCTATTGCTTTGTCCTTTTTGACCGTTTCTTCTTTCCAACCCTTGGCCTTTTCACTCCCTCCAAAACTCCCCATCATGCTGCCAGTAATTTACAAACGAGGCCACGTATATATATTGCTGTTAAAAATCCAAGTCCGAATAAATTTGGATCGAACAAATTCGGACAATGTCAAAATTCGGACGAGAAATTTATGTCCGTACTTGGTTTTATTTTGGGTCGGACAATTCGGGCGAAGCTAAAACTGGGTTCGAACAATAGAAAAAAGAAAAATTTTATGTCCGAATATTCGGTCAATATCAAAATTCTGACGAAAAATTTATATCCAGACCCAATTTTTTCCGAGTCAAACAATTCAGGTCGGACAAACTTTTACCAGCTCAATGTATATATATCGAACCTTTCTATTACCATGGTAAGTTTTATTAATTACCACTAGTTTTTGCGTTTACAGAGCTTGTCGGTGGTGTCAAAATGTCATTGGTGTAGTGGTGTGCTTAATCAAAGCACTATGAAAAGAATTTTAAAGTAGTAATGCATATAATAGTTGTTGGAAAAAAAAAGAAAAAAGAATTATCTGATTTGAGTGTTAAGTTGTTTGTCGATTTGTCAGCTTCACAAATCCGATCACTAATAGTCTTTGTATATGTTATTATGTGATGCATATGGAAATGGGTTTGGTTAAGGGTTAGCATATTATTATTAGTTTTACTACTATTTATAGGACATGTTTATGATAATTTATTAATTACTATAAAGGTTGTTTTGACACAATAATTAGGGTTAATGATAAGGTAAGTATGTTACTTTTTTTCGATTATTAATAGCCAAAAAGTTTAAATGTTCATAGACAACAATAAACCACATACAAAACAGCAAACAACCACCTCTAAAAGAGAAATGTTACAACCAAACAGCTAAATATAAATAACACAGTAAGGACTTTCGCGAGCACAATAACCGAAAGAAACATTCACTTCTCAATCACGATGCAAGATCAATAGCTTCAGTTTGGTGGGTCATCGAGGACTCGCACGCCTATATCATTGCCGATAATCACAGCCCTTCGGTCTATCTCAACATCAATATCATCAAAATTGTCATCTTTCAACATGTTCGCATGCCTAGTCATCCTGAACTTCTGACCATCCTTTTGGCCACGAACAACTCTACAAGTTGCATCTCGAACAAGTTGTCACTTAGATTTCATCAACATGTTCTGTTTTCTCTTACTCCTGACTTTACCCTACGAAGCCTCAAGGATGGAATCCTCAAGATCAGCAAGTAAGTCAAGCCCAGCTGCACCATCAAAGGAATGAATCGGGTTGCTATGAGTGCAATCAGTGTCAGAGTTAGCTCTCAGATCCCTATCAGCCATACGATTGATTTTGGAACCACTCAAAAGAACATCCTTGGAAGACAACCTGCCTGATGTTTGTTGCTATTCAAAACAATATTAATAGGATCCGTAATGGTTCTACTAAAAGCATCTACAGACCCATCACAATCGGAAGCCTCAAGAGAGTCAGTCACAACCGTGTCATATTTCCCAATATTCTCAACCCATTGTTAACCTCACAAGGGGTCGAGATGTGCAAAGCATTCGAAGTAATATCACCACCATTTATTCTTTTTGGGGGTCCACTTTTGGAGATATTTTACAGTAGCATGAGGCCCAATAGCTTGCTTTTTATTGAATTTAGCACAAGAAACAAAGAAGCTTCATATGATCGACAATTCTAAGATTCATCTCACTAATGGCTTTTCTCCCATCATTCTTGCTTGCAAACCACACAAAACCAAATTTCCTACCATTTTTTCCAATTTTTGCGGGGATATATCCATTAATAACAACTCCAAACTTGCTAAATAAACTTTTTTTTTAGCTTCGAGCTCCCCATATTGATAGGCATATTATCAATACAAGGGAGTACAAAGTACAAACGCTTGTCATTACTAGACATATAAGACACAAAAGAGTCAACCTTGGGGGTAAATCATCGACAACAGCACCATCACCACTAAGCAAGTGATTTTGAAAAAGGGAGTGAATCAACAACCCTTCATGAAACCCACCCCCCCAACTCATTCAACACAACAATAATTTCACAAGCTCTATTCAAGGAAGCCCGACACAAAACCTTTGAAGAAAAATTCTCCAAAGAAATGGAGGAAACAAGGCTCTCAAGTTCAAGTTTCAACGCCTTAAACCTATTACGAATTCTATGGTTTAAATCCATGACCAAAACAAGAGGGAGGAAACCCCACATAACATACATCAACACAATCCAGCACCCCACAATTAGACCCGAGACACAGTGAATGGGAAAGGAGTAGCAAGAAACACCGAAGACAGAGAGGCGCGCAGGCCGGCAACCGAAACACCGACCTCCCAAGAGGCCGATGAAAAGTTTAATGGGTCACAAAAAAAACCCAGTAAGCACTTACAAAAAGTTTTACAAATAGTAAAATTTAATGTTACACCTCTAACTTAAAGGCCTCCTTAATATTACCATGTAGGCTATGTTCATTTGATATGTGGGAAACCAGCATGAAATCAGTCAAATACTGCTATTGAAAGTTGAAACATGTCAAAAGTAACATGCATGGTAATAGCAGCAATTAAAATATGTGGATAGGGGCTATATGGACCCCTAAACAAAACCATGGAAGACTAAAGGTAGGAAATGTTTTGACCAAAATGCCACATGTTCACATTTCCACAGCTTCATAGTTCCAGGTAAAATTCCCTCCCGACTCCAAACAACACCTCAACTCAAAACGGCATCTCAATCTTCTGCAGTAATAAATACCCCCCTAACTGACTGAGGTAGGTAAAATTAATGCAATTGCCTACAATTTGGCTATTTCATCATATTCAAACCACTCTCATTCAAATTCAACAAATTGTTTAATCAATCGTAGCTTAATTGTTCCGGTCTCTTGTGTCACTTTTTAATTGATAAAATTTTACATAACATTGTGTATTTTATTTCTTTTTTATCTGTCACTTATAGTTTTCAGTATTAATTTTTAATCGATAATTTCTAATATAAAACTTTTATAAAAAATATAATACTATACTTTTTTAATAGTATTTTTTATAACGAATCTAACGACATTAATTTTGTATGATGAATCATTATACAGATTAAGATATTAACAGTTAAATTTTTAAAACAATTTCCTAGGTGACAGATAAATAAAAACAGAAGGAGCAACAATTACATATGATATTTCAGGATAGTATTTATAATTATGAATCTAATGATAATAATTTTATATAACAAGTCACTATATATATTGAGAAATTTTTGTTCAAATACTTTATAGTTTGATTACACAATTTTTAAATATGATAATTAATATGAAACATATGGAGTAATTAATTTGACAATGAGAACATTATTTTTTTTCTTATCTAAATTCTCTTAAAAATTAACTCAAGTTAAATCACCATTAGTCCACATTAGAAGCGGTTAGTACCTCTATTCATTTCTCTCTAATTACCGATTAAGGAAGATGGGAGGTACTTCAATAACTCCTTGCCTTTTCTTTTACACGCATCACTAGCTTTTGAGCGAATCAAGATAGAATCCTCAAGATGTGGAGAAACATCATACACAGATTGGATTCACATTGTGTCCTCACTATCATTAGTAAGTAGTAATGTGATCACATAGCACATCCTTGTACGAAGGCAGAGGTGGTGAAGAACAACCACGAGCGTCATCAAGTGTAGAACAAATCAAAGTTGCGCAGATGGGATTTGAAAGATCAGTTCGCTCAGAATCAGCATGAACACTTGAGTCAACCTTTTGAGGAATAATTGGAGATTGAGACAACCTACTCTACTTGTCTTTAGGGACCCAAATCCACTTTGTTAGAGTATAAAACCATTCCTGAGCAAGATGTCTCAGGTTCGAATCTCAGCACCCCCCATATTCATTTGCGCAAGGTGAAGGGACATTTGTAGCATCCACGCTTTAAGCCCAAAGGGCATTCGCGTGTGGGGGCGTGTTAGAGTATAAAACCATTCCTGGGGCATCAACTATCAACTTAAACTTTTGGTTGAGATGGTTCCACACACTTGTCAGATTTAGAGCTCTGTTACTTATTAAATTTATCCCACGAGACAGCCAATAAAGAACCATTAAAACACCTACCATTAAGACTCTGAATAGCATTCGAACCTGATTGCTTGTCATCAAAGCGAATAAAACCGAACTTCTTCCCATTCCTACCCATCTTTTGAGGAATGTAAGCATCAAAGACAAACCCAAACTCAGCAAAAAGGTTCTTCAAACCCAAATTGTCAACCCCAGCAGACAGGTTATTAACAAACAAGGAGAAGGAACGAAATCTAACTCCCGACGATGTATTAAAAGAGGGATCAACAAGCTGACCAACAACCTCATTCACAATAGCATCACCCGTCGGTGTAGGATTAGTAGCGGGGGAAACATCCGCCCCACTCAACCCCACAAGTTCCTTAAGAATGCACACAATCTCATTAGCTCTAGACAGAGCAGCCATAGACAGCACATCACCAAGACCACCCTCAGAAATATCCTTAAAATAAAGGAATCAACAATGGAAGATAACTCAGACTTAAGCACAGAACATCTATAAATAAGAGGAGACATTGCACTCGCACACCCCATACAACCGAACAAAACCCGAAAAGAAGACAGGACAAGCAAGAAAACAAAACTCGAGGCAACAAAGGACTCTCGGCTCTGGAGAGGCGATGAAGAAACACAAAAAGCCATCCAACTTGACCCACTAGAGCACCACAGAAGAAGAGCAGCCACTGGATAGACAGCCAGGGGCGGCCCAGAAAACCCTAAAACCCACCACCAAAAACGTCAACCACCTGTCCACCGGAAAGAAGAAGAAACGACCACCAGCTGAGACCTGATACGGACAGTCGACGCCTATCAACGGCGATAAATGCAGGCGACGCAACGACCCAGGGCACCGCACGACCTGACAACCGGAGCACCGACCCCCCGAGAGGCCGATGGGTGAGTCCGGCGACCAGTGGTGACGAGCCCAGGGTCAGAATAGGGTGGGCAAGGGTAGCAGACGGTTAGGGTTTTGAGAGAAAATTTGAAAACGGAAGGCCAATAGGAATCCCTTTATGAATCCATAATGAATGTATCATTATCAATATATCTTCTTATTTTCTCCCCTACTTTTCATATTTTCTCTCATCATCTACTACATCAATCACATTTTCTATAATTTTTATCTTATCATTCCACACCTTAGCGCGCTTTCCACAATTTTCACCATACTGCACCATTTTCGCATCATACCAACCGTACAAAAGAACATGGTTTTCATTAACCTTATACACACTAAAACACCCCCCCCCCCCCAAAAAAAAACGAAAACTAAATACTAAAAAGTGTGCAGTAAATGTAATTCATTCATAAATTAAATGCCATCTCCAACAGTAAAGTTCACACCGACCCTTCCTTCGCAGTAAGCAGTAGGGAACCATTCCCACATGACTCTGCTCCTTTTTCCCTTCTTTCCCATTCCCCTCCCCATATCATCTCCAACCCAACAATTTTTTTTTTTTTAAAAAAAAACCCAAATTTTAAAATTCATTAATTATTTATTTAAAAAAATCATTTTACATTTAATAAACCCTGCCCTGTTTCTCTGCACAATTGGCAGCTTCCTTTGCCTGTTCTTATATATCCCCTTCAAACTTCCTCCTCCTTCACCTCTCTTCTCTTTCCCCTCTGTACTTCTTCATCCTCCCAATTTTCTTGGTGGGTTTATCAGCTTTTTTGTGGTAAATCACCCCCCACATTCACCTCCTCAATTGGTAAAAATCTGTACCATATTTACCCTCAAATAGAGCTCTCTGTTTTGTGCAAAAAGGGAGGTAAAAAGCAGAGAATTTGAGGTAGAATTTTGGTGTGTTTTGGGGTTGAAATGGGGTCAAAAGATAGAAGTTTGGTTGCCATGTTTTTGATGGTGATGATGTGGGGTGTTCCAATGGTAATGTGTGGGCATGACTATGCTCAAGCATTGAGTAAAGGGATTCTGTTTTATGAGGCTCAGAGATCTGGGTATCTTCCCTCTACTCAAAGGGTCAAATGGAGATCACATTCTGGTCTCAATGATGGCAAGGCTAGTGGGGTAAATTCTCTCTCTTTTTTTTTTTTACTTTTTTTACTGACTTGGTGGATGGATTTATCTTATAGATAAGGGTAATTTATATTTGAGCATATAGACTATTACAGTAGCTTACTTGGTATGAATGTAACCTTCCATTTTGGATCGATTCCCATGACTTGCAAGTCTTCTTGTATGAAGATGAGCAGAGTTATGATCACTAAGTTGAATTGGTGTACCTCTAAGATGGGGGCCCAATTTGAATTACCCGAACTTATCCTTGTAAAAAGAAAAATATAGACTACTATAGTAAATGTGTTGGTAAGGTTGTATGTATATGAATTATGGACATGAGTTCAAGGGAGAAGGTTGTCTCCATCTAGATCCTTCATACCTCCTGCAAGTGTATGGTAAATGTGTTGGTAAGGTTGTGTGTGTATAAAATGAAGACTATCTATGTTTGATTCTAAGACACCATATCATAAATTTTATGGTGATTGGAAAAGAGCAATTTTACTTTTTGTGGTTTAGATTTTAATGAATTGAAGTATTTTTTTTAAAAAAAAATCTATATTTTTATTGAACTACAAGTGAACTAGATGAGTGTGTTAACATCAAACTTCATATCCTATTTTGGAACAGAATTTTTGGAATATTGGATTGGAGTGAAAGTGATCAAATTTGAAATTATGTTTATATTCTTGTAAATGTGTTTAATATTGTATATTTGACTTTATTGTTTAGGTTTTATACTGTTGTGTGAATTGACAACTTTAGCCATGGAAAAGTCAATGTATGAATCTCACTTGGAGTTTGGGGCATAAAACTTTGGACTATAAGGAGCATTGTGAAATAACCCAAATTAGGAAATAACCCACTAAATTAGGGTAACTCAATGGATGTATAGTGATCTTCAGATTCTGCTGTTTTTTTTTTTTAATATTGTTGGTTTGTTTCCGCTGTTTTTGTTGTTCTTTTTGTGGGGCACCGTTCTTTTATGCGTTAACGCACCCAAACGCAACGCAACTTAACGCAACATAACGCAAATTATCATTACTTTTTAACTATTTCCAACGCAACTAAACGTAACGTAACGCAACGCACAAAAGAACGGTGCCTAATATTGTTAGTTTGTTTCTGCTATTTGCTTTTTACCTTTATGACTTTCAACTATCGGAAAAAAATGGAAGTTATGATTGACTTGTATGGTGAATTTTGGTAGGTGAATTTGGTAGGAGGATACTATGATGCAGGGGACAATGTAAAGTTTGGGTTGCCAATGGCATTCACCATAACCATGATGTCATGGAGTGTGATTGAGTATGGCAGACAAATGGCTTCTAATGGTGAACTTAAGCATGCTCTTGATGCCATTAAGTGGGGAACTGATTACCTAATCAAAGCCCACCCTGAGCCCAATGTTCTCTATGGAGAGGTAACTCATCTCTTTTTGCTATATTTACCTTTTGATTTTTTTTTGAGACAAATCAAAACTCAAATCAGGATACATGGTTTGCATTAAAAATTGCCTAAAACTGCAAAATACAACAACTCGAAAGGAATAACAAATATATCTTTTTACCTGTTCAATTCAATTTCTCACTGTCTCAATTAAGTCTGTTCTTTTTGAATGTAGGGAAGATGTAAGGTAAGGTAAAATGAGATTAGATAAGGAAATGTAAATAAATAAATAAAGTAGTTAAAATAAGGTAAACTGAAGTAAAATTTCATTTAGCTAAAAAAAATAGGGCCTAAATTAAGTATAGAAAGCTATATCATATACTATTTCATTCAATTTTTGTGACATTATTGAGATACATAAGTTGAGGACAATATACAGTTCAATTTATAGCTTTTATGACTTTTTTGTCAAACTTTTGTGATATTATTGACATATATAAGGTAAGCCAAGGATGGTGGATAGTTTGATTCATAAACTTCCAAGTTTTATGCCAAAAGTTAAGTGAAGCAGAGTGCTCTGTTTGTTTAACTTCCAATTGAAAAAGACAAAGAGAAAAGAAAAAAAAGTGTTCTATAATTTGCTCAAGAAAGGAATTTTCTATCTGTGCTATAATTTGAATTGTCAAAATTTAAATCACATAGTTTTGAGTACAAGTGTATTACAAGTATCCTATCTGTCCTTATCATTAATTTATTTTCTTAACTAAAACTATGTTCCCGTCAACAAGTTAGATTTACATCATTAACATCATAAATTCATTAAAAATATCCCAAATATTCAAACTTCCTTTTTTAATAAAAAAATGATGGTAAAAAAATATTAATGATTTTCAATGGTGAATTTTTGAGGATAGGTTGGAGATGGCGATACAGACCACTATTGTTGGCAAAGACCGGAAGACATGACAACAGACCGAAGAGCTTATAAGATTGACCCGAGTCGTCCTGGCTCGGACCTTGCCGGAGAAACCGCCGCCGCTATGGCTGCCGCCTCCCTTGTCTACCACCGGTCCAACCCTTCCTACTCCGCCAAGCTTCTTACCCACGCCCGTCAGGTATATTTCTAACTTATCTTTCAAATTGAAGATTAATTTAAACGTAACGAAATTATATAAATTCGATCACTTAGGCCCTGTTCTTTTTTATGGTGGATTCGTTTGCGGTTTCACACCGCACCGCACCGCAAATTTTTATTTTTCCACCACAACTCGTAACTTTCAATTTCCCTTTTTATCAAAACTGAAAAGTTTTCAAATAAAAAATCAAAACTTTTACTTTATACAATCCACTTTCCATTATGTTCATCATAACTTTCCACATTTCACCACACCGCAACAAATCGCACTGTACAAAAGAACAAGCTAAGAATCATTATTGCTTTTCTTTTTTGTTAATTTTTTTTCTTATGGGTGTGTTTGGGTCAAATAGGGGGTTAGGGTAGTTATTGTTAGTCAATGTAACTGTAAGTCAGTGGCTGTTTTTTCACTTTAGCTGCCATATTTACCTTTTAATGTGTCAGGCACTCTGCTTAAGTTGTTGCTTAGTGTGGCCCCTATGTTCCTAATCCTTATTTATTTCCTTAATTATTTAATCCAATACACTAATTACTCAAATATAATCCCCTTTAAAGTTATCAATAGAAGGAATTATTTTCTCTCTAAATCTTTTTTACCTTTAAGCGTCTATGAAATTGTAGAGTGAATTCAATTTATCAAAATTTACCAATTTTTATCTAAATTTACCAAGACTTATCAAAAATTATCTAAGTTAAAAAAAATTAATTTTAATATATTAGCGTGAATTTGTCAAAATTTATCAAAAGTTACCAAAAATTATCAAAAGTTACTAAAATTTAACTTATATCCAACTACTTTTTACCTATGAATTCTACCCACTCTAACTTATGGAATTTTTATTTTGCTCCATTTTATACTTCTCTATATATATTGCCACTAATATTGTATTATATTTTTAAAATATGAGTCAAATAGATTTTTCTAAATTTTTTTATTGTTATTTTAATTAAAAAATGAATGATAAAAATAAAAATTGACACATACAGATGAAATTTATTTTGATGACAAGCACTATAATCAGCTTTTCATTCTATTTTTAGCGTTCATAATTGATTCTTATTGGATGACACTTTTTTTTATCTTTTTTATCTTTTCTTTTTGTTTTGTTGTATTTATTTAATTATTTATTGCGTTGATGACGGAGAGTTATTTGTGAGCCGTAGATGTGGCGGGTGGGTGGGGGACCAGAACAGATCGTTACCGTACATTGTAAGATTCGGCCGAAAAGGCCCAATATCAGATCTTAGCCGTGAGTTATACGATCCGCAAGTACCGCAAAATGTTGTTGTTACTCACGTGACCAATTGTCGGTGGTGTCCTACACTCTCAATTTCCAATATTGCCCTTAATTGCCCCCACATATTTCATTAATATTTGATATTTTCCCATAATGAGGTGGTTTTTTTCATGATAGCGTATCGCATTTACTATAATTTACTGTGATTTTCTAAACTACTGCATTTTATTTTATCATATCATATTTTACCACAATCAATATAATTTTCTCTCTCTTCACTTTTCTTCTCCATTTTTCGTTTTTCTCTCTCATCACCTACCGCATCAACCATTGTTATCACAAATTTTACCACAATTTTTCATTGCGTACCGTGACATATCATATTTTGTTGTAGAATTATAGCCATAGTGGGTGGTCTGATTATATCGTTTTGACATTTTTGTTATATTATATGTAACAATAATAATATATCAGTCTTTAAATAAGTGTCAATTTGACTAAACTTTGACCGGTGATTGCGTACAAATGATAATGAATTACAATATAAAATTAATACTATTGTAATGTTTAGTATAATATCTTTCTAAAAGTTATAATTTTATATTATAACTCATTGTGATCCACCTACAGCTGTTTGACTTTGCGGACAAGTATAGAGGCAAATACGATAGCAGTATAACTGTGGCCCAGAAGTACTACCGATCAGTCAGTGGCTATGCGGTACGTATCTAATCTTCTCATCAATTCCATTCTCATTTTCTCTCTATGTACACCTAACTATCTTCCCAACTAACTTCCTCTTCAACCACTCTTGGGACCCTAAACTTATACAACGTACGGACCACTTTTTATGTGAGACGGTCTTATACTAAAATAATGAGATTATATTACGATAACTTATTGTTGGATTTTCATACAAGACTTTTACTATGGACATCAACACATAGACTTTTCCTATGAACATTTTTGGAAAGAAAGAAAGGTGCGATAATAAAAGTTACATCTGGCAATGAGCAGGGATTTGGGTTCTTTGACAAGCCATTCTTGCTATCTAGATTGGATTAACATCTTTTACGTGAGACAGTCTTATAAAAGAATAATGAGATTATATTACGACAACTTATTGTCGACTCTCATACAAGACTTTTACTATGGACATCAACACATAGAATTTTCCTATGAACATTTTCCAGAAAGGCCAAAGGTCTAATAATAAAAGTTGCATACAAACAACAAGATTGGGATTTGGGTCCTTTGAGGAGCCACTCTTGCTATCTAGATTGGATTGGTTTTTATGATTGAGACGATTTTACTTAAGATTAAGTATCTCTTGCTTGGGTAAATTTTTGTAGGATGAGCTGCTATGGGCAGCGGCATGGATGTACAAGGCGACGAATGAGCCCAGATACTTGCACTACCTCGGCCAAAACGGGGACTCGTTGGGTGGAACCGGGTGGGGCATGACTGAGTTTGGCTGGGATGTCAAGTACCCCGGTGTTCAAGTCCTCATTTCCAAGGTAATCACAAACACAACCATTGTCGATTTGCAACTCATTTACCCAAATCATTACAAATAGACCAGGCAAAACTGACCGTGGACCCGAAAAGATACCAAATTGATGACCCGATCTTAGCCCCAACACAAGGAAAATCCGACTCGAACTTGATCCGAATTGCAACCTAAAAGCGACACGGTTAAGGCCCATTCTTTAAGGCTATAGGATGTCGCTAAATGTAGCTAAATGTCACGTCACCTATTTCTTTATTATTTTTAAATAAATTATGTGAGTTGAATAAAGAATTTTAAATACAAATTACCTAAAAGTATAACCCGTTCTTTTGGATGGTAACGTAAGGTAACACAAGATAAGATTTTATTTACCTGGCAAAAGAATAGGGTCTAAGAAGATCCATACTCAAACGACCCCCAATCAAATTTTGAGCCCAACTTGAAAGAACCTCACCCAAACAACTCGACCTTAATAAGACTCGCCCGAAGTTAGCTCGAGCTCGAACCTTACCTGATCCCACCTCAACTCGAACCGAAATTGGTTGACCCAATCGAATCCAAATCGATTCACCCGTTTGCCAAGCAAGCCTAACTACAAACAATCAATGAATGTCGATAACTAGTTGCAGGGTTAATGTATGTATGTACGTATGTGTGTATATATGCAGTTCTTAATGCAAGGGAGGGCAGGACCGTACAGATCGGTGTTCCAGAGGTACCAACAGAAGGCAGAGTACTTCATGTGTTCGTGCCTCGGAAAGGGCAGCCGAAACGTTCAGAAGACACCCGGCGGCCTAATTTTCCGTCAGAGATGGAACAACATGCAGTTCGTCACCAGCGCCGCCTTCCTTCTATCCGTCTACTCCGACTACCTTTCGTCCGCTGGCAAGGCCATGCAGTGTTCCGGCGTCCATGTCTCCCCTGCTGAGCTCTTTTCCGTCGCTAAAACTCAGGTACGATATCTTAAATTCTCTATAATTTATGCTTGGGAAATTCCATTTGGTAGACTTTACTTTTGCATATTTTAAGTAGTCAACCACTTTTCAAACTATTCCAAATGGTAGACTTATTTTGAAAATGTTTTTTATGATTTTAAATAAATAACTTTTTAGTAATTATAGATGTTTATCAAGCATAACCGCATAATATTCATTGGCTAATCAGCCAACAACGACAAAAAATTACTTATATGATAAGTTGAAGTGAACATATTAACAAGTCTTTCATTTATCAATGCAAGTATATAGTTGAAATTGTAATACATCTCTGTTTAATCGTTCTCCTGTCCATGGTACCTAATCCTACAATCGTATCGAAAACAACATATTCTACCGCATAATTTAATATTTATAAAAAAATATAAATAAAAATAATTTTTATATAGTTTATGAGTCGTAACAATAGTTAAACTAATGATGTATATGTATGATGCGAACTACGAACACAGATTGACTACATTCTGGGGGACAACCCGCGAGCAACGAGCTACATGGTTGGATACGGGAACAACTACCCGCAACAGGTTCACCACCGAGCTGCGTCCATCGTGTCGTACAAGGTCAACCCGACTTTCGTCACCTGCAGAGGCGGCTACGCGACTTGGTACACCAGGAAAGCCAGCGACCCGAACCTTCTGACCGGTGCCATCGTGGGCGGTCCCGATGCCTACGACAACTTTGCCGATCAGAGAGAAAATTACCAGCAGACTGAGCCCGCCACTTACAACAACGCGCCCTTCATTGGTGTCGTGGCTCGGTTGACTGGCCACAGCGGTCATAACCAGCTCATTGGTAAGTTTCTGGCCTGGCAAAACTGACCTGACCTGACCTAAATGATCCGCTGAATTCGACATGAAAAATGTCAAAACTAACTAATCCTGGAAATGGGTTAAAATCGATCTGGTTTGACCTGAATGTATCTATCCAATTAAATATTAAGCGCTACGAAAACGAACCAACCTAAACCTGGCCCAACTTGAAAATGTCAACACAAATTAACCCTAAACAGATCTGAATGATCCACCTGAACCCAACTTGAAAATGTCAACATTAATGGATCCCTAAATGGATCAAATCAGTTTGATCTTACCTGAGTTTATCTTTCACTAAAATTGTTCTTTCTAGCAAAGATAAGATTACTCGACGAAAACTAAAGCGTCCGAAATAAGCCTAGTTCGAAATCCCAACCTAAACCTTGGCCCAACCCGACTTGAATATGTAAACACTAATTGACCCAAAATGGATTCGAGCTAATCCGACTTGATCTGGATTTATCTTTCATAAATGATGTATTAAACTCCTATGACATATTATGATTCTAAACTCTAAACTCTAAACTCTAAACCCTAAATGATATAATTTTGGGTTTGTTGCAGTGGATATACCAGAAGTTGGGCCAGTGATTAAGAAGCCTACTCCTGCCCCACAGGCCAAGCCCACCCCAGCCTATATTAAAAGTATGTATTTTCTTCCCTTCAAAGTCCTTTCATAAAAAGTTCGTTTATGTAGAAGCAGGTAGAAAAATGTCGTTACGCATAGGCATAGTTTAACCTTACAAAGAACAGCGCCTAATATTCGGTTGATTGGTTGCAGTTTCACGGTCAGGTCCGGTTGTCCTACAACACACAAGAACATCTGCCTGGATTCACCAAGGGAGGACATACTACAGATACTCAACCACATTAACAAACAAATCCACAAAGACTCTCAAGGACATGAAGCTAAGTATCGAAAAGCTCTACGGTCCGATTTACGGTCTCTCCAAATTGGGAAACTCTTACGGGTTCCCGTCTTGGATCAACTCGTTGGCGCCCGGGAAGAGCCTCGAGTTCGTCTACATTCACCCATCCACCCCAGCACGCGTCTCACTCGCAAGCTACACACTTGTCTAATCGAGAAAATCGAAGAAAAAAGAATCACTGGAGTAAGAAAATTTGAAACCGCGGGTTCATTTTTTATGAACTCGCGGTTATATATTATGGATGTAACAATTTGTGCAGCAGCTTATACTACTACTACTACTAGGTCCAGCCCAAAAAAAAGCCCAAAACCAAACAAGTCTGTTTGTTTTCTTGAGTTACAGTTTTTGTTTACATAGTTTTTACTGGATGGTGTAGGAGAGTAAAAGCTTAGGGTGAAAGTGAAAGTGAAAGCTTGTAGGGTAAATAAGGGTGAAAATTGGAGGAAGAATGGAGTGAAGAGACAATCAAGCTTAGGATAATGGTGCTCATCCTCTTTCTCCTCTGCTTCATTGCTTATTATATACAGACCAAATGCAAGCAAGGGTAAATTGGTAATTAACCGAGTCGCGGTTCGAGGATGGATGGGAGATCACTTGTTGATCAAAGGGGTGTTTTGGGGTTTGAATTGGTGGCTTTGGGTGGTTTTTTTCTTCCTCATTTTTGTGTTGTGATGTTGTAAACTCTGCAACATTGTTTTTTCTTTTTTTTTTTTTGGTTAACTTTTCTTGGTATGAATATAGTCCTTGTCTCTGTGTAATCACCATGCAATATATATCATCCTTTTCCTCTACTCAAAACTCTATGGATGCTGAAGTTCTCTATTTATTTGCTGTATTTTCTTAGTTGAATATAAGCAGCTGGTATGGAGTGTGTTACATGAAAGGTGTGGGCCCTGTATAGGGCGTTGACATCCATTACCCCATCCGTTATGAGACTGTTGGGTTAGTGTACCCATGAAATAGGGGCCCCGACGTATTGGACTATTACCTATTGTAAAAAAAAAAAAAAAAAAAAAAAGCGGTTGGCATGGGGTAAAATCCATTGATTTCAACCAACTTCTTCCGTCCTTGAGTTTTCTTTTTCTTTTCTTTAGTATTTTTTCATAATTTCATTTTTGTTAATTAGGTCTTCAATTAGAAAAGAGAACTAGGGAACAAACGACAAAAATTTGTTCAACTTCACATAAATATATAACTAAAACGATTAATTTTTTAAAAAGAAACACATACCATAGTATTCATCAAAAAAGTTATAATCACCAAAATTCAAACTCAATTTGATAGTAGAATAAGTTTTGAGTACACGTATTAATAAGTATTATTATTTTGATTCCAAAATACCATACCATGAAATAGTTAGATAACATAACTCACATCCGGGTAACAAGTACATACTCCAACCTAACAATATCTCATAATCAGTTGAATAAGACGAACTATTATTATGTACAACTTGTGACAATATATCTTTTGAACCCGAGCCCTCAATGAAAAACCAACAAACAAAACTAAACATAGGGAAATGAAAATGTAATAGTAAAAGTTTGCCACATATTGAACAAAACGACAACGTATAATACACTATATATACTATACTATACTATGTCTAAACCAATAGTCCCACAATTGAGACACTTGCCTAAATATCAACATGTAATGATGATCCCTTTATATTATGATGGCCTCATATGATACAGCAAAGACCCAAGTAAAATTTATGGTGACGAAGCAGCTGACGTGGATGTTGAGGTGGGCAATGACGTGGACGACGACTGGAGCTCGACGACTATGACGCTAATGTTGTCTCGACTTCCGCGAGCTATCGCCAGCTCAGCCAACATGGCGGCCGCTGCGGCGGCGCAGCTCCCGTTGAACTCCTCGTACACATTCTTTTTGACGTGACCGCAAAAGCACTTCCTAACGAGCTCGCAGGCGAGCTCGTTTGAGACCACATCCCATAGGCCATCACTCGCTATTACTAGAAACTCATCTGATAGGGTCCGTTTGTGGACTGTTACCTCCGGCTCTGATGTCACGTATGGCTTCAAATAATAATCCCCTGAATAATGTGTTCGTGTTATTTATGTAAGATAGTTTATCTAATAAGGTGTTTGGTTGTATTGTTTTTCCAGAAAAGTCAATTAACTTTATCATAATAGCAAACTTCTCAATATTTGGTTGTCTTTCAAGAATAATATCTATTAATTTCTATCATAAAGTAAGGAAAGTTTTCCTTCATACTATGTTTTCCAAAATTCTACCAAATATCCCCTACAAAATAAACAATTATCAAGTGACACCTTAGTTCATAAACATGATCACTACTATTATCTAAGTGAGACAATTTCATCTAAGAACAAAGACAATTAGAGACACTTGTATAAGAAGTATTTACATACTTTCATTTTCTCTATACAAACACACACTAAATTAACCTATCATACAAAGGAGTTTAGGAATTGAGGATTGAATGAACTCAATATTGGATGAATAGGAAAACATACCTATGGATCGGGAGGTAGCAAGAACTCCTAAAACGCGGCTACAATCCCAGTTAACCACATTGCCTCCGGCAGCTTCAACTCTCTCCTTTTCATCTGGCCTCTCAGGCTGCATTATTCAAAAATCATAAACAACCAACACCATACCATGAATAAATTAAACAAAAAGCACCTATCCATATCAAGGTTGTTAAAATCGGAATTCTAACTCGAAATTATGGGGAAGTTAGGATCTGAAATTAGCCCATGTAGGATCGTGGATCGTGTGTAAATTGTAGAATCATTACGAGGATTTTGGACCATAAAATCGTAGGATCGTAAATCAGGATCGGGATTTTAATAACTATGATCCAGATAAACACGAACAATAAAAGTGGCAAAAATTCATCTCTAAATCCAATTTTATCGATGTTTGATATTGTATACGAGCTTCAACTTGGAAACTTCTAGTCTAAAAGTTGATCATAATTTCCTGATGTATTTAATTTTGGAGGTTTTTGGTTTGATAGCTAGTGAAATTGGAGAAGTTTATAAACATAGGGATAAAAGTTACTCCCTCTGTTTTTTTTAATTGTCACATTGGTAATTGTGTTAACAACTTTGACAGCTAATAATTTAATTTGTACAATGATTTATCATATAAAATTGATGTTATCAGATTCGTTACAAAAAATATTATTAGCAAAGTATAATATCGTAGATTTTTATAAAAATATTATGTGTAAAATTATTGATTTAAAAAGGACATCAAAAAGCGTGAAAGACAAATAAAAAAAAACGGAGGGAGGATAAATTTTGTAAATGCAAGAGACCAAAAATTAATGAACAAAGAGCCCATAAATGTAAAGGGCTACTCTTCCCAAAGCAAATTCCAGCAACCATAAAATCCATGCTGACATTATCTAATTGATCTTAAACACGTGCCCCTAAATATTTAAACTTTGACCACAAAATAAAGGAAAATAGCTCCATTATTTAATAACGACATTACATTGTCTCTTCTGTAAAAAGTAAGATTAGATGTCGAAAAGAAACTGAAAAAGAAAAGGTAAGGGATTGGAGCTGAGCCAGCTGAATTCTGAAAGCTGTAATCTAAAATCTAAAATAATGCACATATTTTTTTAAAATGTGTTAAATTGATATTAAATTGTTAATGAAGTGAATTATGCAATTTTTATATCATGTCCCATTAATTTCACAATATTAGTATGCTTTAACTTTTTCATGATCTTCAATATGCTACTTTAATCATTTAATTACGAGCATTGAATATAATATTTTATCTAAAATTACATTACACTTTTATAATATATAATAATAACAATTTTTAAAACAAACGTGATAATAATGATGATAAGAAGAAATTTATAATCAAAACCTTTAAATTTTGAATTCACAAGTAAATCCGTAATAAACTTTATATATGACACTCTAAATATAGAACGGAAAGAATATATATAAGGCCTTGTTCTTTTATACGGTAAGTGGAATGTGATGATAATGCGGCACGATGCGATAAAATTATTGAAAAATGTACTGAATTGTGGTAAGAGTTGTAGTAGATGGAGTAAGTGATCAGAAAAGAATATTTGAAAAGTAACAAAGAAAAGTGAGGAGAGAAAAATAAGGTGATATATAATGATTGTGATAAAATGTGGTAAAATTTAGAAGAATATTGAGTAATATTGATACCGTATCATATCATATAAAAGAACATGACCCAAACATACAAAAAAAAAATGAAGTAATACAGAATACTTCATAATATATATATGTATGGGTTTTCCAAATTTAGGTAAAGTAACAAACAAAATGGGATGAAGATAGTACATAAATACTCCATCCGTCCCAAATTAATTGACACTTTGACTAAATTTTGACCGTTAATTACTCACAAATTACAATGAGTTACAATATGAAATTAACGTCATTGGAAAGATATTTTACTAAAAATTATAATAAAAGTAATTTTATATTGTAAGTTATTGTAATTTGTGAATAATCAACAGTCAAAATTTAATCAAAATATCAATTAATTTGGGACGGAGGGACTAATAAGTATGAGCAAGAATATACGTGGACCGAACAACCACAATGATTCCATGTAAAGAGAACAATCAACCAGACCGTCAAAATCCAAGTAAAAAAAGAAAGGCAGGCATAAAATATCATAACATCACACTCTATCTCACTCACTTTTACACTTACACTTACCTTATGATCATGTGACAAGGCCAAAGCGGCACCGCCACCCGTCCCCAGAACCGCCCTACAATCCCCGCAGTTCCCCACCACCACCTCCTCCTTCCCCACCACCACCACCACCGCCGTCGACCCCACCGCCGCATTCACCGCCGGCTCCTCCGTCGTGTCCTCCGCCACCTCCTCGTCCATCCTCGCGAAGCTCCTCCCCATCACCCTCCCCCAGTCCACCACCACCGGATTCCGGTCCATCTCCGCCGCGATCTCCTCCGCCACCAGGTGGTGCATCCGCTCCTTGCACCGCGTCGCCACCGCGTACCCGCCGTGCCCGTCGTACACCGCGAAGAAGTCGAAGGTTGTGGTAGTGGAAGGGGTGGTGACGTGGACGAGGGTGGGGACCACAGTGACGGCGTCCTCCATGGAACGACGTCGTCCGACGACGGAGATGAGGCCGTGAGAGAGGGTTGGGCTGCTGGGGTTCATCTCTTCGGCATCCGCTACCAGGATCCCTATTGTCGGGTTTCCTGCTGTTGTAAATGGAGGATATTTGTACGTGTGTTAGTTCCTTGTTTTCTACCATTTATTTCATTTTTGTTTATTTTTTTTTTCTCACACAAGATATACAAAAATTGTAACGTTTAATTTGCAAATTTGGAAAAGGAGGGGGTTGACTGGAATAAATTTCGAAACCTTTAATTCAGACCATTTTTCGCAAGTTAATTAATTCACATCATTATCATAATCATTAATCATCATTTTTCTTAACAAATTCAATTTTAGTATTGCCTAGTTCGATTAATTTTAAAAATAGGTAGAAATTATTTACTTTATTCTCAAAAATATTGTGTAATAGTACACAATTGATAAATGTCATAGTCTAAATGTATATTTAGGTCATTTTTTTTAAAATGGTAAATTAAGTTTATTTTATTCTCTAAAAAATACTCAAATCAATGTCATTTTATTTTATCTTCCTCACCTCCTTTCCTTACCAACTTTAATTTACCTAACTCAAGAGTCAAGACAATGTGTAATTTAAATTTAAATCGACTATAGTAATTTAAATAGTTTAATTTGAATTGATATAACATTACATGTGTTATTATCTTTAAAAACCTTGACCTAATTCATGAAATATTTAATCAACTTTTGAAAATATTAACTCAATTGTTTAAATATAACAAAATGAGTACTATTCTTAATTCCAGAAGTGAAATTTTTATGTTAACTATAGATATCGGTCTTCACATGATGATGAGAACAACAATTTGCAAATTGATTTTAAGTAAATAAAATCAAATAATTATAGTTAATTACTCACTTGCACAAATAAAAATAATTAAGTATTTATGGCTAATAAGTTAAGAATAAGATTCAACCATATATATATATATATATATATATATATATATATATATATATATAAGATGCTAGTTTAGATTAACATTATGAATATATTAGTGATTATTAGATAATTCATATATAGATCAATTTATTAAGAGAGACCTATATACATGTTCTTTTTAAAAACTATATAACTAAAAATAAGAGAGTTCATAAAACAATGAGGGAAAAAAAGAACTTAGCTTAGGAAGACTATGTAGTATGTACTAATTGTCTAATTCCCATGCATACTCTTTAACAAATCTTACATATAATATTATCCCACCTGGCCTAATTTGTATTTAAGATGAATCTGACAAAGGCCATCTCTTCATATTAAAAAAATGATATAATCTTATTTGTTAGAGTAAACTATTAAAAAGTTACTCTAAAAATTTCATGTCACAATAATTTTACGTAAAACAGTCTCGTCTCATGATCATGGAGAGATAGAAGACAAACCTTGAGATGTAGGAGAGGAAGCTTCAGAAGAGGAAGTCGACGGCAAAAAAGAAGACACGGCGGCCGCTAAGCTTGGCATTGGCTTCTTCTTCTTCTCTCCTCCAAATAATCTCCTCCTCTTCTTCTTCCTGCTTATGGTAATTCTCCTCAGGTAACTTTTCTCCTCCTCCTTCTTCTTCACTTGGCTGCTATTATTATTACCGCAGTCAAAACCCCCATTCACCACACCAATAACACCACCCTTACCACTGTTATTATTATTTTTACTGTTGTCCTGGACACTGTGAATTATGCTAACTTTCTTCACTACCTGAAACTCGCTCTTGTTTTTCCTGCTGTCGTACATAATTAGTGTTTCATATCGAACTCCAAATTAACTGAGAAGAGAATTAATAGAGGGTGAAAATATTATCAGGTGAATGAATCTGGAATTATCAATCAATATTGGGGGGTATATATCGGGAGGACGTAAGCTTGTGTGATGAATAATAGTATTATAAACCTCATAAAGTCGACACGTATCTACATATCTTGTTTCATCAAAAGTTTGATAAATAAACTTTGAAAAAAAAAGGGTGAAAGTGACTGAGTTGGATTTTTAAAGCTGAGAATACCTGTCATGAATTTAGGAAGTTTGGTGGGTTTTTTCTCTTTTTTTTTCCCTCGCAGGTGGCAAGATATATATTCTCCGCATAGGCGGATCTATAAGGGCATGTTTGGAGAGAAAAATGAAATGAAATGGGTATGAAATTAGATATCTAGAGGGTTGATAATGGAATTTAATTCCAAAATAGAAAGTGTTTGGTGAGAGAAGGGAATGGAACAAGGGAAGGGTTCTAATTCCACCATTTTGATACTCCATATATGGGAGGGTTCTAATTCCACCCTTTTGAGGGGATTAAAAACCTGGGGGTTTCCCAATCCCATTCCAGAAATGCTTCACCAAACACCAAGAAAAGGAATTGGATACCTATCCCACCCTTATTCCATTTCATTTTTCTCTCCAAACAGGCCCTAAGTATCCTACTAAGGCCCTGTTCTTTTATGCGTTATTTTCCGGAATGGTGTGGTGATGTGTGGTGGAATTGTGGTGGGGTGTGGTGAAATTGTGGTAGGTTATTGGTATGTAGGGTAGGTAAGGAGAGAATATAAAAAGTAGAGGAGAAAAGTGAGGAGAGAGAAAAGTAATGATTTGCGGTAAAATGTGGTAGGTTGTGGCAAATTGCGATAGGCTGTAGCACCGCAGTTTGCCAACCGCAGAAAAGAACAGGGCCTAAAAATGATAATGGATCGGATCTCTTATAACACGTAGAATTATTTCAACTAAAAACTTAAATCATGTTGATGATTGTCGATTCAATGATGATTTTATATTTGATCACATCCCCTTATACAAGTGTTTTTTGGGTTTGAAGTATTGATGTTGCAAAAGCCCCTAATTAAATCTTTTATTTAGGTTTGATTTTGGTACCATTGTAATAAGAAGGCTCATGTAGGTTAAGTACGAAGTGTATATTCACGTTCAATTTTCAATTTTGTTTTTATTGAGCAGAGCCAATTCGAATTTGAGATGGTACAAAAATCTTCCATCTCTGTAAAGATTTGTTAACTACGAATATTATGTAATTTTTACAAGATTCTTGCAGAATGGATAGGAAAAGTTTCCATAAATTGGTTGGATATGACAAATATACTTCACGAACAAGAATTGCATAATGAAAATGGTATAATTTACGTATAATTATACATTTTTATTGATAGTAAAATGATGTAAACTCGTTCTGTCTAATCTCGTTAAAATTTCAATGAAATAACAACAGCAAAGCAATTTTTCTATCAAATTTCGTTTAATTAATTACTTGAACATGTTTAATGACTTAGCTTGTCCGAGGATCTACACTATTTTTGTAATTACTTTTCTTGTTGTGATATGTTTAGCTGTCAATTTAGACTATTATTTCGAATGGACGTACTTTACGATGATGCATGCATTTTTCATTACACTAGGCCGTGTTTTATACTGCGGTTGGCAAATTGCGGTGCCACATGGGACCGCAGTTTGCTACAACCCACCACATTTCACCGCAAATCATTACTTTTGTCTCTCCTTACTTTTCTCTCTCCTCACTTTTCTCCTCTACTTTTTACATTCTCTCTCCTCACCTACCTCACATACCAATAACCTACCACAATTCCACCACACCCCACCACAATTCCACCACACCTCACCGCAAAATACCGCAGTATAGAACACGGCCTAATTAGTTCCTTTGAACTCAAGTATTCCATGTTCAGTTGTTGACACATTCGGTCTAGTACTATTTTCCATCAATTGGATTCTAATAATTTTTACTTTTATTTTCTTTATGCTAATAATTTATATTTTATTTTTGTATTCTGATGGTCCGAAAAAAATAAAGTTATGTGCTGGTGGGATATGTTACTGAGTCAAGTGGTGATGATTCGATGGTTTGCTGATATGTACTGACGAGAGTGGATTTGACCAATAATTAGAACCACCGAAACAAATAATCAATTATGAAATGGGACCACCAAAATACAATAAGGTTTCGTTTTTTTATACGGTAGGTTGCCTTGCGGTATCATACTGCACCTAATTTCTACCACACTTCACCATACCACACCACAATTATTCCCAATATATCTTTTCACTTTTTTCTCTCCTCATTTTTCTACGTTTCACATCCTCTTTCCTCACCTATCCCGTCTACTACAACTCTCATCACAACTTATCATATTTTACTCACCTTTTCAAATTCCACCGCACCAACAATATAAAAGAACGGAGCATAAATATGTATCGGATTATTAGAATATAATAATAGTCTAAATGAGACCACTAGAATACAACAAAAATAATAATTTTTGGTCAAACACACTCTCACCGGTATATCACCTAATCATCGCCACTTGACTCGGTGACGTCCCATCATAATACAATTTTCATTTTACCATCAGAATACAAAAATAAAGTAGAAATTATTGACATATAAAAGATGAAGTAAGGATTATTAATTAGAATTCAATTTTTCTTCAATTAATGTACTTAATTATTAGAGTATTAATAGTTATTTTGATTCAAATCTGAAAAATAGAAAATGCGTAGTTAGTGACGTAGTTAAGCAGGTGATTAATGAGTGAATGAACCAGAATGTGGAGGGCTGGGATGATGAGGTTGGACAACAGCCGTCAGATGAGATGCTGGACAAATGTACCAATCAACGGTGGAGGTTGGAGGTGGAGCCAACTTTTCTTTACCTGGTCGCCCCCCGATGGCGGAATACAGTCGGGCACAGATAATCTCAAGATGAACGTGGACGGCCAGGATTAACCCAAGTGGATGCTTGTATTATACTACAAGTGATGTGCTGAATTCGGCGGGAGATAGTATCAAATTGATAGTTAGGTAAAAGTTAAATTTTGATAATTTTTGATAATTTTGATAATTTTAATAAATTTTGACAAATTTATTATAATATATTAAAATTAATTTTTTTACTTTTTTAACTTTAATAATATTTGTCAATTTTAATAAATGTAAATAAAAATTAATAAATTTTGATAAACTGAAGTTATTTATGAATTTTGAGAAATCCAGATGGATGAATGACGATTCATCATCATCGTCTACTCGTAAGTCGTAATGTTGGCTACCAAGACCAATACTACCTCCGTCCCAAAATGTTTGTCCGTTGACTAAATTTTGACTGTTAATTACTTACAAATTATAATGAATTAAAATATGAAATCACTACCATTAGAAAGATAATTTGCTAAAGATTACAATGACAGTAATTTTATATTGTAATTCATTATAATTTGTAAGTAATCAACAGTCAAAATTTAGTCAATGGACAAACATTTTGGGACGGAGGTAATACTTAGCTCGATGATGGTTTACAGCTCTGATTTTGGAGTGTGAAAAATCAACACCTGGGGGGCCTACTTGCTATTATTTTAAGGAATGTTCTTGATGCAGGGAAGGTGATGTTGGTAAAATAATATCATGTAAGTTATTTTAGGCTGAGTTCTGTCGAAAAAAAAAGTTCAGTTCTTTTGTGCGGTTGATAATATGTGAAAATGATCCGATATATTGAAATTGTGAAAAATGCAATAAGGTGTGGAGTGATACGGTGAAATTTGTGTAAAATGTGATTCATATAGCATATGAGGAAAAATAATGTGAATAGTAAAGGAGAAAAATGAAATGAGAAAAGTGAGGATAAAATTGATTTGATATCAAAATTGATTTTCTTTCGGAACTTATCTACTAAAATAGATAAGATAAGAACTCAATAAACAATCAGTATGTTCTTTTATATGATAATTTATTCAATTTATTTTATGTATCACACTTTATTTCACCTATTTTTACTCTATCTAACTTTACTTATTTTATTCCACCTATCCACCAACCAACCATGTAAAAGAACATAACCTCATTCTAGATTCGTTTCATAACTTAATGAATATTTTTTATACCATCATTAAATATTACTAGCTACTATAAAAGCTCTATTTGGTAAACGACCTATCAACTTATTGCAAAAGTTGACTTATTTTGTTGTTAAATAGGCTATTCATATGTTTGATAAACAAGTTATTTGGTTGAATGTTTTATCCCAGTCAACTAACTTTCAATAAATTGGTTAGAACAATCTATTAAGAATGATTCATTGGAGAAAAAACAATTTTGTCCAAAAATGGTTTAAAATTACACATATATCATCCTAAAAGTAAAGAGAATAAATAGAATTTCAACAAATACTTAGATTCCATTCTTTTTTACGGTTAATGCAGTATGGTAATGGTGCAGTGTGGTGAAATTTAAAAAAAAATGCAGTGAAGTGTGGTGAGTTGTGGACTTGTGGTAGGTAAGGTAGGTGATGAAAGAGAATGTGAAAAGTAGAGGATAAAAGCGGAGAGAGAAAGTGAAGAGAGAAAAGTGATAATGATTGTAGTGTGGCATGGTATGGTGAAGTGTGGTAGAAATTAAAGAGTACGCTACGATACGGTACCGCATCGCAACCTACCGCACAAAAAAAGGGAGTCTTAATGTTATCAAACAGTCGTTTGCCAAACATTGTTTACCAAGCGGAGTTATAATAATATCTATTTATGATTGCATATAATCTAAGGGTGCGTTTGGTTGGTCAAAAAACTCCTAATTTCCCCATATTTGGAAATATGTTGACTATGAGGAAAATTTTACAGCGAGCCCACCATTTCATACAATTTCTTAAGGAAAATTTTCCTTATGAGGGCCTAAAGGAAATCTACCAAACGCTCTCTAAATCTAATTCGTGTTGTATTAGCGTTATCCATGACTAGGTAGACTAGAACAAGGCACAAATGAAACGGACGACTTCTCAAAAAGAAAGAGATAACAACAACACAACACAAAACGTGTCGTTACGAGTGAGGGAATCCTAATTATCCTAGCCTGTTGTTTTCTCTTTGAAAATAAAATTACTCTCAAAAGACCTAGAAAATGAAATTAAAGTGAAAATTAATAAAGAGTCCCCCTATCTCTTGATGACAAACTGAGACTGGTAAAATTTGGTAGCCCAAAAAAGTAAGATGTTTCCAAGAATAGACACTACGTGGGTCCCATTTGGGCTCTCCCATGGGCCCACCTATGATTGACACTTGTTAACTTTTGGTAACCCTACAAGTAACTTAGGCTATCCACATTGGTGTCCCTGGGAATGGGGGATGAGGGGGGTATGAATAGTAGAAATAATATTATTTTAATGGGTGTTGGGGGATGGTATTGTTAATGGTGTCCTTGGAGTTGGGGGATGAGGTGAAGGATGAGTGGGGTAGGAAGTAATATTTTATTAGAGTATGGGACCCACATGTAGAGTATAATTGTTTTTCTTTTTTTGTATTGGACTATATTTATTTTCTACAATGATAAAATTGTATATGTTATAATTAATAAATAAAATATTAAGATTTAACTAAAAAACTGAAAATTATGTACTAATATATTTTTATTATATTATAATTTTTTATTTTAAAAAATAATTAATTTTTAAATTTTTAAAAATAAATATGTTGATTAATGTAAGCTAGTATTTAAACAATAAACCCAAAGAATAATATAAAATTCACCAAACAGAAATATAATTACGTTCAAATTTCATATAATTTTTAAAAGGATTTTTAATTACCAAAATCGTTTCATATTACAATTAATTTGATGATATAATATAATATTACATTTTCACATATATATATCTAAGTTGATAAGTTTTAGCTCCAATTTAAACATAAACATCACATATTAATTAACTATAAAAATAAGATAACTATAAAAATCTAACACATACTTAAATAAACTATTTAAATTATCATTAAAAGGAAACATAATTAAAACATTAAAAAAATTTGAATTATAATATTTATAATTAAAAAAATTATTTAAATTACAAAATTGTAATTACAAATTCAAAAAAAATCAACCGTTTGAAAAAAAAATAAAGGAAAAGAGAAAGAAAAGAAAAGGAAAAACAAAAAAAACAAAGGAAAAGAGAAAGAAAAGAAAAGGAAAAGAAGAAAGAAAAGAAAAGGCAGGCGGGCCCCACTGGAATCTGCCCAGACGCGCCCCACGCGAGTGTGGCCCACGCGCCAGACAGAAAAAGTGGGTGGTGCAACGCACGCCCCTACCCCGCGCCTCTCTTTCCCCTTTTTCCCCCTTTTCGTCCCAGGGACGCATGAGCGTCCCTCAACCCATTTTTTTTTCTTTTTCCTTTTTTTTTTCTTACTCTCTCTCCTAAGTCCCTTGGTGTGAGGGACACCATTAGGGATAGTCTTAGTCACATACTCACATAGCCACAGTAATGTCCTCGAATGCTCTTGTTCCAAGTTTAGCGGTTGCAAGATTTTGTCAAATCATATAATACTACCTACGTCCCAAAATATTTATCCGTTGACTAAAATTTGACTGTTAATTACTCACATATTATAATGAATTAAAATATAAAATCACTACCATTTGAAAGATAATTTGCTAAAGATTACAATAACGGTAATTTTATATTGTAACTCATTATATTTTGTGAGTAATCAACGGTTAAAATTTAGTCAACGGACAAACATTTTGGGACAGAGGTAGTACTAGTCTTGTGGCATGTCCTACGGATAAGTTAAGGGCCTGTTTTTGGTACGGTGTAGTGCGGTATCAGAATTCATTGTACTATGTATTTAATATTCTTTTATACTTCATCATATTTTACCACAATCATTTATTAATATATATTCGTATTTTTCTTTCTCCGCACTTTTTTCTTATACATTTTACATTCTCTCTCCTCACCTATCCCACCACTAACTCACCACATTTCACCACACCTCATCACATTTTTCACTTATTTCATTGCACTCACCATTACCGCATTTCACCACACCTCATCACATGTTCTTTTGTGACGTATGATAAATTTATGTTATCTATCACATTCTTAGTTATTTTATCTCATCTTTTTTTTATATATATTTCTTATCTCATTAAGTTTATCTATCACAAATTTGTGATGAAACAAGTTAATTTATGTATTTCTTATCTCATTAAATTTGTTGGTGACTAATAAAAGTCATGATCGAAGCATAGTTATTAAAATCTCGATCATAATCTACGATCCTACAATTTTATGATCCAAAATCCTCAATGCGATTCTATTATCTACATTTGATTCACGATCTTACGTGGATTAATTCCGATCCTAATTTTAACAACCTTAGATTGAAGCAACAATATTACAAAGTAATTAATATGCCAACAATTAGAGTTTATATACATGATGCCAAAGGGGGATTTATAGTTATAAAAATTATCTCTATTGCTTACTTGAAAACCCTATTATGCGATACCTATAAATGATGAATGCATCCTAGCTAGAGCAAACCCTATATAGCTAGCTACGGTGATACTATACAACGACCCATATCACACTTCATCTTGGACTCTCTAGTTTGTCTGTGTAGAGTGAGCACACAGTAAATTTCTAGTCAATCTAGAAACGACAAGTATGTTTTCTAAAATTATCATACGTGCCACTTGATAAGATTATGAATTGAAAACAGAGACTCAACACGAGAAATTTAATTCTAAATTGAATTTGCATTGAATATATTTCGTGTTAAGTAGTAACGACAAGTATGTTTTCTAAAATTATCATACGTGCTACTTGATAAGATTATAAATTGAAAACAGAGACTCAACAAGAGGAATTTAATTCTAAATTGAATTTGCATTGAAATTATTTCGTGTTGAGTAGTAACGTTTGAGATTTTAACTAAGTTAAATTTCTAGTTTTGAAATTCTAAATTGAATTTTCCAGCTTGAGGCCTGGTTTTTTGTCAGATTAAGCTCAAGTTAAGTTTGTTAAGTTATGATAAACTAGGATATAATATGATAGGAAATCCGGTTTACATGATGCCTTTGCCTGAAAATTAAGTTAAGTTAGGTTAGTTAAGTTTAACCCAATAAAAAACGAGGCCCGAGTCTTGAGATGTACATTTTTATGTAATAATTCAATTCTCTCTCAAATTTTAGAGTTAAAAGTTGGTGTCATATCATTACATGCAAAAAAAATCCGGTTTACATGATGCCTTTGCCTGAAAATTTTACTGGTTATAGAATAGTATTATATGCATTGGCATGTGATGTGTGGCTTCATATTCACATCACAATATCACATGCATATTAGTTGTTAACCACTTCCAACATTGTCTAAGTATGCCATGTTGCTCGACAAACTATGAACTCTTTCACCTCACCTTTTTGAAGAACTAACTAGATTTTTTTTGTTCTTTTGTACCTCAATCATTTGAGATTAACAGTGAACTTCTCTATGAATATCGCAACTAAGAATCTGTGTTGGATCATTTCTTAATCAGGGTCTATTTTTTAAGGAACAAGCCTTCCCCTTTTTAAATATATCTAACTTTACACAAATTATATAGAGTATATTATGGAGGGTCGACCTAGATCCACTATATTTATTGAAATAGGTCAACAAATTTAACCCAAGCACGAGCATCTAAGCCAACAAGTTTCAAATTTTACGTCTAAACCTATTATAGTGTAGTTAATAATGACATTTTGGACTTTTTGGGAAAGTTTAGTGACAATTAGTAAACATTCTCAAATTTGATGACATTTTTTACTGATTTAGAAAGTTGAGTGACATTTTTATCAAAAGACTTGAGTTGAGACGATTATGACCCTGTTCTTTAGAATGGTAAGTTTGTTTTATCCTATATTTTGTTTACCTAACCTTACAATACTTTACCTGTAACACCACGAGTATATGGTTAAGTGTGGCTTAAGAGGATTGAAATGACTACTTATATCACCAAGGTGCACCTTCTTTTATGGTAGCTCATTCGTTGGGAACTCCTCAGTTAAGCGTGCTTGGCTGGGAGTAGTCAAAGGATGGGTGACCTCCTGGGAAGTTTTCCCAGGCAGCGTGTGAGCGAGGACGAAACACGCTGGAAAGACTTGTGGTGATTTGTGGGGCCAGTCATCGATCCTTGAAGCGGTTATCGGTAATGTTCGCGGCCTGGGAGGGGGCACGGGAGTTACATATGGTATCAGAGCCGACCCGCGACCGTGAGCTGCGCCAGTAGACGGGAGAGCCATGGGCAGCACGCTGGAAAGACTCTTGGTGATTTATGGGGCCACTCATCGATCCTTGAAGCGGTTATCGGTAATGTCCGAGGCCCGGGAGGGGGCCGGGGCGTTACATTACCCAAATCCATGAAAAACACTCAAACCAATGTCATTTTATTTTGTTTTCCTTACTTCTCCATTGCTTACCAACCTTACTTTATCTAACTTAATCCTACTACTCTAAAAAATAATGTCAATGATTTTGAAAGTTAAGTATTGTAAACCATGGGCGATTGGGCAACCTGTATGATACATACCTAGCATTTGGTTTTGTTGCTTTGTGGAGGTGTTGGGATACATGGAATGTGTACTAAACATCATAATTGTAGAATGGGTTATAAAGATCATAATGGTCGAAAGCTGACCGAATACTGAGCCGAATGAATCGAATATGATATTTTGTAAACTTGAAACCTTCAAACAGTCTTCTATATATAGTTGATTGTAAACTTGAAATCCTCAAGTGATCTACTATATGTGATACATTATAATTCATGAGTAATACTCTTCAAGGAGAAATCAAGTTCCATTTTGGAAGAATTTTGTGCTTTAAATATTTTGTTCTATGAATTTAAAGCAGGTACATAGTTGGTCAGATACAATACATATTAATAGTATCTTGGAAATTCAGGCCAACGTGGAAAATTAATGTTATTATGTATATTTTATAATGTATGCCTTTTAGCGACATTTATTTGGCCCTATAGCAGCATTTGTTGTAAATGCTACACAAACCTATGGCGATATCGCTTCTAGCGACATTTATTTAAATGCCACTATAGGCAAAAATAAATACCGCTTGAGCCTGTTTTTGTTGTAATGAACCCTTTGAAATCCCAACCCCCCCCCCCCTCCCCCCACAAACACACACATGGAATAACAAGATTTTACATACATTATGTCAAGCACTGTATAAAAAAAAAATTCTAAGATAATAGACAAGGATGACAATCAGACAAAACCAACATAACCTTTGAAAACAATAGAGAACAACAAGCTTACTATCACCAATTTTTCCAACGCCAACAGTAAACAAAGCATTTGGGGTTACATTCACAATGTTGCAATCAACACACACACAACCATATTCATCAAATCCCTTACTTACAATATCAATTTTACCAATCCACAAAACATATAAGAAAAAAAAATTAACAATTTTTGGTACATCAAACTCCGTCATAGACATTCGTCTACTTTGAGGTTACCTGATTTCCACTTGCACTGTTTGATCATAGTCGTTGATCGACTACTACAACATCATCATCTTCGACTACACCTCTTTTCGACCAACTCGACAACGTCCCATGCCGTTGTTTGCCTCACCGGTTTTTCGCTTTAGGGTAATTTAGATTTTTGGGGTTGATTTGGGTTTGTTGCTTCAAAAGGCTTGAGGAAGAAGAAGGGGTGGAAGTTAAGAGGAGAGAGTTGAGAATGGAGGGATTGTTGGAATATTTCAGGAGTTAAGAGGCATAAAATATAAGTCGTAAGCATAGGATCGACCGGGAGGTCGAAAAGTAAGCTTAGTAAGAAAAATAGGCCCAACACGGATCATGTCTGGCATGACACGACCCGTGTTGGTGTCCAGAGAGCACAGAAGTTGTGCACTGGATCAACACGGACCGTGTTGATCCAACACGGACCGTGTTGATCCAACACGGACCGTGTTGAGGTCTAGTCAGGACTGATTTGAAATCCCACGATTTATGCCTCGGGAATAATTGAGATAGAGCTGATTTTGGGATGTTATTTGACTGAGAAATCAGTCATGATTTCTCATCAATGGTATTCAAACATATCCAAAGAATTATGCTCTATGATTATTCCAAGTTTGACCCTCTTGATGGCTCCAAAGTTCACTATATAAGGTGGATGAATTGTACATTCATCCACACCCTCAATCATCTTCTTCTTCCTTTCTAGAGAGTTTCAACACACTCCTAAGGTGTTGAACTGCAACAACATTCTTGAGAGTTCATGAGAAATCTTGAACTTTGCTTACAAGAAGTTAGGTTTTACCCTTGAGTCTATTCACGATCTAGTGAATAAGTCTTAAGGGGAGCCGGTGTAACCGTCGACTCCTAGCCACCCAAGTGATCCCCCATCTTTCATGTGACTGTGTTTCTCCATCTCATTATTTTTTCCAACAGGGAAGTCATGGATGCCAACAATTTTCCCATTTCCCTTTTTTCTGTTTTTTTTTTCAAATCATTTTCAATAATATAACCGGCTACAACCAGTTAAAACAATATGAATCAAATTAGCGACATTTTTTTATCATAATGAAAAGTTAAAAGGGTAGTTTTGACTTTTTCAAAAGTTTAGTGACATTTTTTATCAAACTGAAAAGTTTAAAAGCATTTTTATCCAAGCAGCTTTTGAAATTGCCAACTTTTTACTCCCTCTGTTCGTTTTTATCTGTCATTTATGTTTTCAGTGTCAATCTTTAATTAATAATTTCTAATATAATTTTTTTTATAAAAAAATTACTACCTACGTCCCTAAATAATTGTCCATTTGACTAAACTTTGACCGTTGATTACTCACAAATTACAATGAGTTACAATATAAAATTAATATCATTGTAATTTTTGGTACAATATCTTTCTAATGGTGATAATTTCATATTGTAACTCATTGCAATTTGTAAGTAATCAACAGTCAAAGTTTAGTCAAATGGGCAATTATTTAGGGAAGGATGCAGTATAATATTATACTTTTTTGATAATATTTTTCATTACGGATCTAATTTCATCAATCTTATATAATGAATTATTACATAAATTAAGATATTAACGGTTAAAACTTTTAACGCAATTTCCTAAACAAGATATAAATAAAAACGGAGGCAGTATCAAATATCAATTTTTTTTTCTCAAATAGGAAAAACAAATAGGCGCGGACAATGAGTAGAGCTGGCAAAATTCTGTCCGACCCGGAAAAAACAGGGTCTGGACATAGACTTTTCGTCCGAATTTTTATATTGACCGAATTGACCGAATATTCGGACATAAAATTTCTCTTTTTTCTATTGTCCGAACCCGATTTTAGCTTCGTCCGAATTGTCCGACCCGGTTTAACCCGAAATAAAACCGGGTCCAGACATAAATTTTTTGTCCGAATTTTGACATTGTCCGAATTTGTACGACCTGAATTTACCCAAACCCGGATTTTTGCCAGCGCTAACAATGAGTAGAGCGAAACAAATCAGTTAGAGAGAGAAGCGCCAGTATTCTAGAGAGAGAGAGAGAGAGAGAGAGAGAGATGGAAATGCTGATCTTCGATTTCGATCATTTCTGCGTTTCGATTTCTCTCTCTCTTTCTAAATCAATGAAGGATTTGTGTTCTCTGTTTGCTTTTCGAGATTTGTCGTTAATTTCTTGTGTGATGATGATGAATTGACGATGCTGTGTTGCTGTATCTTCGATTCCGATTGCTCATGCGGTATATTTCTCTCCTTAATCACAAATTATTATGTGATTTCGGAATTTTCTGTATGATTTGGATGATGTTCGTTAGTTTTCGCATCAGTCTTTTGCTCTGTTATGATTGTGCGATGATGAACTGACGATGTTGTGCGCTCGATTCCAATTGTTTAAGCAACCGGATTTCTTTCCAACTAGAGCTTGATTTGTGCTTTTCTTTGACTGCTTTTTGAGATTTTTCGCTAATCTTTTTCCTCGATTTTCCTCTGTTTTCATTTGAATAATGAGATACTGAACTTACGATGATGTATTTTCAGTTCTGATTGTTTACTTTTCGATGTTTGATATTTCTTCACGCAATGAGCTAGGGTTTTCACTGGTGATTTTCATATTTCTTCAGCTTTATTGTTAGCAGTATTTCTGCTTTTCAGTGTCCTTTGTTTTGAACTGCGATGATAACAACAATGTGTCTTCGATTCAGATTGTTTACAACGCTAGTTGATTTTCTTCTGCACAGTTTCAAATAAAAAATTTTCTGTCAATTTTGGTGTGCCTGGATTCCGAACGTGGTGAAGTTCAATCCTAAATTATGATTGTTTGCGCCGGATTTTGTTATGATTTGCATGATTCATGATTAAGCTTTTCGGCATTGTTTTCTTACTTGATGAAATTTCTTCCGTTTTTCATGGATTGGATGAAAATGAGAACATGAGCTTATACAATGCACCTCCTTCTCTTGTTGTAGCTGAGTTTTATATGTTAGCTCTTACTTTCGGCTTCTTTGAATAAGAAATTCTTGATGTGTAGTCCATGAGGCACTCACTGAACATATTTGATTCAAATTCAATTATATTACGTTGTTAAATTGAAGGTGATAATCTATACTATTAATATTTTGAAGCTTCAAGTGACTGAAAAGATCAGCACAAATGTATTCAATGTGTTTATTTTCTGTTATCTGTCTTGATAATATGATGTTTTGGCTGACTGAATTCGGAGTCGTGTAGATCATGTAGTGTAGGCATTGGAACAATATTACACTAAATTCTCTCGTGTCGTCTCGTGGAAGTGAGGGAATAATGCAATGAATTCGACATTGTTTCTGAAATAGTAGGATCTTGTAGGCTTTATTTAAGTTAGATAATGGTTTCGTTTTGTTGAATATTCTTGCAACCTTCAGACTTCATTCTTTTCTTTGGGATCTGGTGTAAAATTAGCCTGGTGGAGGTTGATGAAAGGAAAGAAGCTTGGAGATATATCCTCGTCGATATTATTTTGTGGATTTTTCTCTAATTTGAAGAATTTTGGGCAAAGAATCGGAGTCATAGCTGTTTTGAGTACGTTTTATAGTTGGTCGAGAACTTATACAGCATTTGCTCCCGTTATATGTTAGATGTTTCATTAGAACTGTTAGTGAGTTTGAGTGTTTCGTATTTTAGACACTGATAAGCCTAATTGAATGGATCATCTGGAGCGTGTGCATTGTCTCTGGGATTCATTCTAAGATGGGAAATTTCATTGAAGTACTGAAACAAGCTACTTGTTTTTGAATCTATTCAACACTTCCATTAGCCTTTATGTCAGTCCTTTCCTGTTATGCATAGGAACATTTTCCATCTTAGCAATAGCATATGACAAGATGATGCAATTGAACCAATTCCATTTTTTTTTTTTTTTTTTATAAAAGTAAGTGGTCCAACCCATTGGGCCGCAATCTTAGGGGTATAACCCAAGAGGCCTGTAGCAGACGGGGAACAGGGATACCAATGGCTTAAAGTTGGGCCCCACTCCTACCCACAACATTCTCCGAGTAGATAAGGGAGAAATGTCCCGCCCAGAATTCAAACCCTGGATGGCAGGGATAGGAGGTGGCCCTCTTGCCAGTTAGACAAGAGATGATTGGCTGAACCAATTCCATATGGTGGTGCAAGTTTGAGAAATTTAGATCACAGGGAGTTGAAAATAGTCCTGGTGGTGAAAAGTTTGGCCAGCATACCTCTAATCCTAAAGTTATGTGGTAACCTCCCACATTACAATTGATGTAGTCTTGTCCTGGCACATGTTACCTCAAGCAAAATGATAAATATTTTGATACAAGATGGTTAATAAGTATATTGCTTTTCATCTAAATTACTTATAAAGTTAAATGTAAGTATATTTAAATCATTATAAAGGTATGTTTGTGTATCATTATCCTTACCACAATGCACTCGTTGAAGAGAGTCTTTTAGCTTATGATTTGAAAGGCAGTGGACTCTTTGATCCTGTTTTTTTGTCAAGTGCTGTAGTAATTCCAGTTTTAGTACAAATTTGAAACTGACTTCCTTTTTATGTGTGTGTTGGGGGGGGGGGGGGGAGAGAATGAACAACATTGTGACTTGAGGGAGCTGAGGTGCTTGAATGCTTTGATCTGGAAGGGATAAGATAAAGAGCAAATGATGCAACTCAATTGGCAGGTATTTGACTTTGGAGGCTCTTGCTTTTTATTGTTTATGATTTCACACCATCACTTTGTGAAAACCATCTTGATCCATAAAAGCTTTATTAGGGATTTTTGATCTTTGAGTTTTAGTATGAAAGGATTTAGATTATAAAATTCTAAGAGAGACTATAAGGTTCGTAATTGCATTTATATCTATGGCGACTACATACGCCATCCATGGATAACTGCATGAACAAATGTACAATCCGTGGATGAGCGTAAATACCATCCATGGATATAAATACAATTAAAAACCTCATAGTCTCTCCTAAAATTTCATGGTCCGAAGTCTTTCACGCTAAAACTTCAAGATTAAAAGCCCTATTAGAGTATGTTGACAGAATCATCTCCGGGCGCCTGCCATGAACATACCTGCCTCCTTTTGGCTTTTGCTGTGCTTCCATATACGAGGAAAGGTACAACAGGTAAGGCACACTTTTGGAAGTTTTACCGCGTTATTTTGATCAAAGTGCACCAGCTTCTTCAGTTCTCTGACTCTGTCATCGTCGTCTGAAACAGATCAAAAAAACACTCCCTCCGTTCCAAATTAATTGTCATCTTGTTTAATTTTGATCATTAATTATTTCAAATTATAATGAGTTATAATATAAAATTACCTCTATTATAATATTAGGAAAATATCTTTTTAATGACGGTAATTTCATATTGTAACTCATTATAACTTGTGAGTAATTAACGGTCAAAATTTAGTCAAAGTAACAATTAATTTGGAACTGAGGTAGTAAGTACAATAGGGACAGATCACGGATAGAGCCAATACAGTACCTTCACAACTTGTTACACCAGTGACGTTCGACTAACAGGTAAACCTTATTTGATTTCTCTCAACTCGTGATTCATTCTGTGTACAAGGCCTTGCTGTTCATCAGTTCATGCTATAAACCAGGCACATTATTAAGCTTAGGCATGGATCAGGATAGTTTGATTCATTTTGAGTTCAGGTTGATTTGATCAGTTTCTTCTCAACTTTAGCATCTGGTTTCCAGAGTAAAACAAAAAAGATACAAAAAAAAAAAAAGTTTTCCCCATCTAGGTAACATGTTAAATGTTACTCCTCATCATGCACTTTGTATAGTCAACTTTTAAAAACATTTATTATTATTTTTTCAGTATATATAATAATCCATCGTATGAAATTTTACTATCACTAAAAAAAGGGCTTTTAGAATTAAATAATCCAACTTTTAGTGCAAGTTGGATATAATAAACTGACATTTGAAATTTGTGTTCGTCGACTATAATTAACATCCAGTTAGATTGAATGAACTTTCGTCAATTTCAACTCGTCAATAAAGTGACTTGACAAAGGTGGTTGCTTAAGTAAACTATTTATAAGGTGAAAAGTAAAGAAAAAATAATTTGATCGCTACCGCAAGTCACTTTTCCGACCAATTGAAATCGGTGAAAGTTCATTCAATTTAATAGAATGTTAAGTATAGTTTTTTGAATTCAAAGTCCAAAGGTCAATTTGTCGTATCCAAAGTACCTCAAAAGTTGGATTATTTAATTCAAATAATTCTTAAAAAATTTACTGATAGAATGAAAGTGAAACATGACATATTCAAGGATGTGGCATGTGGGTATCAACTTCATTGCCAAAGAAAAAAAGAGGCAGATATTGATTAGGAATTCCTTTCACTTTGATCGAGTTTCGAGTCAAAATTATGTTCTTCACTTTTATAAAGAAATTCAATTTATGCTTTGAGCCCTTTGTAGATTGTCTGGTCGAAATTATGATGTTCACTTTTATAAAGAAGTCAATTTTAATTTATGCTTTGAACCCTTTAATTTGTTGAGTTGCCTGGTCATTTTGTTAGACGCCAATCGCTAGTTGACAGGTGAAACAAATCTCTGATATGCAAAAGGCCCCTTTTGCACGACTAATGATCTTCATTCGTGTGTTGCTTTGAATGGATTTCCTTTGCTAAACCAATTGGTGAGTACTCTCTCCTTCCCAAATTATGTATCACTTTTATATACAATTTACAAAACCAAGAAAATTTCCCCTATACATTAAATTCCATCATTGAAAATGAGAAAAAAGTGAATAAAATGATGAATAAAAAAGAAAAAATGGTGAATAAAAAAAATTAAAGAAAAAGAAGTACTCCCTCCATTCCATATTAATCGACATTTAAATAATTTTTTTGGTTCCAAAATAATTCACTTTCCATTTTTTAATATTTAATTTAATTATGTTAACTTTTTACTTTTTCAACTAATAAAAATGATTTTTAGTCACATTCTCTCACTACATATTAATAAATTAATATGAAATGGAATGAGTAATTAATAAAGTTAATTTAATAAATTAGTAATTAATGTGGTATTAGAATTATAAGGTGGCATATTATGGGGAAAAAAGTTAGTTACAATGACAAGGAAGAAGGGAGTAATTAACACTATATTTTTTATTTCTTTTTTGTTTGTATAATACCCCTTGAACATATTTCAACCAATGCATAAGAATTTATACTCCAATGTTTTAAAGTGTTGTCATATTTTATCATTTTTACATCAAATCCTCTTCAAACGGACTCATGCAAACATCACCTAATACCATAAGCGAAAATTATTGCACAGGAAACTTTTCTCAACAGTATTTCGAAACATTAAAATCAAAGTGCACCCTCATTCTATAAATTTCATCAGCTAAAGTAACACGGATACATATACAAGGTAAGGGAAAAGACGATTACAAGAGCAATGACAGTTCCAGTGAAGCTAAGAATGAGATTATCTAAATAAATTACAGGTGATCAAAAGATTTTTAAATAGTGCTGTGTATGTTTAAGCCATAGCTGTAACAGTAACAGTTCTTCAGGCACTCGGCTTACTGGCTGTCCCGTACATTTCATCAATAACTTTCTGCATTGCATAGCAAAACAATGTCGCAAGTCAGAAAGCAACTAACAAACACATGCATGTAATGTCTTTTCTAGCAAAAAGAGATTGTCTAGTTTTATTCATTTTGGGTTTAAAATGTTTGAAAATTCTACCATAATTGAAAATAAAATTTCATAACCATATTTTTATCAAAAATAAATCACACACACACACACACACATATATATATATATATATTAAGAGATTTATATCAAGCTAAATAGGATTAACTGTTTGCAATAAATTACTTTCATCGATATATTGTAATATTGATTTTTTATGGTAAAATTAATGATATTTACATTTTCAACTATGAAAGTTGAAAAAAAAAATCAATTTTGATAGAACATCCTTCAAATGTTAGTTTTGATTATCTTAAAGATATATTTTAGGGTAATTATACATTTCAACCACCATAGTTGAAAAAAATTTCAACTATGGTAGAATTTCCCATAAATGTTAGTTTTGTTGGATGTCATTTCAAGTTCAATAACATCAATATAAATAAAATGATATTACTACTAATAATTTTTGCATTTCTAAAAAAAGTTTATTCATATATATATATATATTAATTGTTATTAATTGTTTAGATAAGTTAACTACTACTAATAAAGAAGATTTTCAACTAATTAAAAAAGATTAATAACATCAATATAAATAAAATGAGAATTTATGATTATATTGATCTTTCTTCAACCTGGAAAATAGTTTTAATAATAGAATGACATGCAATGTTGTATTCATGTCTATTGTATAATTTCCACTTTTATAAATATTATACATCTGTATTATCGAAATTATTGTAAGTATATTCTAGCAACCATTAATAAAAATGTTAATAGATATAAGGGTATTTTTATATTTAATTAAACATGATGAGGGCAATATTATTAATTATAAATTGATTGAGAAAGACCAATGTTTTTTTGGATTCAATATCCATAACATTATTAGTGCTATTAATTATTTATAAATGATTGGTGTTTATCAAAAGATAATAATTTATTATTTTGTACTCTATGTTATTCTCATGAATATTTTAATTATTAATACCTAATGTTTTTTTAACCCTATAAATTAGGTAGAAGTTTTAGCTTTATAATGTCAAGAAAATTATTTATCAAACAAAGAATATATGGTAATCTAAAGCTTTATCTCTTAAATTACTTAGGCCCTGTTCGGCAAAATTAGCGTTTTAGGTAGCGGATAGAGGTTTATGTAGTGGATAGCGGTTTACGTAGCGGATAGCGGTTTAAGTAGCGGATAGTGGAGGTAAATTTAGTGGTTGAATTAACAGATTATTGTGAATTGACATAAAAGGATATCAATAATTTTAAAAGATAAAATTTTCAAAGGGTATTTTTTGACCGAAAATATGAAACGCTATATCATAAACGCTAAACGTTAACTTTATTAATGTTTCACAAAACGCTAGCTTACCGAACACTAATATTTATGCAATTAGAGTTTTGACTTGGTCAAGACGCTAAACGCTACTGCCGAACACAGCCTTAGTCATCATGATTGTAATATGTATGTGTAGGTGAGTGCACTTTCAAAAAAAAAATCTAATTGATCATCTTTATTTTTCTCAAATAGTGTTTACAAATAAATACTAATTGTTAGGATAATTTAACACTAATAATAAATAAAAAATTAACTAATAAAAAAATATTTAATAATATTAAAATGATATTCCTTTAACCTAAAAAAATTATTTAAATAATAGAATAACATGTAATTTTGAATTCGAAATCTAATATATAATTGTCATTTTATAAAATATTATACATTATGCATATGTATTGTTAAAATAATTATAGATATCTTTGAAGATCCTCAATACAAATATTAATAGATTTTTTGATAAACAATATTAATAGATAAATTAAAATAAAACATTTAAAATAAAGGTTCATAAAAAAAAAGTGAAAGAAACATTGTGGTAATTTTATTTGAAATTAACATGATAGTGGATAATATTATTAGTCATCAATTGATTGAGGAATACAAACGTTTTCTAATACAATATCTATAATGAGGGGTTAATTGCATAATTAATTATCAATTACTAATTAGTAATTGATAATTAATTGGTGTCTATGACTTACGTTATTCTAACAAATATTTACAATATTAATTATCTATATCTAATGGTCTTTTTATCCTATAAATTGGAAAACTACTCTAGAATAATATTTAAGAAATGATTTATTTCCTCAAAAAAAATATTTAAGAAATGATTTATGAACATAGAATACATAGTATGTAGCTTCATTCCTCAAACTATTTAGTGCTTGTTTGGCCTAGCTTTTGAGAGTGTTTTTGAAGTTAAAAAGCACAAACTAGGCCAAACACTACTTTTCTTAGAAGATAATAATTGTTTTTCAAAAATAGTTTTGGCCAAAAACAGCTCTAAAAGCAGAAGCAGTAATGATTAGTTTCTTTAATGATTAGTTTTCATAATTTCAAATAAATATTTTGATTCTTATAAAGAGTATTTAAATATTTTAATATTATGTTAGAACTTTTAATATTATGTTGGACATTTTTATTATCTAATTCTTTTACAAATATGACATTTAATAAATTTTTATATCCATATATAGTTATAATAGTAATTATTGTAACTATAACTATATGATTATAATTGTTGTTAAAATTAAAATATGATAATCTCTTTAAATATTAATAAAAAAAGAAAAATGTAAATACTCATATAATAATTTTACTCCAGAAAAACACATGATAATTTTTAAAAGTTAGGCTAAACAATCAAATTTAGTAAAAACACTAGATCATAAGTTAGGTCAAACACTTTAATTTAATAAAATCACTTATGTGATAAGTTAGGTCAAACATTTCAATACTTCTCCAAAAATAGTTTTTTTAAAAACTGTTTGTAAGAAGAAAAAACAGTTTTTTAGAAATTAGGCCAAACAGACACTTAGCCCATCATCAAAGACTATAGAATGAACGGGTGCTCATTTTTTTGGTCATGTGATGATGATGTTGTTTATTTATGTTATTTAAAAATATATTTCAGTTTAATTAATTGGTACTACTTTTTTTTTTGCAGGGTTATATTCAAAACAATTCAATTGCTTTGTTTACAAAGAAATAGATGTTGATTTGAAATATGTGTGATGTGAGTGTACATCAAAGTATTATGTGTAAGTTTATTCATTTATATCTGTAGGTTAAAAATATTATAGTATTGATGATAATAAGAAGAAATATGTTTTTATATTTGCAACAAATAAGTTAGTCATTATATTCAAGTAAGGAAAGACCAACTAAGAATTCAGTATAAAAAATACTAATATTTTAGTACATAATGACAATTAGATGGAATATTTCTAAGCCATGTTTTCTTTTTTCCAATATTTATTTTTGTATGTCACTTATGCCAATTTTTCCTTCTTTTAATTTATTTATGTGATTTAAAAAGAAATTAAATCCACTATCAATAGTTTGAAAACAAAATTAAAAATAATTATACATATTCATTTAAAACAATTGATTTTTAATCTAAATTTTTATCTTTTCTATTTGTGTTTTCTAATCTTTTAAAGTAAAATTTGCCTATTAAAATTTTAACTAAGTTCTTGTAGCAGATCACTGGTGACTATAGTGGCACTATCGACATTGTGAGTGTACATGCATGCATAAATGTGTGTGTATAGGGTGGTAACAAACTCCAATTGAACCAATGGGGGGTACTGAGTCTTACCTGATAGTATTTGAGCAACTGAGGCCTCTTCTTCTTAAATGTTGGTGTTAGAAGATCACGTTCCATGTCAAAGGGAACAGGATCCAAATGAACAGCTTTGATGAACTCAAAACCCTTCAGCTGTTGTCAATAAACCAAAGTCAGGAGAGATCATAATGACTAAAAATGTAAAGGAGCAATAAAAATCAAAAAGGTCTCAGGAATAAATTTACCTTTTTCTCCTTTCCAATCTTTGCAAGCTCACCCACAATGTATTCCTTGGCCTTGGGGTTATTACACAAAGCTTCAAAATCCTCATTGATTCCGTTCTCCTGTGCCCATCGTTCTAGTGCTGCCTTGTTAGGATTACAAACTGCAACAAGGAATGACTGGAAGCTGTTCCCATACACCCATATCTGAAATTCCAAAAGCAATGTTATATTTCAATGGCCAACCGATTGAATGCACCTTAACAACGATACTTTGTCATGCTACTTACTATAGCCCCCCCCCCCCCCCCCCACCAAAAAAAAACAGTACCAGAATATTCTGTCCGCCTATTGAAAAATTGCAACAGGAGGGGTCACTTATGACTAGACCTGTCAAATCGGGGAGGGGGGTGCAGGTCGGGTTTGGTATGGATCGGTTTGGGTTTGAAAATCGTGTTCAATCCTTCAGGCATCTTCGAGTAGATGTTCGTGTGGGGCGAAATTCTGTCAGGTCTAAATTTTCAGATATATGTAGAGAAAATAATGTTTACACGAATAGTTTTCAAGCAAGTTCGGGTCAGGTCATTGGATCGGGTCAAGAATTGACAGGTCTACTTATGACTATATTGTGCCACTTTTCGGGCAGGTTCAGGTTAGGTCATTGGGTCGGGTCAAGAATTGACAGGTCTACTTATGACTATATTATGCCACCTTTTCTAATATTTTGGATCCTGGTGGCCTAGCTGAATAATACCCAAGACTCCAACTTGGACATGATCAGGACAAATACGCACAAAGCTTAGAGAATGGGTTTAGTGTGGCACTTGAACACATTGTTTTCGACGTTATAGCCTAGTCCGAGTGATAAAGCACCATAGAACAACGAATTTTGAATACATACTGAATCAATGGCAGAGCAAAGCCCATAGACGTTCTCCAAATTCTCAACTGCGACGTATTCTCCTTGGGAAAGTTTAAATATGTTCTTCTTGCGATCAATAATCTTAAGACTTCCATCTGGCTGCCACTCCCCAACATCACCTAATATATTTAACTTCATTAGCACCCAAAAAAAAGGCAATGTACAAATAGTGATCTATTGAGAATCGATTGAAATTGAGAATTGATTGAAAACCTGTGTGGAACCAGCCATCGATCATGACTTCCTTGGTAAGGTCTTCGCGTTTGTGGTAGCCCGAGAAAAGAGTTTTTCCTCTTACACAGACTTCTCCGCGTGGCGGATTACCAAGGGCATCATATCCCATCTCTGGGACTGATTCAAGACAAACCTCAACATTTGGCACTGGAGGACCAACAGTTCCAAGCATCTGAAGTTCATTCGGCCGTGAGACAAATGTTCCAGCACAAGTTTCAGTCAAACCTGCATCAGTTATTTGGGGTTATAGTATTTAAACAAGGGAGTTCACAATATGATCACATTATTTATAATACCAGCACTGGAGGGAGTGCTGGCGGCACTATCACGTCTTCAAAAATAGGTTTGATAATTACAAAACCATATTGCGAGACTCGTTTGTTATGGATTGCCTTTTTCTAATGCCCAGGAAAAGATCATGCGAAGAGTGACTGACTATACTGGACAACTTTTTACGTTCAGGCAACTCCCCCCCCCCCCCCCCAACACCCAAACACTAAAAGAAAGCATAGGAATTAAGTCACACCTAGACCTGTCAATTCGGGCGGGCGGGCTACGGGTCGGTCATGTATCGGGTTCGGGTAAATATGGGCGGTGTATTTCGGTTTTGGGTCAACCCAACAGGTTATGAACGACCTTTTTCCGCTTTTTCTTTAAAAAATATCTCTAAATACTGTTGTTTTGTACAATATACATAATAAAATACGATTAACTTCTAATAACGATAGATTATAGTAAATGTTTCAACTTAAATTAGAGATATAACAGATGAATGAGTTGCAGTGATAGTTTAATAGTCATAAATTTCAACAAAAAGCCACAAATTCTAAAGATTTGAACTTTAAAATTAAAGTTTTCGCGTTAGGTCGGGTTTGACCCGCTAATTTATAGGTTTCTCGGGTTCGGTTTATTTCGGGTTCGGGTTGGGTCAAAGTTTGACAGGTCTAGTCACACCATATTAGATTAAGAAGTTAGAAACCCAAAAGAAATCTCTAAGCCACAAAAGGTTTTTTGTTTTAAAAAAGAATGGCCTAAAAGGATTGGAGCTCTACTAGCTTCCTACAATGATGTGATCTTGGCTCCACAAAGCCCTAAAATTGATAGCCAACTCACTAAAACCCGATCCATATCTTCAGTTTATTTGTTATTATAGCTTAGTTTAGTACAAAAGGCATGAGAACTAGAATAGCATACCATATCCTTGTAAAACGTAACAGCATGCTACGACACGAAGGAAAGTCTCCACATGAGGAGCAAGTGGTGCTGCACCAGATAGGATGAGCCTCACTCTCCCTCCCAAAGCCTCCTTTATCTGAGATTGAATCATGGAAATAAGAAGGAAGCTGAGATTGAATTACCCAAAGTGAAAAAGAAACTTAAATCTAAAGCTTTTCAGAAGAGAAGTGAAAATAGGCGAAGAAACGGATACGTTGAAAGTATTCCTACCTTGTTGAAGACAATCTTATCAGCAATTGGAGATGCCTCTGAATGCTTGGAACCCTTCTTCATATTACCAAATTTACTGTCATGTTGCAAATGTATAAATATAGTCAAATACTCCCTCCGTTTTCTTTTATCTGTCATTCACACTTTTCGATGTCCATCTTTAATCAACAATTCACACATAAATATTTTTGTAAAAAAATACAATATTATACTTTTTCAATAGTATTTTTTATTACGAATCTAATGATAACAATTTTGTTTGATAAATATTAGCGGCCAAAACTTTTGACACAATTACCTATGTGACAATTAAATAAAAACGGAGGTAGTACGAGCCAATAAAGTCCAAAAAAAAGGAGAGATCTGGATTCAAGAGAACCAAAGCGAATTTATAATGCCTATGTCATGACCCTCTATAGGATTTCTAGCACCAGGCAACTATAGGCAGTAGCGTTTGTATTCATGTAACTATGGGTCTAACTTGGTAATTGGGAGATATACTTTAGAAGGTATAAATGGCATAAGCTGGTGAGTTCTCTAATTCTTCTCCTCGTCCCGAACTCCTCCTCAATCGTTGGTTGACTAATTGGTCGTAACGACATAAGAAATATACCATTCTCAACATACAGTAAGATTACAACCTAGTATTGACTTTTAATTGGAATGAATTGAAAATACTTTCACCAAGGGATTGGAAATAAAGAGACACTTACTGTGAGTATGCCAAATTGAAAAGTGTACGTTTCAACAAACCCCCAGCGCGAAGTTTCTCTTGCAAACCTGAAACAAGTAAAGTAATCAGTGATCTTTTCTGGAAGTTAAAGATTCTTAACTATAATTTTCTGCTCACTTCCCCAAAAGCAGAAGGTAATATAAACCACTAGAAACTCAAATTTCAAATCACTATAGCATATATAAATTCAGAAAAACAGGTTCATATTGGTCCGACTACCCCATCCCTGGTTTTTGATGGGTAATAATCATTAAAGGGAAAGATATGTTGGAAAAGGATGAATTTGCACCCTCGTGATGTTCTCATAGATAAGGAATTACTCGCATAGAAAAGGAGTTCATCAGAGCCAAAACTATATCCACATGATCAAGTACCTGCGTATATTCTATCCAACACACGAGGAACAGCGCAGAAAACTGTTGGCTTTAACACTCCAATATCTTCAAGCAATAACTTGACATCCTGAAGTTGAAAACCGAGGAATGCATTTCAGCAACTATTTGCCGGACAAGCAAGAATGATCTAATAACGGTTCATTAAGCATTACATAAGCGATCATCTTACCCCTCTCCAAAATCCGATTTTTGCACCATGACAAATAAAGGCTTCTTCAATCGCCCGGTCAAAGATATGCGCCAAAGGTAGGTAAGACAAATATACGTCATTCACATCTAACTGCCAATCAGCACAACAAAGAAGGGAAAACACTCAGAGATAAGAGAGACATCCGCCATATATTTCTGATTTGTAAAATCCAAAATGATCCTACAGAGTTCCACTAAGTTGAAGCTGTCCCGAAGTCGTCTTTTGAATTTTTTTTTTTTTTTATTTTTTACCACAGAAAGTACGCAAGTAATGTTATAGCGTAAAAGCCAAATGTAAAAGTGTGATTTAAGTACCGTCTCATTTGCGCTTTCCAAAAAGCGCTTCACACCAGCGATTAAAGTGATAATGCTTTCATTTGATATGAGCACACCCTTTGGATCACCGGTTGTTCCGCTTGTGTACATAATTGTGCAAATATCACTCGCGCTCCTTTTTGCTAATTCATACTGGTTATCACCTCCCTGCATCAAGTATGAACTGAGACGTGAGGACTTGGCACTAACATCGAGTTATTTGGGGGATGAAGCAGCCAGAAAAGCAAGTGGCATTAAAAGTGACGCAGCTTTAGTAGAAACGGACCCGAATCTACATCACATTCGGAAGCTGCATGGTACTAGATATTACAACAATAATTGAAACATATTAAAAGACTGTGATTCCAGGTGAAGTTACAATAATGCATACAAAAGTTTGAGCCCAATAACTAAGTAAAAGCATGATTTAACAGATCAACATAGCCCAGAATCACATAATGCAACGCAATAATGTCAATTATAACCCACTCATAATAACTGTGGGACAAACTGGGATTATGATTTCTATGCATGCCTAAACTAACAAGTAACAGTGGCAGCCAAAAGTGATGCACATTCCATTCTTGGATTTACATGTTCAGCTGAGAACCTTTCCAGAAAAAGATCAAGTGATTTTCAAAACATAAACGGGCCTGCTTTATTTAGGTAACATATCAAAATTGGCATTTACGGGGCAGTTTTTATTCTTACAAAAGAAAGAGAAAGAGGAGAATTAAGAACAGGGTAATAATAACACGATAAACCCCCTCGCCCCTCCCCCATCCGACCCAATGATCCAACCTAGAGATTTACCACACCAACCTAGTGCACCTGCCACATGCATTGTTCATCTTACATTCCTACCCGTATCCCTCCCCTCCGATAAAAATAAAAATAAAAATAAAAGAAAAGAAAAACCAAATAGGGGGAAACAAAGCATTCAACCTACCAGTTCCAAAAATTCATTCCAGCTGTAGATCTCGACTCCAAATTTGTTGACTTCTTCTTTCTGCTCAGGCGTAACTTTCCCAAAACTCACCACAGCTGCAAACAAAATTTCCATATAAACTCCATAGTAATAACAAGGGAAGCAAAATCAGAGGAACGGCAGATGATACTTACTTTTCAAGTACTTCGATGCGTTTTGCAAAGTTTTGATTAGCTGAAAGCATGACAAATTCGAAAATTAGAGCATCCCAAACGCACCATTTATTTTTTTTACTAGGAAAATAACAATTAATATAAGTACCAAGAGAACTTATGCTTAGCAAACATCTACAAAGTTCTATACAACCAAAATATAGGCTATTCACAAAATCTATCACATCCATAGAAGAAGAGCAAAACTTCCCATTAAGGCATTAACCCAACAGTAAAGAAATTTTATGAAATTGTCTTTCAAGCGCTGAAGAGGAGTTTCAACTCCCTCCTAAACTCTTTGGTTCCTTTCTCCCCAAACGCACCATTTGTTCAAGTCATAACTAATAACATAAATGTCAATTTAATTTAAAGGAGCCTGATCAATCTTCCCACAATCATTAGAGTTAATAATGATACCCATCATAATTGTCAAGAAGCAATCTATTACTTAATAATTTTCATCCCTTGAAATCCAGTATTTTTCAAGTATTGTTTGATGCACTAACTACCAAATGCTTGGAGCACACAGGTTTGAAGTCTTCTTTCTCCATGCTTCGCCCATTCCATCGGTTTCCCAAGCAGTTTTCCCCTCTTGTTCTCAAAATGGTTTTGTTTTTTAGTTTTTCAAAACGTTTTGTTGGTCTACCAGAATCAGCCCCTTCATACAATCCCGTGCATGGTGAAAGTTGCCTACATCTGAACCCCCTCAGACCCCATGTTAGTGAAATTATACTAGGTTTTGTAGTAGTTGTTATTGTTGTTGTATCTCTTGAAATCTAGTGCATATATAAACACTTAAGTTGTAGCTCCATAAACTCAAGTCTCAAAGCAGAACCACTGAAGAAAATACCTCTGATATTTTCTTCTCTTCAACAAAGGCAATTGAGACTTCTGCATGGCAAATGATAAATTCAATGGCACCAGCCCCTACAAGCAAACAACGGTTAGAATTAGCAATAAGTCAAAAAGATAAGGCTGATCTCAGCAAGCAATCAGACTTTCTCTCTCTCTCCTTAAGTTGCAAATATAGGCAACATCAAATAAGTGTAGATCATTTGAAGGTGGCATAACCTACCCAAAGTGTCATACAAAGGAACACAATAGATTCCATGAGCGTTGCAGGCCTGCATAATAGCATTCATGTCAGAAAGTTATAATGAACAAGCAATCTGAGAATTGCTTAACCTCTCCCACCCAAGAAGGAAACCAATTATGAAGAAACTCCTCACCTCCATGCTCATCACCCATTCAGGGCAATTTGCTCCATAGATACCACAACGTGCTTCCTGAAAATGGAATACCATCACAGAGAAAGGTTATACAATAAATTTGAGCAGGATATTTACGATGCAGAATTGGGATGCAGCACAAAGCAATGGTGTGAGTATGAAGATATTCTGGTAGCTTATTCAAGTGAGGTTCACTTCATCACTATCGAAAGATCCTAACAGGAATAAAGGGCCATCCAAAAGAAAATAATAGAATGAACAGAAGATAATCCACAGGATTCAGGCAGTTCAGCCTTTTGGTCAACTACAAGCTAACACTGAACTTCAAGCCAGTTGACTTTGTCAAATCTCAAGTGTCGAACTATCATTATCAAGTTAAAACACGTCTCATTCTCAAACCAGAAAAAAATTAATGAATGCAGCACCCAAGAGGTAGTTTACCTCTCCAATGCCCAAGTGACGCATAGAATTTCCCAGTTTTATTACAATGTCATATACTTCCTTGTAGGTAAGCCACACATATTCACCAGCCTGCAAATACGCTAAGAAATGTAACTAAAACTTTATATAATGCTAAGTTGTTGTAAAACATCTAATTATGCCACGGCTGCATACCTTTCCATCCACAATCTCGCGACGACCAAGCATGGGATTATTTGGATGGTTTTCCACTGCCAAGCTGCCATAAGAACATGAGAAATTTATTTCCACAACATATCCACTTGAAGCCATCGAAAATATCACGTGAGTGAATGCCATAGGGTGAAATTCACCAAATTCACAGGCAAAAAAATGTGTTTAAAAACAGTCTCATAAAATGAAATGGCAAAGAAGGCTTATTCCAGAAAAACGAACTACGAACCCAGTCAGATGCCCCCAAATGCATATTTCTGTATTTTTCCAACTTAGCAAAGGTAAAAAGATGGCTATAAAAAGCTTTCTGAACCCTTGTTGTCTATGATATGGAAAAATTACAATTGTCTAGCACTTGGGATAGAAGGGACTAGGGAGACCCTTTATTTTTCCAAACACAAAGAAACACGCTTCAGTGGAAATTGATATCTAAGCCAAGAATTGGATAAATCATAAAACTAGTTGAGCCAACAGTTTGATATAAGCTACTTTCAGGGACTTCTCTCCATGCTTTTGAAAAGTAAATTATCAAAGCATCAGGAAATTTGTATCTAAGCAAAGAATTGGATAAACTAGTTGAGCCTACAGTGTGATATAGCTACTTTCAAGGACTTCTCTCCATGCTTTTGAAATGTAAATTATCAAAGTATCGCGTCATACACTGCAATTCAGCTTTCCACCTCTGGATAACACTTCCTAACACAATAGAGGCTGCTTCTAGACAGCAGTCATATTGTTAAAAATCCTGATTATCACTATCGCAAGTCTGATTATCAAAATCAAATGGCCATGTGCTAAACACCATAAACATGGCTTCTAAAAAGCAGTCATATTATCAAGAATGTAAGAATTGCAAGTCAGATTAACAAAGCCATGTGCTATGAGCGAATTACATTCTACTAGATATCATACAATATCCTCTTAAGATCACACATCAGCAGAAATGGTCCAACCTCAAAATCAGTATGACGTATACATCCGAAATTCTTCCTTTTCTTTCACAGAGAGTTCAGTTTAGGTATTTGTTGTCTATTTCTTCGTCTACCCCACCCCCTCTCTTCCCAAAGTAAACTCACCTAACCTTTGCATATTTCACCAACAGGTCATAAACTAAATAAAGTCAATGCAAGTGAACCTTAACCGGTCAAAAAGTCAAAATCCATATATAACCAAATCGATCAAGCTCAAGTGAGGATATTACAATCTAAAACCAAGAGATGATCCAATTACAATTGTAAAGTTGAGCGACTATGTAACTCATACTTGAATCCACCAAAAATCACAAATAAATAATCTATCAACCACCAAGCGCAAGGTCAATGATGAAGTATACAAAGTCAAAATTGAATTTAAGCTGATTCAACGTGAGTTTAGCATTAAAAAAGAAGAAAAAAATAAAAAGGAGCTGACAGATTAAGGAAGCAAGACATAAATATCATCTAAAAATAGTACAAATATTACCATTACTCAAGTGAATTAGCTCACAAATATAGAATCAACACATTGCAAATCAATCCAGCGTCGATATGCATTAGATTCCTCAACTTCACGATTCAAACATATCAAACTAAAGTCAAACGAATATCATGTTCGATCGGAATTGCAAGCACGAACAAATCAGTACAAAATGAAGCAGAATCTCACAATCAAATCAGGCAACTAGAACATAAAAATCATACAGTACAAACACCACGAATTACTGGAATCACAGTCAAGGAAAGCAACATCGAAAACATGATTCCTCAACTTCACGATTCAAAACGCGTCAATGACATGGTCAAACGAGGATCATCTTCGATCGGAATCTCGCAACTAAATTAAACAACTACGGCATAAAAATCACTAAGCACAAACACCTCAAATGACTCGAATGAACTAGTTCACACGACGAGAATCAACACATAGCAAATCAATCTCGCAGTATCAGCAACCAAAACGTGTCAAAATCAAAGCCAAACGAAGATCACAGTCGATCGAATCGCAAATCCGAAAATCAGAGAGAGAGAGAGAGAGAGTAATCACCGGAAGATGTCCCAGCAAGTCTCCATGCCAGGCGGAGGTTGAGGAAAGCCATCCTTGGCGTAAATGTTGCGATAAACAGGTCCGACAGAAGGCTTTCCGTCCTGCGCAGGCTTCGCAGGTTCAACTTCGTAGATGAACTTCTTCTCTGACGACATTATTGAAACTTCTTCAAGCTTTCTCTCTCTAAGTACAGAGTCTAGGCTTTCTCTGTCCTCTTTCTTCTTCCGGACTTTTATGCTGAAATATGCAAAGAACGAGAGAGAGAGAGAGAGAGTAATAAATCAAGTGGTTCGCAGGCGAAATAAAAATGAGGACAAACGTTAGGCGGGGGCTAAGAGATTGCCGCATGGACTTTCTGTCTAATCGCGGTTTATATACTGCCATTCTTGTATTAATACTCCCTCCTTCGCATATTAAGGCCGTGTTCTATACTGCATTATTTTGCGTTATTTTGCGGTGAAGTGTGATAGAATTGTGATAGGTTATTGATATGTAGGGTAGGTTAGGTGAGAGAATGTAAAAAGTAGAGGAGAAAAGTGAGGAAAGAAAAAAGTAATGATTTGCGGTGAAATGTGATGGGTTGTGGCAAACTGCGGTACCGTGTGGCACCGCAGTTTGCCAACCGCAGTATAGAACACGGCCTAATTACTCCCTCCGTCCCAAATTAATTGACACTCTGACAAAAATTTGACCGTTAATTACTCACAAATCGCAATGAGTTGCAATATGAAATTATTGTCATTAAAAAGATACTTTACTAAAATTTACAATGGAGGTAATTTTATATTGTAACTCATTGTGATTTGTGAATAATTAACGGTCAAAATTTAGTCAAAATGTCAATTAATTTGGGACGGAGAGAGTATCATAATTTTAATTTTTACGGTTTCTGATGTTATTTTTAATTGATATTATAATATTACTCTCATTGTTCAAATAAGTTATAAATATTTAACTTTTCAGGTCAAAATCTTTAAATTTTGAGCATTAATTTAATAAATTATATGTTGAATTATTATACAAGAATATCACTATTAGATTTGTAATGAAAAAATTTTTACTTGAATACAATAATGTTAGTCTTGCTTAGGTAAAATATGGAAAATTAACGATCAAAGTGTTGCATCGAAGACCGTAAAAAAAATAAAATGGACAAATTAATTGGGATGGAATGAGTATATTTTTATGAGAACAGACGCAACGCATGGATTTTACCCTTGGAACATGTGCTGCATTCTTGCATTTTGGTACAACCACGAATGAAATTTGTGGAACTTCAAATAGAGAATGCTGCAGCGTTCTTCTGTTTTTCTCTCTCTCTTTTTTTTTTTGGTTTCTTTTACTCAATAAATGGTATTTTTTTACACCTTAAAAAAATAAAGGTAAATTCATATTTTAAGTAAAAAAGTAAGAATTAATTCCTATTATTGTAAGATTAATAAAATGAAGTTTAAAAAGTAGGAATGATAGATTATGTGGAAGAGGTGGACCCCCACTTTCATTCCAAAATGTAAGATCACTATTGTATATGGTCTGATAGTACTTTTCATTATGAATCTAATATTGATAATTTTATATAGTAAATCATTGTATACATTAAAAAATTTGTGGTCAAAAATTTTAAAATTTAACTACATAATTTTCACAGACGACAATTAATATGAAACCGAGGGAGTAATCAATCCTGATAAGAAAATCTTTTTCTATAAAGAGGAGGATAAGATAATCAATTAGCGGGTAGATATTTTCGTTAAAAAAATAAGTAGGAACAGATAATTAGAGACATATATTTTTTAAATGAACAGAGATTAGAGTGTCTTACATGCGTTTGTCTCTTTTATGGTGGTTTTAGTGAAAAATATATTCCTCACAAGAAGATATTAAAATAAATTTGAAGACTAATTCAACTTGTATAAGTTTCTTTTCTATAAAGTTATTACATCAAAATTTAGATTTATTACTTTTTATATTTATTACATAACTCATACATATTATTAAAGTTATATTTCCATAAAAAAAATTATAAATATGACGTACTACATGAACAATAAATTTTTTGGTGACGTGTGAACTTTTTGATGACAAATACAATTATATGATTCTATATTGTTGCTATTATACACAAGAATTGCAACAATTGTCAACATACCAATAAAATGTGAATGAAAAATTATTTGAATTCTTTTTGAAAAAAGTCAGAATAAAATTTATAAAGCTTTTAAATATATATATCTTGTTAATATAGAGCAACACATGACAATCTATACCTTATTAGTTAAAAAAAATATCTAATTAACACCAAAAGGTCTAACATTAAAAAATACTCCTCTTTTATATCAAACTCCACATTTAGGCAACAATAATTAGGGCCAGTCAAATGCCTGATAAAATGGGTATGATAAATTTTTATCAAAATTTATCAATATTAATAAAACAAAAAAAATTAATTTTGGTATATTAATATAAATTCGACAAAATTTATTTAAAATTATCAAAACTTAACTTTTACTCAACTATTTTCTACTCATGCAATTGACAAACCCTTAATCCCAAAAGAAAGGATAAAATCAATTTCTAAACCTGTCATATAGCACAAAATAATTTCTAGAAACCTTTAGTTTAGTCAAATATGCTACACAAGAAAAAACAAATGAAGAAATTTCAAAAACACAATAAAAAATATAAGAAGAAAATTGACCAAGGCTTAAATTAACAACAATTTCAACGTCGTATTCGTACCGTTGTACGTATCAGTGGTTTCACTGGCAAGGAATTGAATTATTCTTTGAGAGATTATTAAAACTTGATATTACATCTTCAATTGGACTTTGTGGTGCTCACATCATTATGATTTGTTATTATCCTTCCAACTTGATATATATGATCTCGTTATTTTTGTATGATTGTATCAAAATTGTTATGTATGCATGTATTACAAGTACATTTTGTTTCATTTGAAAAGTATACAATATTAGTGTTAACTAATGTTGTGTTATGGTTGTCCAAAAAAAAAAATTCGTGTTTAAACGATTGATTCAAACTTATTGCCAATATATTATAAATAAGGAATAGTAGTTATGATTGATGAAGTCACTGTTTTAGTTTAAGCTATAGGCGGTATCTTCTTCAATTGATAGAATTTTCAATGGAATCAATATTTAAGTGGCCTGTTGGAGTGAGGGTTGCCACTCAAATAGTTGGAATTGTTTTGGCATGGGATTTGGGTGAAAATTGGCACCGTTCTTCTCAGTTGATTGGAAATATTTTGATGCAGAGTGTGTAAAGAATTTGGTTTCAGGTTGGGTTTGTTTATGTCATCTGAGGTCTTCGCCTTAATTCACATCAGTGGTTGGCTCTTTTGACGTGTGGAGTTCTTTGGCTCTCTACCTATGGTTCTGTGATTGGAGGAACTCACATATATATGTTATGATTGAACAGATGATTTTATTCCTCAATCTCATGGTTTTGGTCAAATAGTGCAGTTAAACTCAAGTTTGTATTAGAGGTGCTGTAACACCCCAGATATGTGGTTAAAGTGTGACTTAAAAGGATTGAAACAACTACTCATATCACCAAGGTGCACCTTCTTTTATGGTAGCTCATCCGTTGGGAACTCCTCAGTTAAGCGTGCTTGGTTGGGAGTAGTCCAAGGATGGGTGACCTCTTGGGAAGTTTTCCCGGGCAACGTGTGAGCGAGGACGAAGCACGTTGGAAAAACTCATGGTGATTTGTGGGGTCAGTCAGCGATCCTTGAAGCAGTTATCGATAATGTCCGCGATCCGGGAGGGGGCCGGGGCGTCACAGGTGCGTTTGGTGTGCCATTACTGCTTTTTTCCTTCTGCAGTTTTGGTTTCTTTCGGATGTATTGTTCTTTTTAAGAGTTATATTTGCGTGCTCGTGGGCATGTGTTATTTGAATAAAATATAGAGCTCAAGCCATTAAAAGATTGATTAGATTTTAAAAAGTTAAAGGGCTTAATCTATCAGTTAAAATGTAAAAATCAATACAAAATTGTCAGGTTTAAATATTTAAGTATTTAACCAAATTGATTTTGAAGTTCACCTGGCCAATTTAACATGAGAATATTATTTTGTTTTGCAAGAATAAACCAAATTAAACAAATACTAGTTAGGGGTAGAGCCAACAAGTCCGCTTGATATTAATTTTCATCTTTGAAAATTTTGCAGTTAAACTTCAAAATTTTTTACTATAGATTCCCCATTATACACAATGACCTGTTATTATTATGATTAGATTTGTAACAAAAAATACAATCATAAATATGTAATATTGCAATCGTTAATAAAACATTATATCTATATGATAAATTATCAATCAAAGAGTAACATTAGAGAGTATGATGGCTTATTGACAGATACATTTTTAAGCTATTGAAGAAAATATGAATTTCCATTTTTTTTTACTCCTTTTGATACATATAAAATTTATCGCCCATAAAGTACCATAAATTGCATTGTTGTTTTTATCAATCTATGCATTAAATATACTAGCATGTAGACTCATACGCGTATGTAATACTCCCTCCGTTCTTTTTTATCTGTCATTTATGGTTTTCAGTGTCAATCTTTAATCAATAGTTTCTAATATAAAATTTTTATAAAAAATATAATATTATACTTTTCTAATAGTATTTTTCATTACGAATCTAATGATATCAATTTGTATGATGAATCATTAAACAAATTAAGTTATTAACGGTCAAAGTTTTTTAACACAATTTCTTAGGCGACAGATAAATAAAAACAAAGCTAGTACTATTAGAAGAAGAATTCAATATATGCATCGAATGATGGATATAAACTTTGAGTAAATCAAAAAGTATATTTATAGAAATAATCAGCTAATAAAATTATTGATTTTCGTTCACACTTGAATTCTCTACTATTAAGGCCGTGTTCTATACTGCGGTATTTTGCGGTGAGGTGTGGTGGAATTGTGGTGGGGTGTAGTGGAATTGTGGTAGGTTATTGGTAAGTGGGGTAGGTGAGGAGAGAGAATGTAAAAAGTAAAGGAGAAAAGTGAGAAGAGAGAAAAATAATGATTTGCGGTGAAATGTGGTGGGTTGTGGCAAACTGCGGTACCGTGTGGCACCGCAGTTTGCCAACCACAGTATAGAACACGGCCTAAAGAGGATATACTAATACTACATAATAAACATGTTGTTCCCTTAATCCTTATTCCACCATGACAAATATAGTACTCCCTCTATTTCATATTAATTGTCATTTTTGAAAATTGTACAATCAAACATTAAAAATTCTGACCATAAATTTCTCAATATATATGATATTTTGTTACGTAAGATTACTACAATTATATTCGTAATAAAAAATACTATCATGAAAGTATAATATTGCGATTGTTAGTATAATATTATACAAGAAATTATCAATCAAAAAATAACATTAGATATCGTAATAATCAAATATATAACAGTTAATATGGAACAAAGGGAGTATTGCACAAATTTTATATTGTTGATAGGTTTTTTTTCTTTTCCTCCTCTAAGACCATTTTTTTCTGTTGTGGCAAATCACAGAATACAAAGATACCGCATGATTTCACACAACTCACCACACTTTACCACAAATCATTACTTTTCTCTCTCCTCACTTTTCTCCTCTACTTTTTACATTCTCTCTCCTCACCTACCCCACATACCATAACCTATCACAATTCCACCACATCACACCATACCGTAAAAATACAACAGAAAAGAGCAGGGCCTAATAGTAACATTATTTCAACTACTTATTGAATGAAAGTATAAATTCCTATCAACAGGTAGACAAAGACATAGCTTCTTGGTTTACGTGGATTATACTAATTCCGTCCTAAAATATTTGTCGTTTGACTAAATTTTGACCGTCAATTACTCACAAATTATAATATATGAATTATAATATGAAATGACCGCCGGTGTAATTTTTAGTAAGTTATTTTTCTAATGGTGATAATTTTATATTTTAATTCATTATAATTTGTGAGTAATTAACGATCAAAATTTAGTTAAATAACAAATATTTTGAGAAATAGATAGTATGTACTATCATGACCATTTGTAGGGCTTTAAATCCAGCAACCAACCAATTTCCTGTCTTTCTTCAAACCATTGGCAGATCAAACAGGATATTGAATACTAGTACTACAAATCCATACAATAATACCTTAACACAACATTCAGCATGGGACACATTTACAAATTACAACCCACAAAAAAAAAAAAAAGGAACGATGTGATATAAAATATGGGACAACAAAATGCGAAAAAAAGGAATATACTCCCAAGTCAAATTTGGGAGATGTGATTCATTTATGAACTGCACAACTCATCATAATTCATAATGAGTGGACCGTCAAATTAAATGAGCTCACTTCTAATGGTAGGTACGTTTCAGGCTCGGCTAATTGGGTTCAACCAACCAACCTTTTTTTCCCCTTTTCCCATTTTGTTTAAAAGAAAAAAGAAGGTACATTTATTTTTCTTATCTTGAAAATACATTTTAAATCATTTTTTTTTTGTATTTCAAGTCTATAGCAAGGTAGAAATAGTTCAACAATGACAATCCATAGTAACAAAACACCTAAACTCGTATAAAAATATATCAACAACGCTGTAAAAGTAAGTCAAAGTAAACAAATCAACTAATATCCCTATTACGAATAAGTGAATAACTGATTAAGGTTGAGTTTGATGGAATTGTGGAGAAGTGAGGACACGTTTGTAATCATTGGGAGGCTATTATTATGCATGATTCAATTGAGATAATTGACTAATTAAGATTGTCATGTTTTTTAGATGAGTTATTTTCAAGTTATGATAGCTAAGTTTGAATAAGTTAGGATAATTTGTGATACTTTTTTGGGAATTGTATTTTTAGAATGGATAATTTTTTGAAAATTGTGTTAGTTTGGGATAAGTTAGGATAAATTAGGAAAGTTAAAACCAACCTAACAAAAGAACAGGATCTTAAAGCAATAGGAGATAACGATGTGGTTGAGAATGACAAAAGCAACATGAAAGAGGCAAAAAAAAGGAGGAGAATAACGTCAAGTAAGGTCGCGTTCTTTTCTGCGGTTGGCAAACTGCGGTGCCACAGCCTACCACAATTTGCCACAACCCACCGCATTTTACCGCAAATCATTACTTTTCTCTCTCCTCACCTTTCTCTTTCCTCACTTTTCTCGTCTACTTTTTATATTCTCTCTCCTCACCTACCCCACATACTAATAACCTCCACAATTCCACCACACTCCACCACACCATTCCGCAAAATACCGCATAAAAGAACACGGCCTAAGAAGACTTGTGGTGTATCAAATTCTAGGGTGACTTGCAGACGATGGCTTATACTAGGACTCATTTTAAATGCATGAATAGGAGTATGTTTAATTCAAGCATTAGGAGTGTGTTGATTTTGCAAGTGATGATGTATTAATTAAGGCGTTATAATTTTTGAATGGATTGTTCCATAATTGTCTTTGATCTTTGGTTGTACTTTTTTTTCACCTGTATACATGACTTTGAACAATTGAAAAGAAAAACTCCTATGTAAAACACAACCATTCAATTACCAAAATATGATCAATCTACATACATAATTTCATCCAATAGATATTACATGTACCTAGGGCACGTGCTTCGGATATGTATGAGTGAACAATTATGTTATTAGAAGTGAACAATAAATAAATATTGAGTGAACAATGGACATATTTAAAACACATGCTCCAGAAACATGTAATAAATTTCACAATTTCATCATATACTCAGCCTCATCTTTGTGTCTTGCGTTGCCCCTTCCACATCTTACAAATTTGAACTCTAAACTACACTTGTTGGTCCTTTCTATCTTCATATCATGATGGTCATTGTCTTACGTACTCCTCACTAACGTACACCCTCTTTATGATAAAGCTAATGCTCACGTTCTTTATAATGATAAGTTAAGTTTATTATCATTTCTTTACCTTACCTTAGTTTACCTTATCTTACCCGAATTCCTAAAAATTATTCAAATCAATGTCATTTTATTTTTCCCAAAAGACTTAGAATTTAATAATAAAATATATTTATTCCACCGCTAACTTATCTACCACAAATTATTTCCTTACTTTTCCTTTCCTTACCGACCTTATTTTAGGGTTTAGGATTATAAGTTGTAATAACCCTTAGAGTACTAAAACATACCTTTGTAATGGTTATTAACCATTTTGACTCAAGACATTTATCATTTTCAAAACTTAAAACCAACCGAGCTTGTGTCAAATTCATGGATAAAAAACAGTTGAGTAAAAATTAAGTTTTGGTAACTTTTGATAATTTTTGGTAACATTTAGCAAATTTATGTTAATACATCAAAATTAATTTTTTTATTTTTTAACTTGGTTTTTTTTGATAAATTTTAGTAAGTTTAAGCAAAAAATGATAAATTTTGGTAAACTAAAGTTACCCATTAATTTGACATATCATTGGACACTAAACTCACACTCACACTAGGCCACAAGCTAGGTTGGCTTGTAAACAAAAAAAAACAAAAAACAAAAAACAAAAAAAAAAGAAAAAAGAAAAACAAAAAAAAGGACCTTTGCGCTTTGTTAGGTACTTGCTTTTACTCCTCTCCAAACCAAAATTCGTTATTTGATGTGAGTTGTGAGCCTATGTACCATTTGCCCATGTGTGATGTGTCCAATTCCAGCTTCGAGTGGTCTATTATCCATCATTATTCATTACTCAAGCAATTAAGACTAGATTTTAGACTCTGCCCCACAGCCCCCACTCCTATGTACCAGTATTTGGTAGAATTTTCGAAGTATTATAATTTGTTTTTTTTCAATTTTTTTCCTTGAAAATATTTGATTTTTGAATTTTAATACGAAACTGCAGACTATGTCTATGTGTAAAATAATTTCATTCGTTAAACACAGTCAAAAATGAAAAAATTTAGTCAAATTGAGAAAATTAACAAGGGTGCATTTGGGTGGTCAAAAATTTAGAGAAAATGATCAATTTTCTCTCATTTCCTCAGATTGACTTATTTTTCCCATATTTAAATTTAAGTTGACCTTTAGAAAAACTTTATGAGGATACCCACCATTTTTAACATTTTTATAGAGTTAAAGGAAATTATCCCAAAAAAAATCTTTCCAATAAAAAACTTCATATTTAAATTTTTTGAATTTCTGTCAAACGCTCCATATAACAAAGTAACAACCAGACACTTACATACTCGTCACATTGGTGAACCAAAATAAGCCATCAATATTGTACGGCATTTAAGAAGGTCACGTAAGAGGGAATGTACTACATTAAAAGCAAAGGATCCGAGCAATGGGGTTGGCAATAACTTCATGCACACACTTCTGAAAAAGGGAAATTGGATTCTAATAATACGAATTTTTGGCCATATAAAACTTAATACTACAAACTTTTAATTTGGTGATTAATATCTGACTTTGACCATATCGCTTCTAATAACGCCTGAGTTAAGTTCAACTTAACTGCTTCGATGGCTAACGCGTCTTGTGGCACGCCTGTCTGTTTTAACTTTGCCACGTCATCCACGTTGATTTAAAAAAATAATACGAACTTTTACCTACGTTGCTCTAAATAATACGAACTTTTATCTATATTGCTCTGAATAATACGAACTTTTCTCTCTCTAAAAATCACAGATCCCATTTTTTCTTCTTCATCTTCTTCAATCCTCCCCCTCCCCATTCCCAGAAAACCCCAAAAAACCAGAAAACCCCTCTCTCCTTCTCTTCCTTGCATTCCGCCATTGTTGAGGAGACTCAGAAAACCTGTCCCATTTTGACTTCACTTCTCTCCTTGCAAAGATCTGGGTAAAAAAGGGTGATGGAAGTTGAGAAGAAGAAGGAGAGCAGTGAAGTGGAAAAAAGGGTGGCTAGGAAAGTTGAGAAGGCATTCCGCCATTGTTGACGAGTTTGAACATCAAGCTGTGGCTCATGATGAAGAGATGAAGAGGGGGAGGATTGAAGAAGATGAAGATGTAAAAGGGAATTGTGGGATTTTTAGAGAGAGAAAAAAGAGGTGAGGATGATGAAGAGGAAGGAAGAGAGAGAGAGAGAGGGGTTTCCGGGTTTTCTGGGAATGGGGAGGGTGGGATTGAATAAGATGAAGAAGAAAAAATGGGATATGAGATTTTTAGAGAAAAAAAAAAGTTCGTATTATTCAGAGCAACATAGGTAAAAGTTCGTATTATTTTTTTAAATCAACGTGGATGACGTGACAAAGTCAAAATAACTAGGCGCGTGCCTCCGCCGCTACGTCAGACCGCCACCGAGTTAAGTTCAACTTAACTCGGTGACGTACTATTGAGGGCAACAAGGGGTCAAAGTTCGTATTATTAATCACCAAATCAAAAGTTCGTATTATTAAGTCTTATATGACCAAAAGTTCGTATTATTAAAATCCAATTTCCCTCTGCAAAATGAACTCGATAAGCAATCCATACTTGTCAATTGTCATCTAGTTGTTGCAGTTCCTTCACCTATTGATGCAGCAATACAAACAGTCTCCTAAAGGTCTATGAAAAAGAAAAATACATCTCATGCATATTTTTTTTTCCTGCAGTTAAAGGGCAAAAAAAAGATCATAAAATACCACAATAAAGTTGCACAAAATAGCAAAGAAAAGTACATCTCATCTCATGCACAATCACATATAATTCAGTACAAATAATGGTCTCTGACTTAACAAAACTCATAGGACGCAAATCCTTCGGAATTACTGTATTAAACCCACAAAACATGGGGTCGTATAAGTGTATAACATTAATACCCGTCCAAAAAATACCAATTATAGGCTTTGTAGCAACTTTGTACTACTACATACTCAAAATTCAAAAAGGCCAAAACCTTTCCTAGGCTATAACTATAAGCTACATAGCTTGAATCATAACTCATAAAGTCATAACCATTCTAATTTCTAACATCCATCAAATTTATTGTAACCATAACATTATAACATGCCAAAAATCACAACAAAGAATGCTAACCGAATACGGCTCAAAATTACCAAATCACAGGGAAGTAAACTTTTACTTCCTTTTTTGTCGCGATACATAGCTTACCGCTTCTTGTTCTTCTTTTGCTTGGCTTGTCTCTCTAAGCTTCTAAGCCGTTGGCTAAGGACGGCGGATGACGAAGTTTTTGATGCGGCGGATTTTGTGTTCTCTGCAGCCACGCGGGAGGCGGCTTCAGTTTTGGCAGCTGCGGCGGTCCGTTTGAGGGACTCGAAAAAGGAGAGCCCGGATGACGAGTTCTGTGGTTTGGTGTTTGTAGGGGGCGGCACTGGTATTTCTGGGATTTTTAAGGCCTTTTTTACACCCGGAATCTTCAGCACTGTGAGACCCAAACACAGCAGTTATTAAGACAAAATAAGATAAGATCAGGAAATAGGAGGTTTGAGCTTTTAGCTCACAAGTTCAATTTATTACGTGCTCCTGGAGTTAGTGCATCAGATAATATGATTGTTCACTTGCAGATATCTTGGAGTATAAACCTTAGGTGCATGTAATATATATTGGCTCACGAGTAACCACACAGCAAGAAACCCGGTGCTAAGTTTATAACAAAAGTTACATAACAAGATCTCCAAAAATACAACCTGACCACTATCTTGTAGCACATAAAAAAGTGAGATGTGTTTGAATCAGTAGGCTGAAGAACTCACCAGAACCATATGCAAAGGAAAATATGTTCGAAGTAATCCAGTAACAAAATATCGCCTGCAGAGATGAACATCAAAGACAATTGTGAGATCAAGGTTTTTTTTTTTCTTAATACATAAAGGCGAAGGAGAAAGAAAGATGCAAATAAATGCGACTTGTCAATAATCTGGATAGCTGAAAATGGATTAAATTTTCCAGCTAGACTGCAAATAAATGCGACTTATAATATGCAATTTTGAACTCTTGGGTTAATCAGACCCAGTTTCTCTAAAAAAATTTAACTTAGGAGCCAGACTGCTACATTAGATACCCAAATCCTATTTGCGACACGATTTTTTGGTTATTTGATTTGGATTTGGCAATTAAATGTGACTTAAGCGTAAAACCTAGGATTAGGCAGATGAGTTCTAGAATGTCTCACATCAATATCAATTGTTATGTGCATGAAGGCAAGGTTCATGTCCTTTAATCCAGCTGCAAATAACATAAACTAAATTTTTATGCAACAGGTAGCCAACATGCAAATTAAGGCCAATGTAGTTTTCTAGACCTGTAAGAACTGGCAAATTGATATCTTGGAGAAACAATTTAATTATCAAATCGATACGATCTTGTCCATAATCTAGAGAGTTGAAAAAGGTTTTTTTTTCCTCATCTTAGATCTTGGTTATGATGCCCTTGTCCTTGATACTTTTCCATAATCTCTCAGCCGTCCTATAAGATGATCTTCCTCCTAAGTTTGCTCTCACACATTAAGTCTATTTTTATTGGTATTTCTTGTGTATGATCTATGTTCTAATGATCATGTCCACAATCTGAATTTGAAAGAGATTATTTTTTTCAACTTAAATTGTAACGGACTAAAGTAAAATGCCTCATTAAACCTCTTTTGCTTCTTTTCCATGTAGTAGTAGGTAGCAAAACAATTTCTATATCTTGAATCAGTTGTACTAAAGTAAAATGCGTCATTATATAGGGAAAGGCTCAAAGGCAAACTCTGACTATTATTGAATTGAATCAAGTGAATTACTACTTGTGAGAGTTCCCTCTGCTCTATATCACATACGTTCTCCAACATATTCATTGATTCAAGTAATTGATCTAGCCAAACGCAACTTCTCCATGAACCGGACATGCAAAAACTCGACAAGAAATTAAGTGGAGAAAGCACCTGTGGGAAAGACATGGTGAATGGAACTGTAAGAACAGCAACACCCCTTGAAAACTTTTTCATGGTTCCAGCAATGGGATTCCCTTCCAAACCTTCTTGCATATTAAACTGAGACAAGATAATTTACAAAATAATTTCATCAGACACTATGCTAAGAGAACAAACAGAAAAAAGGATATACGAAATCTCACACATATAGTTCATCATCCAACTGATTATTAGGTGGTCTCGGGCCTACCAACTAAGGTACACCCACACACATTTTGTTTGGACATATACCCCCAAAAAATAGCAGGGAATTAATAAAAATGTATTCATGCATGGACGTGGGCTTGTCAAATATCTGGGTAAAATGGGTTGGGTAAATTTTAACCAAAATTTACCAAAATTTACTGAAAATTACCAAAACTTAACTTTTACCCAACTATCTTTTACCCATGAATTTGACAGACCACCTAATCATTTTTAAGGTACAAACATTAGGATAAGATTAGTAGTTTGCTGAAAGATGCGCACCTCGACATTTATGAGGAAAGTCAATGCCGTCAGAACAGGCAAGATGTACATACTATCTGGGGTTGTGAGATCAGTAAACCAGAATGCTCCACCATTTTTAAATGAAGGAACTTTCTCCGCCATGTTGTTTATCTGTACACAAGAAATACCGGATTAACATTCACTCACGACATCTGCAATAGCATAATGATAAGGTTGTCAGCTTCAACTTACAGCAAAGAAAAAACTGATGAAGACCGGACCCTGAATGAAGATCCCTTTGATTGGAGTGAAGGGTGTCACACCATATCTGCGTTAATCCAATTATTAGTGAACTATGTAATGAATTATGAGATGGATCATTCAGAATTTCCAATTAGGAACAGAGAATCTTAGCAGACGACAGACGACTTCAAAAAAAATGTAAGTATAGATTGTCAATGGTTCTGATCAGTTCATATTCTTTCGCAATCTTGAACTTAAGAATGTGGAACTGTCTATCAATAAGAAGGAACAGGCGAAACTCCACTCCTTTTGGTACTGTCTATCAATTCATTTTTAAGGTACAAACATTAGCTTTACCATGTAGATTGTTTTGAAGTTCATGTATTGATGCCAAGAGACCAAGGCCCAAGGTGACACCCTAGAAGACTAAACACTACCACTCTATAGCACCAAACACTACCACTCTATAGCACCAAAGACTTTTCAAGTTGGAAATATTAACCCAAAAGAAGAAATTTTTCAATGTCAAGAATTCCCTACACTTTAAACTGAATGCAGACACTTATCTTTTTCTTATCAAAAGATAAATAAAAATCCAGTTCCCTAGTCTCAAATAACCACAGCCCACCCTCATCTAACTCTGCCACAAAATATTCTCCATAGAAGCCAGAAAGAACAAAGGCATAGCACAATGTACATGTTCTGAAGATCACAGATAATAAACATGTTCAAAGGGGGGGAAAACATAAATATAGGTGACTTTATGACTTATGAGCTCTTTGTTTACCATACTCTATGTTACTCGGACTCGGGTAAGCGTGTCCACATCGGACACGGACACGGGTGTCGGACTCGGCTATTTTAAAGAAATTTTATACATTTTCATTGTAATTTGAAGTGTTGAGTGTCGTAACCTTATCCAGGTATCAAGGATCCGACACGGGTACGGCAGAGAAAATGAGGAGTCGGAGAAACATAGACCATACTTACTCTTTAAAAAGCTCATTCATTCTTCGTTTCCCATCAGCTACAGCCTCTGGTTCCATGCCCTACAAAGAAACATACTTATGCTCAGAAATAAGTTCATTCAAACAAGTCGCTAGCTGGCGAACCAAGGAAGTCCCGAGAAGGATGCACATATCCATCCAATGATGACAAAAAGACATATTACTGTTAATGGCCACTGGAAAACCAAAAAAACACAGTTGTGAACTATATCTCAGCAGGTATATACCTAACTACACAGCAAAAACCTAATTCAGACCATTTGGTTGGTACAATTGCTCCCATGGTAGGGGAAAGAATTTCACATACCACCCAAAAGAACGCAATCGGAAGTTGACAGATTGCACCATTCGCCCCATTAAAAAGGCTCATGTTGTGTGCGCATAGACATTCCAACAGCTCTAATTTGCTTGATATGTTCAGAAACAAAAAATAACCAAAACAATGCTAGGACATGGTAGACGTACTAGTTCCCTTGCACAAGGTGATTTCTGCCATGATCAAATCACATACTTTCTTCGCATGAACAAAACACCAAACTCCAATTGTTAATTTATGGGAATAGACATCGACATTTTGCATGGACAAACTTTTAAACAAGGCAAAAGGGAATTTGTCTATGTAATGAATAAACTCAGGCATCAACAATGTAATCTACAAAGTCCATGTAACATACCTTAGCTTGCATCTCCTCCTTAATCTCTTCAAGACGTGGCCTCATCAGCTGCAAGCAACACATCAACAATAACGCTATTTTAGAGTGCAAATCAGTTAAACATTAAACAATACTATTCAATAAGCCGTAATCTCCCAAACAATAACCCTATTTTAGAGACGGTGTCACATAAGACTTACTGTTACAAATGCAAATTCTAGTATAAAACCGTCTCACGTGTAAACTTATCATGACATGGACTCCTTACAAATGGCTTTTCAAACATTTTCTCATGACTAATGAGTGATATTTAGCATGATATTTTAATACAAATGTGACTAGCAATTTATCAACTAATGACTTCTATGAAAGTCACTCCTGTATTCACAAAAAGTCACCACTAATGGTGACATGGCTCCTTACAAGTGACTTTTTACACATTTCCTCATCACTAATGAGTGATATTAGCATGACATTTTAATACGGACATGACTAATAATTTATCACGTGACGACTTCTATGGTGAGACGGTCGCACATAAGACTTATTATACAAAACATTACCGTTAGTTTCGAGCTGGCTTTGAGCTGATTGATCAAAAACGGCACAGTAAACGACCGAATCATCAAAGTTGTAACAGCAATCGAAGCCCACCTACAAAAACACACAAAATCCAACATCAGAAACCCTAAACTCCTTCAAAATCAGCAACAACTAAACCCTAATTCGACATAATCCCTCACCAATTCAACCCCGTAAACGAATGAACTGCATCAATCACATGCTGTAGAAAAGCAACAGGGTACGCAGAATCCGCAGCAGCAGTCGCAACTTCATTCACAACAGCAGCCTGTGAAGCAATCGCCTCCATTGGAGCATCTCCAATAACCCCAGAAACATCACTCAAATACTCAGCTTTCTCCGATCCTTCTCCAATGGAGGTCGACATGTATCTATGAAACTGCCCACAGTTTCCATACCCAGGAAAAATCAACCTCCTCTGAGCAAATCCGAAAGAATTACTCCCATAAGAACTAAACGACCTTCTTTGGGGTACAAAATCGTCGATTTGATTCCTGTTTGGTTGATTTTGAGTGCTATCTTCTTTGTGGTCATGAGCTATGTAGCCGAAACTAGGGTTGAATCGTCTGGCAAGAAGGGTAGCTCGAGTGCAAATGCTACGCCTGTAAGCCATCTAGATCGAAATCTAGATCGAAATCAGATCGAAAAGATTGGAAAATTCATGTATTATTTCCTGAAAATTGACGATGAAAGGAGAAAAGTTAGTGCAATTCGGATTATGTGAAGCAACAAACAGGGGGAAAACCCGGAAAAGGGTGAATCTGGTAGGGTTTAGGGTTTAAGGGTTGAGGAAGAAAGAGGGAGTATGCATACCGTACCGTTGGAGGGTTTGGAATTAAGAGAGAATGGTTTTGAGGAGGAAAGTGAAAAGTGTAACCCCAGATTTGATAATCGAAGCCTGAAACGCCGGCAACGATGAGAGAGTGGCTCGCTGTGAGGGTGTGCCTGGTCTGCAACTGTGAGCCAACCAGGTTTGGCGGCGACCTTTTTCTTTTATTTTCTCTTTTTTCCTCTGTTCCCTCTCAATTTTTAAAAAAGAAAAACAAAAATATCTTAGAGAGCTTTTGGTAGGAATCTCAGGGAAATTTTTCTCGGGAAAAATTTTTCATGGGAAATGGAAAGATTTCCCCGGGAAAAATTTCCCTTAGGGCTCCCTAAGGGAAATTTTTCCTAGGAAAATGAAAGAAATGGTGGGCCCACCGTAATATTTTTCCCGAGGTCAATCTACTCCCAAACATGGGGAAAATAAGTCAACTCAGAAAAATTGACCATTTTCCCGGGATATTTGACCAACCAAACGCACCCTTAAGGAGTCCTCACAAGAACGGGTGGGCATAACCGGTTAACCGCATTTTCGATTAATCACTTTTGCGGTTTCTAGATTTTGTTAACTTAAACCTAAACCACTTTATGCGGTTAACAGCAAATCGATTAACCGCAAGTGGAACTTTGAAACTAAAACCATCGGTTAACCATATTGATAACATGGTTAACCCCCGGTTTTTGAAGATTTAAAGCAATAATTACAGAAAAGATAACATTCTAGTTTGAATTTTACATTTTGCTACTAAAGTAATCAAAACTGGTAGCCGTGGTTAACCGCTTCACGAAAATGCAAAACTAACATAAACCGGTTAAACCAATTTGGGTAATCTAAATCGCATTTTTTCGAAAATCCCAAATGGCTAACTGGTTTCCCCAATTTGGTTTTCACGGTTAGGTTTTCGGTTTTGGTTTTTCACGACCACCCTTACCAACAAGTCACAATCAAGGGTGAACGATTCTGAAACCGAAATTTGTCAACAAATAAAGGTAAGGTTCCTAAAATTTAGGAATCTGTCCTAACAAATAACAATAAAGTTGTTAGTTTTAGCATAGGACATCGAAAACAGTTCACCCTTATAATAATCTCTGTGAAAAGGTATATAATTGAGAGAGAAGAATTTGTGAAAATGGAATTTGATTATTATTCCATCATAATATCTGCATGCTACATAGATACAATTATATATATGTGTGTGTGCGCATGCGCAGAAGGTACAAGGGGATACAAACATAATAACATACACCATAACTGACTGCCTAGTAAGTTTTTGCCCGATTGTATCCGGCTAATCCATAGCTAATGTATATAATATTCCACACCATGGGCAGGTCTGGCCTTCTACATCACACTCCAGACATTCATCTAGTCTAGAAAGAAATGTTTCATCCAAATAGTAAAATTGATGGTGGATAAGGTAGAAAGTGGAGTACTTGCTATCCAGGCAAGTACTTCTTGGTATAACTTTTAGACAATTGTTGAGGTCCTTGAGGATGTAAAATACCGAGCTTGTAAATTGGAATTGTGACATATTTGTACCGATGATAATGGAATTGTGTAGGTCAGCCAGAAAATTATTCTGCCTGAATATTTGATTCAGCTCAATATAAAAAATATTGAGTACAGTCATAAATTTTTCATTCGAATTTCAACATTTATCAATTTGACTGAAAATTTTAAGAGACATCGGATCAACTTTTCACCGATCGTCGATTAATGAAAATTTTTTAAAATTATACTAAACTATAATTTATATGGATCAAAATTAAAATGCATCACTTGAATTGTCTCACTCTTTACCAGAAATTTAAAAGATACAGGCTCCCTTACAATTGAGCAATATGAAACATTAGTATCCTGATATTATTAAAATCACACCACACGTAAAGAAGTTTTACCCTTTTATCATTTTAATTAAGTAATCTAATATTATTAAAACAACGAAAATACTCATAATTATCTTTATTGGTTCCTCATTCTTCACTTGTGTACTTGTATCCTCCAGTTCTGCATTAATTAATTTACCCTGCACAAGATGATCACAGTAATTAAATAATGCTTAATATTGTTCAACATTCTGGGAATATATAGCATTATTAGGGTATTTACTGGAAGGGTAAGATGGGCCATAAAACGGGCTTAAGCCCAAACCAACCCATGTCAAACTCAAACTTTGATTGTGCCTACCAAAGAATAAGGCCCCGTGTTGTTATGCGGTAGGTTGCGGTGCGGTACCACACCGTACCGCTTTTTTTTTATTTTCCACCAGACTTCACCATACCACACCATAATCATTACTAATATATCTTTTTATTTTTCTCTCTCATTACTTTTATCCTCTACTTTTCACATTCTCTCTTAACCTACCACAATTTTCACAACTCACCACATTTTTTTTCGAATTCCATCGCACCACACCATTACCACGCTGCAACCAACTGTACAAAAGAACGGGCCTAAGATAACAAACTTAGTTAAGCTTGGTTGGGAGATTAGTAAGCCCATGGCTTAGCTCATTGAACCCATAAATTCAAGGGTTCAAAGAGAAAGCAAAATCTAGATATATTTCTGCTATGATAATCTTAGCTAGATGTTGCTTCTTGTTTCCCCCAAAAGGGCTTTTCGGTATGCCGAAATTAGCATTTTCACGCACTTTCATGCATGAGGGAAGATTCTCTATATTTAAACCTCTCACCTCACATTAAGGAATATAGCGGGGTTAGTTGTTGTTGCTTGTTTGTTGTTTCCATTTTGTATTGTTGTAGGGTAAACTATTTACATTCTAGCGATCGTTCTTCTTATCGTTATACTTTGTCTTTTGTCATTTTTTGTCATTTTCTATTTTTCGAATTAATAACAATCAAGAAAAGATCAAACAAAAAAAAAAAGACAAAGGAGAACATACTTAGAACAATTAAAGTGGTTGGTAACAGGAGGTAGCTTAAAGTTAACCCCACAAAGTCCAGGCAATCTAGCCACAGTAGTCCCATTCAAAGGGCCATCAAGGTAGGGTATGACAGACACCAGACACCCACAAAGTCCTTGTCTATCACTCTTTGTCCTCCCAAAATGCCTATACACATACTGAGCCCCTTGACAACACGACTTCGACGGACCACCATTAGCCTTAGAACTCCCACCCAAGAAAGACAGACATGGGCTCAACTCCTGAACCACGACGTTGCACGACACAGCTGCCTCGATAGGGTTCGGGTTGCTCGAGATCGTGAGGAAAAGGGCGACGAAAAGTAGGGCGAGACGGGCCATTTTGGAGTCTGGTTTCGAGGGTTTTGGAGGGGTTTTAGGGGGGTTTTGGTTTGGATGTAAAATGGGTTTGTGTGATGAGGATTTTATAGTGGATGGATGGAAGGAGTTGGGGACATGAAAGTTTTGTGGGGGTGTGATTAAGGGTGATAGTTGAGGTTTTCATGCTGGTTTTTGACAATTTTTGTGGGGTTTTACAGTGTTCACACATTTGTGTCTCAGTGGAAAATGCAGCAGAAGAGAAGCAGGAAGTAAGGGAACAGAAGGTTGGAGCAAATCTAACTGAGGAAATTTTTCATGGCAAAAATTACCTGGGAAAGAGTATTTTACAGTGTTTGGTTATAGCTGCAAATTTCCTCGGAAAAATGTTAGAAATATCCAAATGAAGCATGTTTTTTAATTTCGTAGGAATTTTTTCATGGCAAAAATTACCTGGGAAAGAGTATTTTGGAAATTTTTGCACTTTAAATTCCATTTTCTACCGTGAAATTTTTTTTTCCCTTACCCCAATTGTAAACTTGTGGGCCCCACTAAAGATGTTTCCCATAGACAAATGAGTACCAAACATGGGAACGTTAGTCAATTGTGGAAAGTTGACCAATTTCCCAATGGTTTTCATTCAACCAAACACACTCCAAGGGGTTATTGTTTTTTTTAAAAAAAAGAACATCAATATTAATTGTAAAATTAATCATAAATTTATCAATATTGTTACAAAATTCATCCGCACATACAAATTCATCAATTTGTTGTAAAGATTTATTAAAATAAACTGACAATTCAAATTACATGGGACTTCATATACCCACAAGAATAGATGACAAAGAGGAATTCATTTACTTACAAGAACACAAGACAAACAAGAGGAACAACAATAACAAACAAATGGTACATTACCTGGGTAGACTATGGGAGCAGATAATGAGACAGGTGTATTTACTGACTGTTTATTTCACTGATATCTCCAGATATGGTAAATATGAAGCTCAATAAAATTTTGTCAAGTTTGGGTAAATTGAAGATCCAAAATTTCCCGAACTTGTCAAAATTTACCCGATGTCACATTTACCATACCTGGACTTAACACCGAAATAAACAGATCCCAATCTTCAACAACTGAAAGCTGTGTGGTTCAATGAATACTTTTACAATGTTGTATCAGTCAAAAATCAAAATTTTACAGCCCCCTGCCCCCCAAAAAAACCCACCTATGTACAAATACTGATTATCATGGCTGACTTTCTGAATAACGATCAAGCCTAAATATCCTTTTAGTAAACCCGAAATGCTTCTTCTGAATTCCTCTGACAGGATGAATGATGTGTATCATACAACTTGAACCCGGTCAAGAATCGACATTGCTCGGTCCGACAACATGGATCGCAGTAAAATATGAACAGAGTTACTTCTGGGCAACTAAGGTTACGGTCCATTTTCGGATGATTTTTGAGGCGATTTTCTACACAATGGACAAGTAGCATTCATCCTAAGCCACTCATCGATGCACTCCGCATGAAAACAGTGGTTGCAGTCCGGTATAGCTCTCAACGCCTCCTTGGGCTGATACTCTGACAAGCATATAGGACATGTCCCGTCACTGAGCCCCGGGACCCGCTTACTCTCCCCTAACACGATCATCGGGTACGAGTCTATCGTGGGCCCGTCAAGGCCCAATGTCAAAATGATTGGTTGCGGGGTGATTGTTGATGAGGACTCGGTATTTGCGCGGCTTTGGCCTGTGGTGTGCATGTAGGCTTTGACCTTGATGCTCAGGTAGAAAATGAAGGCTGTCATGAAGAGAAGCCCCGGTACCCCGATTCCTAGGATTAACCCGTATTTGGCACTCCTTGGAATACCTGTAATAAAACGAAGAATGAGTTGATTATTGCTGCTTTTTTCATCGTTTTGCATTATAGAGAGTTCGGTTGGTAAATTTCCCCTGGAAAATTTGTTAACTTTCCCAAATTGGCCGAATTTTTTTATGTCTGGTTGTGTTTAATGGATGGGGGAGATTTCGACGCGTGGCACATTATTTCACACTCAAACTCGGGATTTTTTTGGCGGGTGAGATAGGGAAAATTGGAAAAACGAATCCTGAGTTGATTTTTACTCCTTTTTTTTCAATCTTTGCAATTATGGAGCATTTAGTTGGTAAATTTCCCCTGGAAAATTGGCCTACTTCCCAAAGTGATCAAATTTCCCTATGTTTGGTTGTGCTTAATGGATGGGAAATTTTGGCACAGGGTCCATTATTAAGGAAGCATACAAATTAGAAGCTATGTCCGATATACCACCAAAGTACGGGTTTTCGATCTCACAATTGTGATTAAGGAAGCATACAAATTAAAACAGGGACATAATCATCCTACTGTTGACTTCTACTTCAAAATCATCAAGCAAGAAGACCAATGCACCATGTTTGGATATTTGTGACAGGACAAGAGGAAAAACTCAAGTGAACCAAACAAGGAGAAGATTGTAAGAATGTAACCTACTTCAACAAACAAACAGGTAGTAAAAGACATAGGCCTAGTTCTGAACAAGATAAGATGATATAGGATATGTCAACATTTGGGACTCAATTAGATAGCAAACATAGATTAAAAAAGGTCTAATCTGAGGACTTTACTTCCATCCCAAAAAAAAAAAAAAAAAGAATTCTGTGCCTCTGGGGTACATTGGTTGACAAGTCAACATCTCACACCTAATAAAGGACAAGTGTGTGTGTATTATATCTTCATGAATATTGAATGTAAGAGGAGTTTAGCATTTGAACTCCATCAACATCAACCTTATCTCAGCACTCTACCAATAACCTCAACTAACTCTGTTGTCTACTGTAGTATGCAAAATGCATCCGCAAATCTCACTTTCCTATGACATGACCAAACGAAATTTTCAGAAAATACCTATTCGTAATTCTACAAGTACAGAGGGAAAGGTTTAGTACAGACTACATTCAGACGATTGGTAAAAAAGAATCGTCACAAAGGTTTGGAATAAGTTCCGTCAAAATACGGTAAAAAGAACAGGCTCTTATGTGATGGATCGGTGATGATATATTGGACCCTAGTATCGATGCAGCTTTGCACGTCGTTACCAACTTTGAAACAATAGTAAGCTGCCATGCTATTTATTTCCGGTACGTAATTGATTCTTAAGGAGAGTAAGGGAAGAACTTGCTTTCACCATATGAAAGTTGGACGGATATTCACTAAAGCTCTAAAACAACTTCATATTGAATTCTACTATGTTAGATGTGAAACACGATATTACCTAATTTGCTCAAATATTAAGACAACGTCAAACATGAATAGACAGCAAAAGATTGAGACCTATGCCCTTTCCCCTATATATTTTCATGCTGAAAAATAATCCACCTAATTGTGCTATCTTTCCACGGCATATAACTGTCTTTTTCTTCTTTTTCTTCCCCTCTTTTTGATCAAAATTAGTGCAAACCAACTCAAATGCCGGTTTTACTTGGCAATTTTCATCTAACAGAGACTTGACAACAAATAACTGCCTTTCGGCATACGATAATTCAAATAGCAACCAGATATTCTTTAACTGACAAGCATTATATCCCTATTTCTTACGTATAATCAACCTCAACTATACAAGCAGCGTAATAAGCCATGTCTTTTTCAAGTACACTTGGAAGGAAAACATGTCTAGTGACTTGTTTTGCACAAAATACACAACCACCCTAGTCTAAAACCTCGGTTTTGTACCACATCAACAAATACATAGACCCAAGTACAAAGCACAAGTGGTGTTAAAGGATCATAAAAGGGGAAAAGCCATAAAATCATAGGGTATGTGTAGCATGCATCTACATCAAATACAAGCTATTCAAAGCAAAGTAGTTCAAAGCAAATCCAAGGCTAATTTCTTAACATAAGGCTAACTCCGACATCTAAAGTTCAAGTATAAGTAGTAATTCAATCCCATTTTAAGTTGTCATTCAAGCTGAAGCCAAACACTTCTAGCATCCACACTAAGCTCCGTACACTTCACAATGTTGATTTTTCCTTATAGAAATGATAAATCGGTGATTAAATTTTTAACCATAGTTTAAGCCTTTGATCAAGATTCGCTCCTTATCAAAAACTCATTTACTAATCAACATGAAACTAAACGCTTTGGATCTCACTTCCCACCGTGAAAATCTTTTCCATTCTCTCTCCCCGCCGTGGGCAGATCTACCTTGTTCTTAGGGGTGTCCATGGCCACCCCTAACCCAAAAAATAAAATAAAATATACTATACTTTGGAGTAAAAATTATTTATTGTATGGTTATCGGATGAATATGATAATGTGATGGACACCCCTAATCCCAAGGCCTAGATCCGCCACTGCTCCCCGCCGAACTATTTTCCAATGATCATTGTAAAGTTATGGACTCTACCTAAAACAATTGGTCAACTTGGGAATGTTTAATTACCAGAAACAAAACACACTCTTATAGTCTGACATGTAAAGTTTGACAGTAAGTGGATACGAATAAAAACTTATGAAAAGTTCCCGTAATTCACCAGAAGTTATCAAAAACTACCGAACCTTACCATTTCTATCAAAAATAACATTTAACACACGAACCAAATACCATCGAATTTATCACAAATAATATTTACCATTTACCATCAAGATTCAAGCGGCCCTAAGTTCATACTACTTTCATTGCAGTGTAAGTCGCAATAAATCCTCCGTCCGTTCCATATTAATTGTCCCGAGAGGCCGAGACGTCATTAATTTCTCAACATATAAAATGTTACCATCATTAGATTAACGAAAAGTACTATCATACGAATATATGTAACTTTTTGATGAAATATACTATGAATTCTTAGTCAAAATCGGCATTTTGGACAATTAATTCTTAGTCAAAAACGGCATTTTGGACAATTAGTATGGAACAGATGCAGTAATAACCAAAGGCAAAGAGAATGACTCACCACCACCACCTCCATCGTCAAAAAAGCACCCAACCTCAAGACCCGAATCATTGACAAACCCGCACGACCCGCCCCGAACAACACAGTCCCCACAACCCGGCACATCCCAGCTCAACTGCAGCAAAACCCGACCCATATCCGCCGGGTACAACCCGTACGCCAACCCCCTCCACCAAAACGGAGCCACAATCCTCCTCACCACCTCACACTTCCTCCCCACCAACTCCCTCTCCGCCTTCTCCTCCGACGTCACAACCACCGTAAAACCCCCTCCTCCGCCGCCGCTCATGCACCCCACCGCCGACGAACCCGCCGGAAGTCTATCCGGGTCGACCCGGCCCGAACAGTTCAGAAAAGAATACTCCGCACTGTCCGGGCCGGGTCTGTACGGGGAGGATGAGAAATTTAGGTTTAGGTTTAGGTCGAGGTCGAGGATCCGTTTGGGGAGGCAGCCATTCGGGTCGGATGCCCAGAGGATCTGGTCGAAGTAATCGATTGCTTGGACTTTGAAGTATGACGAGGAGGAGGAGGGGGAAGTGGAGTTTGATCGGAGATGGAGGAAGGTTTCGCCATGGGAGGAGCAAGCAAGGTCGAAGCGAGGGTATCCGCAGCGTTTGGATTGGTTTCGGGCGACCCGGAAGGGGAAACGGATCTGGTGGCGGTTGCAGTAGAATGGGCGGCAGATTCCGGCGGATTCTGTGTGGGGGATGATGGTGATGATGATGATGGTGAAGATGAAGATGATGATGAAGAGAATATTCATGCTCTGTGTGTGTGTATGTGGGAGTGTCGTCTGGATTTTGGGAATTGAGAATTGATGGATGGATTGTTTGATGATGAATGTTTGTGTGGATGGTGGGATGATGTGGTTTTAATTGGATTTGATTTTGATTTGATTCTGAGCAGGGAATTTTGGTGGGGTTTAAGTGTTGAAGAAGGTATTCTGATTAATGGAGATTAGTAGAGGGTTTAGAAAATAGAAAGAGGTGGGATTATATTATGTATGTGTCCGAAGAAGAATCTTTGTTGGGACTCTGTCTGACTCTGACTTGACTACTTGGCTCCACTGGTAAACATCATCGATAGACTTGGATGGCAAGTCTGTGAAGGTAAAACTTATTTAAAGTTATTAAAATTTATCGAAATTTATTAAAATTTATCATATTTTAACAAAATATTTAGCATACAAAACAAAAAATATTTAGCATAACAATTTGCCACATTTCCCAAAAAATATGTTCCAACTAATTTAGAAAGTTGTCAGAAGTTTGATGTTCATATTAAGGACACTACTTAATATTCTCTTATAGTGTTCAAAAATCGTTTTCTAATGCGAATTGGACACAAATGTCTATGGTAACATTAGATCACCTTTTTTTTTTTATAGTTATCATTCTGGTAGACCATTTTATGTTTTTTCCACAATGCAAAATTAGTGTTTAGGGCACTCTAACAAAAGCAAGTCTATCCCTTCTAAATTTGGGTCTTTGCTGTAACGTCTTTAGATTTATGATCACCAGATTATCAATAATTACCTCATAATCCAATGATTAGCGCAGCGGATTAAAGAACTTGAGAGAATTATCGTCGTCCCTATATAAAGGACCAGGCTAAAAGAACCATACAAGACTCAAAACACTTCACACACATAGGTAATTTAAATAAATAACATACTAAGCTGATGACGGTCGTTGCTCCGTTCGAGTCCTGCAAAAACACAAGTTAAGTTGAAATGAAATGCGCTATTTGGTTAATTAATTTCATTACTTAATTTAATTACATTGGGTTATAATCGGGTTATTACAGTTATTATCTTTAATGGTCCCTTGCTTTGTGATCATCGGTCTAAGCCTCCGTATGCGCATACCCGGACCGATCGGGAGATCCGGATGGGTTGACACTAGGTCAGGTATTTACTGTGGGAGTGCTTAATGGCACAATTAACAATGAGTTGGGGTCATAATTATGTGATAAAACAAGTAAACCTTACTCATTCACATTACAATTATTAAGCTTACTCACTTAAACTCAAGTAAAAGAGTTTGGGTAAAGTACATGTAATATGCGTACCTTAACAGATTAACCGTAAATAAAGCGACTTGAAAAGCTTGAGTCGACTCGAACAGGGAGCAACAACGACCTCTTGGACCGCACTAGAGATAAGAACACTAAATTGAATTAACTTGGATTATTGATAAGGATGAAGTCTCCTAATAACTTAATGAAGTTTACTACTAATTAAAATATTTGAGAAATTTTCTGGACTTTGCAGTAAATTTGCGGAAGACATGTTTATTGTTGTTCATTGTTGTTTATCGTTTTATGATTTTACTGTTCTATTGTTTGCAAGATGAATTGAAATGCGCGGTATAAAATGAATTGCCTAATTTTATTTTATTGTATAGGGGTATGCGTGTTGAGTTTCGACTCATTTGCAAAATTATTTTATGTTTTGTTTTATGTGGTGCCCCAATGCTGATACACATGTACTGAAAAGAAGTGTGATTAGTTTGGGAAGCAAGAGGTCTCATTTATTCTAAAGTTATATGGTTTAATTACTTTTAGTATTTATCACTGTGTATCGTTGTGATTACCTATTTGGAAGTTGGTTGTAATGTTTCTTACGTTGGTTATGAAAATTTTTAATTCAAGGCTGTAATGTAATTCTTTTTTGTGAGTATGTGTCATGTTAGAGTATGATTTGAGGGTTTTTCATTGTATCGGTGTTCGTTTTGATGGTTTATAAGCCTTGTCCATAATGACGGACGACAGTAATGCCTTCGGATTGTATTTCCGTTGCGCTAATCATTGGGTTATGAAGTGTTTAGTAATAATCCGGTGTTATGAATCTGGGGGTGTTACATTTGCCAATAAAAAACAAAAGATACAAACTCATGAACATCCAAAAGCTAGTTGCCTGAATATTTTCTACCTTTATGCTTGAGTCATGGTCTACTACCCCATGTATAATAAAGTTGTGCAAATCTACAAAGACAAAACATTGACCTCCATTATGCACACGTGATGACAGTACCGAGTTGCACAGGTAAAAACCAAGAGCTATACCACAAATTCAATGAGTAACCCATCTATCTCTCATTGCACACGTGATGGCAGTACCGAGTTGCACAGGTAAAAGCCAAGAGCTATACCACAAATTCAATGAGTCACCCGTCTATCTCTCATTTTGTTTCTCATTTGGCACTTCAAATATCATATTGATCTTTCTCCACTGTTTCCACGAGCCAAACCTTATCACATTCTTTATGACTCTCAAATATACATATTAGGCATTCTTGATCAACAATGGGTCTTCTATAATGTACACATTATGTATTCCTTATCTCCTTAATGTCGTTAAACCATTATCTATCAACAAAGCTTCTAGTTATATCTCTTCCCGAATATCCATGACTTGTACAACTGTTTGATTAAAAATGATTAGATTACCTTCCACAAGGCTTTTAGCACTCATGTGCCCATGAGACCCTCCATCAAGCATAACCCTGTTTGTTGGTTTCATTACACACATTACGGATCATAATCAAAGCTATAAACGATTGGGAAAACATAGCTCACACAGACAAATTTTAATGTACTCTCAAGTTGAAAAACACATAGATTTGTCAAAGTCAAGCCTTGCCATATATTTATAAGTCTTTTTCCATTCCTTATAAAAACATGTCTTTTGTCAACAATTTTACTGTCTCATGTATCATAAAAAAAACTCTTAATTTCATCAAAGTCTTAACTAATAAAACATATTTTGATATATCTTTTACTATATAATAAAACATTCCATAGCAATCGATAGTTAAAACTCATTATCTGTATTAAAAAAACAATAAACCCTAGAACAAACTTGATAAAATAGTTACGTTTACGTATACACAAATACAAAATACAGGGAGGGGTTTTGTTCTATTAATCCAACAGAATTGGGAGGGAAATGAATCGAAGTTTCCATCCCACAAATCCTCTTTTGCAACAAAAATCTGGCGGGAAATGTCCTCATAGTCCTTCTATGCAGTCTCTCCACTATAAAGCCCTAGCTTTGCTTCCTCTCCCCTCTTTTTACTCTCTCTCCCTCTCTCTCTAATTAGGTAGAAATTCTAGGGTTTAATCGGCGACTTGAAATCATCAACACAGTGAGTGTTTCAGTTGAATTTCGAGGTGAAAATGGATGATGTGTTTGACGATGAGAAGGATAAGCAGTCATGTACTCTCGACGAGTACCTTGATGATCTCGAAGAACGCGAGCTGGTATGTTTCGTTTTTAGTTTTCATTCAGTATCATTTTTAGGGTTTTGCCATTGCTTTAGCGTCGATTTTTGGGTTATTGTGCGGTTTAATCGGGAACTACAGAGTGTTTATCATTGGAGTTGATGGAGGATTTTTGCTGGTCTCAATTTTGTTTATCTATGGTGAAATTGAATGTTGATGTTTGGTTGTGTTATTACTAAGTGCGTACCCGGGGAAGCTAATTTTAGGTTATTGTAGGAGAAAATTGATTGTTTATGATTTAATTGTTTGCCGCTAATTTTGCGTGAACATGGACCACAATCTTACTATTGGTCACATAGATTGAAAGTGTTTGATCTTATTTTAGGGTTTCGGAAATCTGGTAAGTTGGTTTGCACAAGAAGTTTGGTTCAGTAAAATTGATCTGTCTCAGCAGACTCGCCTAAATCTTCGTTTATGTGTTTCAAGTATGTACTCAGATTGTACAAACTAGATTGTGAAAGTGAATTTGTATAGTATATAGGTACCTTTTGTCTGTTTCTCCTTGGTCGTTAGTGGATTTATCTGGACTAGACACCAGATTTGAATAGAGATTTATGCTAATGTTGCTTCAGATGCAAATAAGGGACCTCATTCTTGGTGTATAGTTGTAGTTTTAGTCATTCACTGAGTTGTTTTTCGTATAGGTTGTCTGTGAATTTACATGGATCCCTTTATCACACATTGGCTTTACAACTTGGATCCAATTCATGCTTTCTGTCTGGTTACCACCACCCAGCAACTTACTTCTATCAAAATCTTCCTGCATGTCAATGTTTTGTGTCTCTGTGGTGCTTTTACATGGCCCACATACCACAGTACTTGTAACTACATATGTCTATGTAGTTTTGTTGTTGGCTGTTGGATTCAACCCATTGATTTCATTAGGGTTTCTCCGGTCTGAGCTTCTCTGGAAAACCTGGCGTTGAAATCTATCTATGTTTTCGTAATCTAAGTTGCTTCCCTCTCTCTCAAACATGTTTGAACTAGCTGCTGTTTCTCATTTGCAGAATTCTGCTGTATCCAGGACACTATGCTCTTCATAAATGGTTTTGTTGCTTACAAACATTATATGTTCTGTCTCTGTGATGAGTTTGTCTTAATTGTAGGAAGCTGAGATGGTTCTGGGTGGTGATGATGGTGATGAGTGTACATATCTTAAAGGTTACATGAAAAGGCAAGCCATCTTCTCATGCCTGACATGCACACCTGAAGGGAATGCTGGAGTTTGTACTGCATGCAGCATGTCTTGCCATGAAGGACATGAGGTAATGTTCTTCCATAGTCTCCTTATGAAAATGGAAATCTTGTCAGTGCAGTTTTTGATAGACTGTCTGCCTATCTGAGTTTTCCTTTTGGGTAGTCTGGAAAAAATGTCGCAGAACATGTATGATTAAAAGTAATTAGTGTTGGAAGCTAGCAATGTAAAAAGTTTCCCCAAAGAAGTAGCTTCTCATGAGTTGGTAATAGGAATTGCGATATGAATGGAATACTTATGTGTTTTAGAGGGGAGGTTCTTAGAGCTTCCTGTCAAAATTAAGTAGCATGTCTTTGAATGACTCTGGGTAGAGTCATGAACTTTTTATTAACAGGGTGAAAATAATTAAGCAATTGTACATACGATGGAGACACACCCCATATGGGAGTTTGTTAGATGTGAGAATTGGGTTTAGTTATAGAGAGACTACATAATAGTTAACGTTTATTTTGGTATTAAAATATGAAATAGTTGGATTATTGATTTCCTTTACTTTCTTACACAATCTATTTCCAGTTTGCATCATCTAGAACTTGTGAGTGCAATACTGCAGTCCTTGTAAAGTATTACCCATGGCCCAAGGCATAACTTGCATTCATAGCTGAGAGTAGAGGGAGGAATGTTTCCTGTTCTTCTAACTCCGTCTTTAACCTTTGCCTATCTCGGTTCACTTTGCTGTTCTCCAACTGGCTGTATGAGGAAATAAAAGTAAAGCCTATACGATACCAATAATGAATGAAATTAACTTGAATAACTTAATTTTAGAGCAAGGGTAGTTGAGTTCTCATTCCAACAACAGATATAGTTACATAATCATGAAAACTAAAAAAGACAACAATGATAGCAACAGTCACAACTCAATACCACCTAGTTTGGCAAGGTGGGTTCGACATTTGTGGAGTTTGGTGAGATTTGTTTATGGATGACCTTACCCATGCAAACACTTTTGCATGTAGATAAAGGAACCCATTACTTTTAGATTTGACTACATGCGGGCACCGTGCTGTGGATGAGGTCTAACTCAATAGCCTCTTCAGGGGGTTAGGCACCCACTTCGGGTCAATGTCGAGCTAGGAGGTGTCGTGTTCTTTTTATGTGGGAATTTACCTCAATTATCAAGTTTTCTAATGTGAAAGTTGGGTGTTTATTATTGTTTATTTCATTTAACTGTTCAATTTATCCAGAAACTAAACTAAATTCAAGAATCATGACTTAGAAGAAAATAAAAACACAAGAAAAGAACTGAGGCTGGCTCTGGACAGTTGTCCAGGACATTTGGCCTGAGGTAGGTGCCTTGGCTGCGATTCTGGGCAACATGTCAGAGTTGGCCACTCCCGGCTTCTGTCCCCTAGTTGAGGCCGCTTGACCGGCTTGGTTTCTGTCTCGGGAAGCAAACCCTCCCTCTCCCCCTCTCTTTGTGTGTCCCCATCTGTGTGTGTGCGCGTTTGTGACAGTGTGTGTGTGTGTGTGTGTGTGTGTGTGTGTGTGTTTGTGTCTCTATGTGGTCATTCCACATGAATTATTATTGCTTTTGTGTTACCAACGCTTTAGGCAAATAAGTTCTATAGGTGGAAATGCAAATGTTTGAGCATGGGTGTTGGACATTGTATTGTTTATTTTGTTACTTATGATGGATCCCATATTAGCTGATTGAAACAACAATAACAACTAACTCACAGGGGAAACACATTTGGGGTAGATGTATGCAACCTTCCCCCCTGAACCGATGTTCATGAAGATGCTGATTTCTACGGACTCAAAAAGCCTTTTGGAAAACCACTTTGAAAATCAATTTAGAAAAAAAAAAATGGAAACCCAAAAGGAAAGCCCTTGGAAACAAAAAGAAGGCCCAAGAAAATTAGATGCTTGCATAATTGATGCAGACCTATGTGTTCTATGTAGTCGAGGAAGAAGTAAACGTACCTGGGCACCATTCTCAAAAGGAAACGCTTGTCATAAACGAAGTCAAAGTACCTTTCGTTATAGCAAAACTCACCCTACCTCCTTAATGCTAGCCCTCCAGACTCCCCTGTCCAATGTCATGTCACAATCTAAGAAGTTCATGGCATTATCGGCTATGGCATAATCTTAGAACTTCTTGGCATTATAGCTTTATCAGAAGTTGTTCGGATGAAAAACACTTCATCTTTTTAGCTGGTAGTATGGTTTCTTATGACTTCCTATTCTTCTTGCCATTGATGCGCTCATGCTGGATTAGAAATCTATCAGAAGGCCTATGAATGATGTGAAAAGGAGGGTCTAATATTGAGTGTATATAAATTCAATACCTTGTACAGTTTCTGCTGTTGTTATAATCTTTTCTGGTGAGTCCCAGCTGAATAACATTCTTCTATCATGCTCTTACATATGTTACTTGGTGCATCAGGTTTTGGAGCTGTGGACCAAGAGAAACTTCAGGTGTGACTGTGGAAATTCTAAGTTTGGAGAATTCATCTGCAAGCTCCAGCCAAACAAGGAAATAGAAAATGTGGAGAATGCATACAATCATAACTTCAAAGGCACATATTGTACCTGTGATCGCCCATACCCTGATCCAGATGTTGAAGAGGAGGAAGAGATGTTGCAGTGCTGTATATGTGAAGACTGGTTTCATAGAGAACATCTCGGCCTTGAGACATCTGAAAAGGTTTTTTTTTTTCTTCTCTTTTCCCAGCTTATCTATTGCAATGCTTCAACTTTCAAACCCTAGATTTCATTTAGCTCGTTTATGGCGTGCTTGATACATTGGAACGTCTATTTCAGATCCCGGTGGATGAGGAAGGAGAGCCACTGTTTGATGAGCTTATATGCCAGGGCTGTTCAGCAACTTGCTCATTCTTGACCCTTTATCCTCAGCATATCTTTGTTGCCCCCAAGAAGCACAGTGAAACAGTAACCGATGTGAAAGGGAAAGGAATTGCGGAAGAGTCCGCATCCGACCACGCCAGCTCTGGCAAGGTTGAGGATTCTAGCTGTGTCCTCCCAAAGCCAAGTGATACTATTGCAGATGTCGGGTCTGAAAAAGTCACCGATGTCAAGGAAGTGGCTTCTTCTGAAGCATCTGACAAAGATTTGAGCCTGAGTAAGTGCAGTCAGTTGGGTATCGATCTTACCACTGCAATGGCAGTTCTGGAGAGTAACAAGGCTATGTTCCTCACAAAGAACTGGAGAGACATGCTGTGTCGGTGTGAGAATTGCTCCAATTTCTACAACCAGAAGGGTTTGCCTTTCCTGCTGGACAAGGAAGAGACAATTGCAGAGTATGAGAAAAGGGCGAAGCAAAGGAGGGAAGAAAGGTTGCAGCAACAGGAGGGTGCCACACTAAACATGCTCAATAATCTTGGTCATGTAGAAAAAGTGGAGATCATGAGTGGCATTGCTGACATGAAAACCGAGATGGAGACTTTCTTTGTATGTCCATTCTATTCCCTGCTATTATGTGGTCCGGACGATGTTTAATTTTTCAAATTTCTGACGTAAAATTGAGCGTATTTTTCCTTTCATTTGCAGGCAAGCCGTGATACATCAAAGGCGGTCACATCTGCTGAAATTTACCAACTCTTTGACAATCTCAACAAGAAACGCCGTCGCCAAATGTGAGCTGCACTGTCATCTCCATAAGACTGGTCTTAACTTATGCCTTAGTCTTTGTTACATAACCTTGGGTAATCAGAGGACCGGAACATGGTTTTAGGTGGCTAGGTCTTTGCTTCATTTCAATGTTTTTTTTTATCCCCCTAGTTGCTGCTTCTTATGTCGTGTATATGAATGGCGTGCGTATGTTTTCCTGTTACTCATAAAATTTCAGCTGTGAATTCTAGTTCACCCTGACCTTTTATGCTGCATAAGATGGTCTGAGATTGAACTTGAAACTGATTGCTAGCTAATATGCTCAGGCATTATTGTTGTTTGCCTAGTGGATTTTTGGTGTTTTCAGGTTGTTGTTTAGGACTTTCTAGGCAAATGGTATTTAGGTTCACATGAAGTTGCTAGAAATTGAATTACAGACTTAAGACCATGAAGTATCATGGTCCAGAACGGACCTAAAGGCAGAATTTCTAGCAGAAAAATCTTAGCCCATAAAAACACCCAAACATAACACAAAAAATCCCAAGCCCGGATGACAATACTTTGTGGTCTTGAAACTACAATCTAAGAGCTGTTTTAGTCTGAGTGATGCCTGTTAAGATTGTCTACAACTAAATCTCGTTGGACTTGTATATGTGGTGTGGGAAGTGTTGTGGTATTTGTTTCATCGCTTTTCAAGTAGTGTTCACAAAAGCGATGGGCTCTATATATTGGGTCATGACATTTTTTGGTATTGGTATAGTTATAAATCCTCGACAGAACATGTCCCAGTCCTATACGGCAGGAGCTTATTTTGAGGGCATGTTTTTTTTTTCTTTCCGATTATTGAGAGCCAAAAGACTTAAAAGTTTAAAAACAACAGCGGACAACAAACAAAACTGCTGCTAACAATCACCTTCAAAAAAGGATACAACCAAACAGCTAAATAAAGTAAACACAGCAAGTATTTTCGCGATCACCACAACCAAAAGAAATCTCCACTTTTTAAAACACGATGCAAGATCAGTAACTTCAACTTGATGGGAATCAGTAACTTCAGTATTTTGAAGGCATGTTACATTAGGGTATTTGTGAGAAGGTAGGGAATCGGTAGGCGTTAACTGGGTATATTATGTGAACGTTCAGATTTTATTTTATCCTTTTTTTTAATTGCTCTGCCTATGCCCCTTACCGCCCACCACCACCTATGTTAGCACCAACACCACTACCGATTTTGATACTCAATTTTGTTGGGGGGTTTGGAAGCTGTAAAATAAAGTATTCATGAATGGTTAAACACTAGTCAATAAATTCTACATTTAAAACTACTACTAAAATTTGTGTCACTAAAACTTTTCGAAAAAACAACTTCTAAAATGTTATTGTAAAGAAATAGAAACTTGACCAAAAACACTCTGAGTGTCATAATATGTTAAGACTTGAAAAGTTAAGAATGATAAATATTTAGAAAAACAGAGGGAGTACTATGTTGTGCTTAGATTCTATAGTCTAGACTTGGATGGTATGAACTTAGGAGTGTACAATGTATTCTATCGGTCTAAAGGGAATATGACTGTTTAAGCAATGTGGTGGAATGAGATCAGAATTATGTGAAAAGGAGTTTTATATATTACCTTTGGTGGAAACATTTGAAATTAACTATAATATTAAAACATGTCCTTTTAAGGCCCTGTTCTTTTCTGCGGTATTTTGCGGTCTGGTGTGGTGAGGTGTGGTAGAATTGTGGTGGGTGTGGTGGAATTGTGGTAGGTTATTGGTATGTGGGGTAGGTGAAGAGAGACACTGTAAAAAGTAGAGGAGAAAAGTGAGGAAAGAGAAAAGTGAGGAGAGAGAAAAGTAATGATTTGTGGTAAAGTGTGGTGAGTTGTGGCAAACTGCGGTATGTTATGGTACTGCAGTTTGCCAACCGCAGAAAAGAACATAGCCTAAGTTTTAACTATTTGACGAGCTATTGTAAAAGCTACTGTCGTTTTTGACTACTGAAGACCTGTTTTGTTAATGAGTTCACAATTCCTCTCTTCATTCCTCACGTTTTTGTGAATATCATTTACTCTATAATAAAAATGGCAACCACTTTTTTGTGTTTTGCACGGTAAAAGTAGTGAGAAGTTTTTGTGTTTTGCACGGTCAGAGGCTGAGAGCTTTTGCTCCCCACAACAATTATTTAACTAAGTGCCATATGTCCAATTTTTTCGGCGCCACCTGTTTCTTCCCTGTGAGTTTGTGATTATCATAACTCAACTGTTTATACTCTCCCTGTTCATATACTCGGAAACACGGTTGGAATTGGAACCCTGTGCAATTTTCTTCTACATATCTTCATGTTCTGCTATGCAGAAGTTTTATTTTTTGCAATTCACCCGTTGTCCATGTTTTTTTTTTTCTTCACAATTTATAAAAGATTACTCTAAAGCATGGAGGAGGCCATCTTCTCTACCGCAGCACCATTGTCCATCATCATTTCATTTTCTTTGTTCTTCGCAAGCACCATGGTTAAGTCCCTTAATATTGATTTAGTGTTGGATACTTTTTAATCCCAGCCAGGTCCCTACACTTGTTCCTACAATTTAGCTTCATCAATTAAGAGCAAGTTTTCAATTTAAAGCTTTCATTTTGTTTGATGGAGGATTTTATATCTTTAGGCAAATTACGAACAATACCACCCAAGAACAACCCAGAAAGGAAGTAGGACACGATGGCGGCGGCCACGGTGGCGCCGGGAATTATCACCACCACCACTGGCAGCAGCAACAGATGATGATCATGATGGGCGGCAGCGGGAGGTCGGTGAGCTGCGACTATTGCGGGAACCAAATCTGTGATTTAAGTATCAATTATATCACAGGTAAATTAATACTTAAAACATTATATAATTGACTACTCCTGTAATTGGAAGTGGAGTAGTAGTCAATTATATCACATCTGTGATTTAAGTATCCCTGATGTTGGTTTAGTTGATTTTGAGCATTAGTAAGGTTAATTTGAGTTGGGTTGAAATTTTGAGCATTATTAAAATTATGGTTGGATTGGAATCATGATGCTAAAGAAAGCTGCAATTATGGAGGGTCTCTAATGGTGTGGGTACAATGCTCCTGACTGAGTCATGAGAAGAAGGAAAAGGGAAGAGCTGTTGGAGGAAGATGGAAGAGGTAAATTGTTGGAAAAAAGTTTTTTTTTTTCAACTTAAAAAGAGGTAAATTATGTAGAATCAACTTTAAGGACATAATTTACCATGTAGAAGTAAACAATAAACATTGTAAGTAAATAACAAGAAAAAAATATTTATACTTGGATAAAATTCAAAAATTGGAAAGTGAGAAATATTTAAGATTTTTAAAATTTAACAAGTTTCTAAAGAATATAAATTCTTAAAATTTGATTTACATTAAAATAAGACATAATATTAGAAAATGAAGTAGTACTTAAAGACAATAAAAGTTCAATCACAAGGTAGGAAACGAAACAGATCACAAGTTGTATTATAAATACACTTAAATTTAAAATCTTACTCCCTCCCTTTTTTATTTGTCATTCACATTTTTCAGTGTCAATCTTTAATCAATAATTTCTAATATAATTTTTTTAAAAAATAAAATATTATATATTTTTATAATTATTTTTTATTATAAATCTAATGACTTCAATTTTATACGATTAATCATTATACAATTTAAAGATATTAATAATCAAATTTTTTAACACAATTTCTTATACGATAAATCATTATACAAGTTTAGAATAGTCATAATATTATTATGTTGTTGTAAACATTTTTACTTAAATCAAATGAGATCAGGTCTGCTAAACACTATGATAATTTTATTATAATATTAATTTTTTATTATATTTACTTAGATTATTTATTTTTTAAAAAAATAAATTATATTAATTTTCTTCAAAGACAAGAATTAAAATTTTAAAAAAATAATAATCAAGGCCCGTCCAAAGGACGGGCATTTTTGCTAGTATATATAAAAAGCATGCCCTCAGATGTGAAACAAAAGATGATATTTTGATATCAATGCTATGGATGTGCATACATAGATTAACATGTATGCTTAAGCATATTACTATTACAAATATTATTCCTGGATTATGTAATCCAGGTGATGAATGTGTAAAACACAACTTGGACGACATGTTCTGCTGCTCGTTTCTACTTGTCTCTTGGGTGCACTTTTTGCAAGTTAAGGGTGTGTTTGGATGATCAAAGATCCTCGGGAAATAAATTATTTTTCCAAGTTGAATTGTTTTATTATATTTGAATGTATGTTAATCTTGAAAAAAGCTTTATCGGACTTACGATTTCCTATATTTTTCTGGGGAGGAAAATTTTTTCTAAGAAATCTTTCCCTAGAATTTCTTAATAAACGCAACCTGATTGATATTCTTCATTTTTCCCCTTTAGACTTTTATTTTTGTTTCTCTGAAAGTGTTTGTCTTTGTGGTAATCATTTGTTTGGTGCTTATATGTACTAAAAGGAAAAACTTGAATAACATGCTTATTTTGAGTTTCTCTCTGAGGGAACATTTTGAAAGTTCAAAACTTCAAAGTATATGTGTTTCATTTTTCCCTGAAAATAAGTTTAGCTTGAATTTCATTATGATTTTCAAAAAGTTTGAAAATAATTAGCCAATCATGTGAATTGCATCTTATTTATATATAGTTGGATATTAGCAAGCCATGAATAAAGTCAATAATAGTGCCACTTCTGACTTCTTTGTGTTGGCAAGATTTTCATTTGGACTTTTTACTTAATTAACTAACTGTTGCAACCTAGAGTTTGGTACACACAAAAAGTCTGGAGCTTTCAAGGGACACATGTCACCTCTAAGGACATGTTTGGAGAGAAAAATGGAATGGAATAAGGGTGAGATAGGTATCCAATTCCTTTTCTTGGTGTTTGGTGAAACATTTATGGAATGGGATTGGGAAACCCTCAGGTTTCTAATCCCCATCAAAAGAGTGGAATTAGAACCCTCCCATATATGGGGAGTATCAAAAGGTGGAATTAGAACCCTTGCCTTATTCCATTCCCTTCTCTCACCAAATACTTTTTATTTGGAGTCAAATTCCATTCCCAACCCTCTAAATATCTAATTCCATACCCATTCCATTCCATTTTTCTCTCCAAACATGCCCTAAAATCTATGGTCGATTTGTAATTTGTCTGGCCCTATGCCTTTTGAGGAAGACAATTCATAGAGTCTTGGATATTAGCTATGAACGATTGTATAAATGAAGATTTTTGTTATTAATGGAGGGAGAATAAATTACGCCTTTTAGTTGTGGATGTATCCATCTAATACTCCTACCGTCATATTATAGTTGTAGAAAGGAGATGGTGTAAGAAAAAATCTACTTTTAACCTTTTATTTAATTTGTCTTTTTCTTATTTTTTAGACTTTTTCTAATAACATCTTGATATATCTGGAGTATTTTATAATAATATCTTTTTAAATTATTTAGGTTTTTCTTGGAGAATTTTTCTAGCACTTCTCTTCAAAAATTTTCAAATTATTCATTATTTTTAACAGAAGACATGTTTTGTTAATGGGTTCACAGTTCCAGTCTTCATTCCTCACGTTTTGGTGAATAAAAAAAGCATGCCTTCAGATGTGAAACAAAAGATTTACGCATACAATAGACTAATATATATGCTTAACCATATTACTCTTTACAAATATTATACCTCCTGCAGTGTAAAAATTATGAAATCGAGGTGATGAATGTAAAACACAACTTGGACGACATGTCCTGCTGCTAGCTTCTACTTATCTCATGGGTGGTTGGGTGCATCTTTTTTGCAAGCTAATTGGTATTGTTTGGCATTGGCAAAAATTTGGTTTCGTATTGAATTCAGATAAGTCAATGTCAAAATTCGAATGAGAAATTGATATTCAGACCTAATTTTTCAGGGTCGGACAATTCAGACGAAACTAAATATGGGTCGAAATCAGGTTTAGATAATAGAAAAATGGGAAATATTGTGTCCAAATATTTGATCATTGTCAAAAATTAAACGAAAATTCTATGACCAAATCTGATTTTTTTCATATTGGATAAACTCAGGTATTTGAATCAGATAATATTTTGTCAGCACTAATATGGTTATATGGTTCATTTCATCAAAAGTGTTTCGGTCTTTTGTGGCAATCATTTATTTGGTGCTTATATGTAAAGGTAACAACTCGATTGGCTTGCTTATTTTCAGTCTCTCTCGGGGGAACATTAGGAAAGTTCAAATTATACTTCCTCCGTTCCATATTAATTGTTATAATTTTGACTTTTTGATTGATAATTTCTTGCATAATATGTTATTAACAATTGCAATATTATACTTATGTGATAGTATTTTTTCGTTATGAATCTAATGATAGTAATTTTATATAGCAATTCATTGTATATATTGAGAAATTTAAGGTCAAATTTTTTGGAATTTGACTGCACAATTTTCAAAGACGACAGTTAATATGGAACGGAGGGAGTATGTAATTCATTTTCCCCTAAAAATAAGTTTAGCTTGAATTTCTTTATGATTTTTCAAAAAATTTGAAAATAGGTACCTGATAGTGTGAATTGCATCTTATCTATAGATCCTTGGATATTAGCTATGAACAAAGTCAATAATAGCACCACTTCTTTGTGTGGGCAAGATTTTAAATCAAACTTTTCTTTTTTCTACTCATTTAGACTTTTCTGCTAATTAATGCCCAATTTTTTCCTTAACCAAAGGTTGTTGCCGTGACAATTAACATGACCCGAATTAACTGTTGCGACTAGAGTTTGGTACTCACAAAAAGTCTAAAGCTTTATTATCCAAAAAAAAAAAAAGTCTAAAGCTTTCAACGGCATAAATTATACTCATTTTTTAACGTAATGAATTTGTGTAAAATTTTGATAAATTTTAAAAGTATCAATGAATTTTATAATATTTTTTTGATAATTCACGCTTCGAAAAAATAAAAAAAGTAATAATTTTACGAAATAGTTAAGAAAACACCAACACCAACCACATAACTAAATAAAAAAATTCAAAGTGAAAATCACAACCTAGTAGCTAGAAATGACATCAAAACTATTTCTTTAAATTTGACTTTTTCTCTTTGAATTTTGCAATAATGTTAGATAAACTTATGATAAATTTTATAAAAATACTGATGAACCTTTTTTTTTTTTTTTAAGATTTAACATTTTGGTGAATTTAGATAGATATTTCAAAGTGTTTTATACAACAATGGTTTTAATGGACACTTGTCACCTCTAAAATATATGGCCCATTTGTAATATTTAGGTCTTATATAACAGTCATCAACCGAATATTAAGTGGAGAAATGAGTGGACTAAACTTCACCTTATAGTAGTATTATACTACTTTTATCATGTTAGGACCAAAAAAGTGATGGTGTAAATGGTCAAAAAGAAAAAAAAAAAAAGGAAGGAAAAAGGGCATTCAATATGGTTGAAAAATTAGGCAAATGTCTCTTCTTCCTACCTAAACTTGGGTGACTGTCTCCTATGTGTATTTCATTAAAGATTGAGATTTTGTGCTTATGATCTTCTGAAAGTGATCGATGTGGCCTCCTATGTCTCCTCCTTTCATTTATGTTTCACAGTTTAGGAGATGGCAGTTATTGGGTTCACTATTGCATATGTTATGTAGGCCTTTTCTATAACAATTTATATTATAGCTGCAATAACTTTAGGCCTTTGTTTAGAAGAAATTTATGCAAAGGAGATTGTGGTGCATTACTTGTAATTGTTGGCATTTATGGATTAGAATTAAGGAGTTCAAACACAAGGGGCCCCTTAAAAGGATGCTACTCCTCCAAGGTCGTTGAAATCGATATCTTAGTTAGGATTGATGGGGTAGTTAGAATCGGGTTGTAGAATCAGATTGTAGATCGTAAGATTCTGATACATTAGGTAAATCGCAAAAAAAGTTCTATAATAATCAAAATCTTAATAAATATTCCTAAAGTGAATCAATTTGTTAATAGGGCAAGACACCCAAAGACTTCTATCATTTTCGATTTATAAGTAAAAGAGATTGGTTTTGAATGCGGAAGTAGAAATTGTGCCAAACAAGGATATTTTTTATAAAATAGTTTCCAACTTTATAGAAACTAAAATCAACTCCCAAATCTCCTAGAAGTTGAAGCTACATTTTGTAGCTTTTCATTTCTAACTTCTTGGGAGCTACTAAAAAAATAAGGAAACAAAAAAACTTCCACAAATATCTTTGAACCTTCCTATATATTAATGAAAATATATTTTCATGTTTTTATTTTTAAGTTATTTCTAATTTTTTCGCGAGGATGTTTTATTTTCTTGTAACAATTGATTTTAAATTTTCATAATTTTCAATATAAAATAGGTAATGTTTGATAATAAGATTTTATTACTCATATAAAGTTACATTTGATTATTTTATATAAATTACATAAATTTTTTGGAAAAGAACTACTATATGTATTTTTAAAAATATAAAAAATTAAATCATATAACCTGATAAATTAAATGTGTATTATAAATTGTGAAAAATGAAAAAAAATATAAAGAATCTAATTAATACTTAATTTATGGGGTTTTAAAGTAGCAAAAATAAGTATATATAAGTGGTCAAACACTAATTAATAATTTCTATTTTTATGAAGCACTTTTACAATATGTATTACCAAACACCAAAAGCTTTTGGGAGAAACAGTTTCTGTAAAACTGTTACTAAAAAGTCATTCTGAAGAAGTAGTAGCTTAACCAAACACACCCTTATATTCTTTAAGAACTTTCTATGATTGTGATTTGTAAGTAAAAGAGATTGGTTCTAATGTGGAAGTTATATATATTCTTCAAGAACTTTCAATGATTGTGATTATTTCATGTTCAAATGAGACCATTGCGTGATAATTTATTGTATGATGATATATTTGGTTAGTAGTTACGATTACTTCGCAAGTTGTGCAAATTTCTGTTGGACATAATTGTTAAATAATGTGTGGGGTGAAATATCTCGCTGTAAATCTCAAAAATCTGTCTTTAATAATGCATGAGATAGAGGGGTGATATTTGAGAGCAATTCTTACACCCATGGATAAAATGGAAAGAAGACCTAAAAGTGTCGTAAAATAATATTGAAGTTACATCAGGCTAGACCATAACCTGTCAATGAAAAATGAAAGGCAAAAGATGATGCTAAACAAAATAAGGGTAGATAGTGTACCGTAAAGAAATGTCTCTGTTTTATGTATTGCCCAATTTATAATTCAGATAAGCTTGATAAATTTACATGTATAGCGCCAATTCTGCTTTCCTTTGTTCCATCCAGTAGTTTTACAGCTTACTTAGATTGTATTGATTATTTATCATTAATTTGAACAGAGTTTTACACTATTGGTGTTCACTTTAACTTGATTGTGTTGATTGATTCTTGAACAATCATGACACTACTACTTCTATAGTTATATGTGATGAACTGATGATGGGCCATAGATTATAGTATAGGTGGGGCTTAAAATTAACCACTAATAGATCTTGTGTGTTAATTTATGTTATCTCATGTTTTTCCTGTAAGTGTAAGGCTTGGGTAAACTACTTAAATTCTCTCGACTCATTATTTGATAAATTTCCTAAATTTGTTTGAACTTCAAGTTATTGATTGTTATTAGAAAATTATTTTATTTCCTAATTATATTTATGTCAGTTTTCTAATTGTAATAGTATTTTAGAACCTAATTAATTGTATTTGGAGTGAAAGTCAAGCTAAATTTATAAGATGTTTATCCCTATAAATAGATGTCTTTATTCATCTTGTGTGACGATGTGGCCGATGTGAGAACCTTCAAAACTCCCCGTGAGGGAGTACGATGTTATTTTCACATCTTTTAAATTTTACCTATTGTAATATCTCCATTTCTACTGGTGGATACTGATTGTCGCCCATGATTTTTTTCCCCCAAATTTGGATTTCCACACAAAAAAAATGTCTCCCTCTTGTATCTTTGTTCTTGTCTCTCTATTATTATCATCAATGCCATAATCATCCTATATTTTCTTCTGCTGCATATATTGCTCTATTTTACACTCTAACAAATGTCCAACAATCGGCAACGCATATCTAAATAAATGGATAAATATTTGCTCGCAAAAAATTAAGATGAACAATAAAATTGAAAATTGTGACCTAGTAGGGCACCTATTATTTCGATAAATCGACCGTGAATCATCTAAATAGGCTATAGTCTATACCAACCATGCACCGAAAATGCTAGTATGCATGTACCCAGCTACATTTGCGTCATGCAATCGTCATATTGGCGTCAAAACTACAGCACATAAATTAATTAGATTTGCAAGGTTGATAGACACACAATAATTAATTAAATCTTCTATCAAAATTTTTTAAAATTCAATCGAAAAATAAATAGAAAAAAAAAACTCAATGAGTTAGTACCGGGTAGCTGTCGGTGCATGTGTTTGGCAGTTGTGCAATTACACGGCGATTAAATAAGGACAAGGACAAATAGTCCAATTTTATTTATTTAAATTCTAATTCCTTTTTTGGCTTTAATTTAAGAAATATATTTGATAATTAGTTTTTAAAATGGCAAGAAAATAACCAAAGTTAGATAATTATTTGGTGGAATCAAACCTTAATGATGAGAGTAACATGGGTTGGTTCCTGATCTTCCGGTTGAGTAGTTGAGATTACAATATTCAAACCAAATAAATAATGCCAATGACAATAGAACTTATTAATTTGTGAATTTTTATTCTTGATTTTTAGCATACACTAATTAGTATTTCAAAGCTCAAAATATATAAATTGTCCCCCTAAATTTAAATTTGGATGGTGAACTTGACAAATGAAGTACTAACTTTTTTTTTTCAAAGATTATTTATTGCTTGGGTAAGAGTTTGCAAAACAACCATTGTCAAGCAAAACAGTCATGTAAATAAATAAATTTTCTTTGTAGCAATATCTTCATCATCACAAATGACACCCAATTTACACCCAACCTTTGCCGCTCTGCTAATAACAATAAAATTCATTAATTTACGAATTTTTATCTACAATATTTACCATACACTAATTATTTTGAAGTTCAAAATATACAAATGTGTTCCTAAATTTAAATTGGATGGTGAACTTGGCAAATAAGTTAGTTGAGAAAAAAAAATATATGTATACTAATTGTTTTGCATATTATTTTTTTGATGTAAATAAATTATTTTATAGTTACTCTTGAAAAAAATACTACTTCTATTCTGATCTGACTTTTTATTTAATTTTTTATTTTTTTATTATCTATTATTTTATAATTTCAGCAATATAGAATTACCAACTTTTTTTAAATTTTACTCATAATATTTATCAAATGAACCCTAAAAGTTAATTTTAATTAAGAACATCTAATAACCTTTTCACTACCTCAGTTTTTTTTTTTTATAATATTGATTTTCCCCTACTTTTAAAAGCTATTTTAAAAGAAACGGAGGGAGTATTTGAGTGATTTGTTAAATTATTGATTGAGGTTAGGTAAGTCTAATGATTTTATTGACAAAAGAATTCCAATTTGGAAAATTCAATTTGTTTGGATCGAAAGATCTAAGATCCTCCTTGGATTACTTACCAATATAATCAAATTATTGTCCTTTGGAATAGTACCTTTCATTTATGCTGCCTAATTTTTCCTGAGATTAGTGTTATGGAATTTTTAAATGAATCAATGTATTTAATTTGGAAAATTCACACATTATTTTTGTTTTTATATCATGTTTCAAAAGATAAAAGATCAATATAGGTAAGAATTAACTTTGGAGATTACAATATTATTGTATTCATTGTACATTCCATAAGATATGTTAACCCTTTCATCAAATTATTCATCCTTTTTCCTAAATTTTTTTGTCACAAAATTTTTGTCTCATTTACAATCCTAACAACTGGAATTCCTTTTCTACTCCTAATTAATAAATTCACTTATCACTTTTTACAATTTCAACAAAATTATCTTCAATTAAAGTAGAGATAGTTTGAGTAAATTACAAACTTTTTACCTCAATTTCCAATATGCACTTCTTTTCTCAAGTTAGATAAATGGACAAATATAATGGGATGGAAGTAGTATTGTTTATGTGTGGACCATGTTGACGGCGCATCTATATATTTAATTGTCGAATGTGTGCCCTCACACCTCTTCCCGCCCCCATTCCTACAAGCTCATGGTTTAGTCGATATGCACCGTTGATTTCAAATGATACAACATTTCAGCCGTTGGATCTTCATCAAAGCTTATTTTCTTTTAGAAAATTCATTATAGTTAATATATAGATAACTACAAGCAGTTTTGTTGATAGTAATCGCAAAGCGGTTTCCCCAGTAATTTCTTCATTTGATGACTTTAATTGATGTTTAAATGCAAATTATCGAAAATAATGACTTAAACATCACAATTTTTCCTCTTGAGCATATATATATTTTCTTTTTGAATATTTTTATCATCTTTATTCTTTTCAATTAGGCAAATCCTACATAGACAATAGTCAACTTCTAATTGATTAATTAGTCTTCACATAATATCCCCCTCACAGCTTGTCTTAATTAATTCCCGACACCACACGGTATTCCTTGATTAGTTGATTATTAATATCATATCACTAACTATTACAATATATATTTTTTGACAGAATATAATCCTTATTATAATCCTAAGATTAATCCTAATTTTATAATCATAATAACTCATTAAAAACTACTATTTCTCTTGTAAAATAGTCAAGCAACTCGGGCCAGCAACAAAAGTGCAAAAGGACAACGCCCGTGAAAATGTGTCATTTTTCTACGTACATTAAAAACCCATCAATAATTCTTCAATTATGGACCCTCAACCAACTTTTTTTTTTATATATATATACCCCCTTTACTTTTTCCCCTCCACTAAATACCTCATCTTCCACTAATACTCCCAAACAAACCCTTACATTTTCATTCATCCAAACAACAAGAAGAAGAATTTTTCCTCTGAAAACATGGGAAATTGCATAGAGAGTTGCAGAGATAATACTCAAGGAGCAGAAGAGATTATAGAGAAAGTTGTTTATGAAGAAAAAAACCCTCAAAATGTGAAGGGTAATATTATTGGAGGAGGTAAAAAGAGTGGTAAAAATGATGGGGTAAGAGTGAAAATGGTGCTTACAAAAGAAGAGTTACAATGGCTAATGCTGCAATTAAGCAACAGAGGAGCTGCTAATGATGGTGTTAATGATGGTGTTAATCATAGTAATAAAAGGATAGAAGATGTTTTGGTTGAGATAGAGAGAGCAAGAAAGAGGGTATTTGCTCATCAAAGTTGGAAGCCTTCTCTTGATACTATTTCTGAGGTGCCTGAGTTTCAAGAAATGCATAGATAGTTTTATGTGTAAAATAGGTAGATTAAGATAGTAATTAGATGGTTAGATAGAGGATTAAGTAGGTTCACCTTGTTTAATTTTCTACTTAATTTCTTTTTTGGGATTTTCTTGGCATTTTGTGTTTTTTTGATAATCTGAAGTTGACTACTTCTAGATTCTCTTAGATCCCGTGGAAGCAAAATCTTAAGTCTATTCACAGTCCAGTGAATAAGTCTTAAGAGGAGACTGGTTGATCCTTGACTCCTAGCTACCCAAGTGATCTCTCATCTTGTGCAAGTGACCGTGTTACCCCATATTTCCAACAGAACTCACATTAGAAGTACTTGTTATCGTTGGTGATGGTTGGATTGGAAGTTTTTGGAAGTTGTAGGCTTTTTTTTTTATGGTTGTTTTGGATAATCAAGCTATGTAAATAGTTTATTAGATCAATGAAGCTAAGTGGATGATCTCCTTTTTTTGGTTCTTTTGATGAGTGAACAAGAGAAATAGTTTTACCTTTTTTTCAACTTTCTTGTAGTTAGGATTGCTTGCAATTTGTTTTTTTCTTGATAATCTCAAGTTGCCTATTTCTAGATCTTCGTGGAAGCGAGACTCATTTTAAGAGCAGTTGTGATTGATGATGCTTGGAAGTACGTTTTCGGGAGTTGTTTTGGTTTGGATAATCAAGTTATGTGAACAGTTTATAAGATGAAGTACATCGATTTCCTTTATAAAGTTTATTGCTTACGATTGAGTTGATAACTCTTTAGTTTAATGCACATTTCAACTGGCTATGCAAAAAAACTAATTTAAGATCATTCAGGAAGCACTTTACGTACGCATGGGGTTCAAATTTGATATTGTCCTAAGTGTATCAATCTATGATGTTAATGCTAGTGTCATTGACAATGATATTCAGAGTTAGAACATTCACAAACTGTTGAGAAATCTTAATTATAAAACCTATTGTGTTTTTTTCATCTTAGCAAATGAAGCTTTAACCAAGATTTGATGATAACATTTGTTAGTTCAAGTGGGCAAGATTTCTGGCTAGTTTAACTGCATGCATTTCCTCTCAAGGGGACAAAAAAAAGGTAAAAAAGATTAAAAAAGACTGCTGTTTAGTAATTAATTAAGGAGTTGGTAAGGAAACTAACGCCGGTAATGAAGGGGGCAGATGACAAAAGATGATTGATTACTCCCTCTATTTCATATTGGTTGTAACTTATTGATTATCGTAGTATTTAATATCGCTTTTTGATTGATAAATATTTATATTATTTTATTATTGATTGCAATATTATACTTCTCAATATCGGTCACTTCATAAGTTCAATGCAATATTACTAACAATTTTTTTTTAATTAACCTCTTACTTTTATAATTTCTAACACAATTATATAATTAAATAGAAACTTAACTCTTACTTTTACTATTTCCAATACAATTATCATTCTCAATATTATTTTCTTAAAATCTTACCAAAACTCCAAAGTGACAATTATTAAGCAATGGAGGGAGTAGTATTTTTCATCACGAATCTAATGGTAGTAATTTTATATAACAAGTCATTGTATATTGTTAGAGAAAAGTGAGTAGCAAGGTAACAGCGGAAGCGAATAATAGAATCGAAAACGAGATGACGGATATTACGACAAAATTTAGGAACAAAAAATAAGCGATAAAATCAAACACCAGAATTACGTGGGAAACCGAAGAACTCGGAGAAAAACCCACGGACGGCGACAGCCAGAAAATAATCCACTATGAGAAAGGAGGAGTACAACCTGATCACTATCACATGGTGTGATGCGATCCACAAAGGAGATTACAATAACAATCTCTCAACACTCAACTCACAATCTCTCAGGATACACTGGAGAAAATATTGGTGAGACCTCTTTCTCTCTCAATATTTTCTCTCTCTCTAGCTCTCTGTGTTTTCTGATATCTTTTGGAGAAACATGCACTATTTATAGGAGAACTCCCTATAACCTAACTTGACTCCCACTCCAAATAGATTTAGAATCTAATACAATTAGGAAACCCAACACAATAAGGAAACCTAAATAATATCCTAATACAATTAGGAAACAAATAATTGTGAGATCAAGAGATTTGGTGCTTTTAGGACACTTTCCTAACAAACTCCACCTTGGACTAAAAATCAACGAATCATCGGTCCAGATAAACATCTTGACTGTCGCCATCAACACGCCCCTCCGCAGGGCGTGGCCCCGCAGGGCTCTCACATGTTTAGAACACCAACTAAGTCCAAACAATGTTCGAACTTAGCTATAGATAGAGGCTTGGTTAACATGTCTGCAGGATTATCAGAAGTATGAACCTTCTTCACCACGATCTCTCCTGCAGCAACTGTATCTCTGATGAAGTGATACCTGACGCTTATATGCTTGGTCTTCGAATGATAAGTGTCATTCATTGTCAGATGTATAGCACTCTGACTGTCTGAATAAACCACAGTCTCGCCTTGTGGTACTCCAAGCTCCATGACCAATCCTCTCAACCAGATGGCCTCCTTCACTCCTTCCGTTGCAGCAATATATTCAGCCTCTGTAGTAGACAAGGCTGCTATAGATTGAAGTGAAGCTTTCCAAGATATTGCTCCTCCACACATGACGAACACATACCCTGAAATTGAGCGTCTCCTATCCAGATCTCCACCATAATCAACATCAACATAACCTGCAACATCAGACGTTGCAGCACTACCTCTATCATACAGGATGCCCTTCTCCAAAGTACCATTCACATAGGGAAGGATCCACTTCACTCCTTCCCAATGCTCCTTCCCTGGATTCTGCATATATCTACTCACCACACTAACTGCGTGGGACAGGTCAGGTCTAGAACACACCATAGCATACATCAAACTACCAATTGCACTAGCATAGGGAATATTAGACATCCTCCTTACCTCCAAATCAGATTTAGGGCTTCACTGCATAACTTGAAGTGCGGCTAAAGGAGTCAAAGCGCTCTAGATTTCTCATGTTGAACTGGCCCAACACCTTCTCCATATTTCTTCCGAGACAGAACAACTTCCCCGCTTTCTATCCCTTTGGATCTCCATACCCAAAATCTTCTTCGCTCCCGAGGTCGCTCATCTCAAACTCTGGTTGAGTTGAGATTTCACTTCTTTATTAGTGACATGTCCCCTGAGGCAATCAACATATCATCCACATACAATAATAAATAAATGAAAGACCTTTCTTCAAATTGCTCGTAGTACACACAATTATCATAGTGACTTCTTGTGTACTCGCCTCTACCATAAAGGTATCAAACCTTTGTACCACCGCCTAGGTGCCTGCTTAAGTCCATACAAGGACTTCCTTAATCAGATAATTGCCTCGCTTACCAAGAACGATGAAACCCTCCGTCGCCTCATATATTTCCTCCTCCAACTCGCCATGGAGGAAAGCTGTCTTGACATCAAGTTGCTCCAACTCCAAATCAAATAGAGCAACAAAGGCAAGCAAAATGCGGATCGACGTATGCCTCACGACTGGCGAGAATACTTCGTTGTAGTCGATTCCTTCTTTCTAGTTGCAACCCCTTACCACTAATCTGGCCTTCCACCTTGCACTTTCTACACCAGGGATACCTTCCTTTCTCTTGTACACCCACTCATAGAAGAGCTCGTCGCCTTTAGGCAACTCACATAGCTCCCATGTATGATTTTTCCGCACTCTCCATCTCCTCTTGCAGCTCCTATCCACCTGAGGCATTCTGACAAGAGATGACCTCCGATAGGTAGAAGGTTCGACCTTCGAGTCTCCTCCGCAACACTCAGCGCATAAGCAATCATAGCATCATCTTCTTCAGTATATCGCACTGGTCTCCTGATCTCCCTCCTAGGACGATCTCTAGCAATGCATGGTTGTTCCTCCACCTGAGGAACATTCGTCTCAATCTTAGGCTCATCAACCTAAGTTGGTTCAGGAGCATCGATGGTTGCTCCTCGATCAGGTTCCAGACTCCACCTCGAGCTCGCTCCACCTCGAACACCATTCTTCCTGCATCCTTCTCCTGATTTCCTGCATCATCAGAAGTACCGGTAGATTCCATTCCAGATAACATAGCAGTTTCATTAAAGGTTACATCTCTAGACTGAATAACTTTCATCAAATCAGGACACCACATTCTATATCCCTTAGACTTAGACCCGTAACCTAGAAACATGCATTTAATGATACAGAGACAGCTTCCCATCATTCACATAGACATATACAGGACATCCAAAAATTCTCAAATTAGAATAATTAACTAGATTACCTGTCCATACTTCCTCTGGAATCTGGTATTCGTTAGAGGCATGAGGTGATCTGCTCACAGTAGTGCAGTAGATATCACCTCGCGTAACGATTTGTTCTTCCAAAGCCTTGCATTCGAGAGCATGCAGCGGGCTTTCTCCAAGAGTGTCCTGTTGATTCTCTCGGCTACCCCGTTTTGCTGAGGCTTACCCACCAAGGTTCGATGCCTCGCAATCCCATGCCTCCTCGCAGAAATCGTAATCAACAAACTCCAACCCATTGTCAGTCTTGAGTTTCTTGATTTTCCTGCCTATCTGGTTCTCCACCAAAGCTTTGAACTTCTTGAAATATGAGAATGCCTCATTCTTGTCGCAGAAATAAACCCAAGTCTTCCTCGAGAAGTCATCCACGAATGTCAACATGTAGCGCTTGCCACCCGGTGATGACACTCTAGCAGACCCCACAACTGAATGAATGTAATCAAGGATCCTCTGTTGTATGTTTAGCCCTTGAAAAGCTAACCCTCTTCTGCTTTCCGTAGACACGTGATCGCAAAACTCCAACTCACGATCTTTGCGCTTCAAGGTATCCCTTCTTGCTCAACATTGACATTCTCTTCTCGCCCGCCTAGTCTCATGTGCCACAGTTTTGTCTTTGTCGGACTCATCAAGATTTAGGATCGCCACGCAGATCCTGCCATCAGAGACCCTCGCAGATGTATAGATCGCCTTCCCGATTCCCTTCATAAGAACCATGGAACCCCGCACACTTTCAAAACACCATCTTCTCCTTTGTACTGTGAGCCGTTAGCTTCAAGAGTACCCAAAGAAATTAAATTTCGAGTCATGTTAGGATATGACGAACCTCCTTGAGAGTTCTAACGATGCCATCATGAGTCTTGATTTTGATGCTACCGATTCCTGCAACTTGCAGCCGTGTCGTTACCATGACTACGACCCGGTGTCAACACTCTCATAAGACTCGAACCGGTCCTATGAGGACACATATGATAGGTGCACCTGTTCAAGAACCCACTCATCTCTAGCTATCCTACTCGATGTGGTAGCCAAGGCATCATCCAGAACTACAAACCCATCACCATCCGGACTCTACGCAGTTTGAGGTACTGTGTTTGGTGTGATTATCCTTACCCTCCCGCTCGGTCTCTCTGCTTTGCCCAATGCCTCTCTATATGCCCCATCTTACTACAGAGTTACACTTCTTATTCTTGTGAGGATTCCTAGACTTTGAACGGTGTTTAGACCTCCTCTAGACCCGCTTCCTTACGCTCGATTTCTACCCCTTACAACCATAGCATCACCACCCTGGTCATCACCATCGGTATCAAGTTTCTTCTTAGACAGTAAACTAGCCTTTACTTCACTAAGGTTAAGGTCACCACGATTCCCATACAACATGATTTCCTTAAATTGTTTATGTGATGCAGGTAGGGACAGAATTAAATGAAAAGCCTTATCCTCATCAGTGTGTTTTATATCCATTGATTCCAATTCAGTAATAATAGAATCAAATTCACTAAGATGTGCCTGAATAGAAGTACCTTGGGACATCTTCAACCTGTAGAATTTCTCCTTCATTCGGTACTTGTTTGCACGACTCTTCGACATGTACAGCTCTTCCAGCTTGGTCCAGAGCACCCGAGGTTTCTCGATATGCATCACCTCTCTCTGAATGTGCTCTGCCAAGCACAGCTGAATCCCTGCCAGAGTCTTATCTTCAAGCTTCTTCCACTCCTCGAGTCGATTCCCTGATATCCTTCCGAGTTTTTGGAATTCATCATCGCCATTGTCGATCGATCTTCGTGTCGATATCAATCACATCCCATAACCCGTGCTAAATCAGGACCGCCTTCATCTGCAGTCTCCACATAGTAAAACTCCTCGTTCCATCAAATTTTGGAATATCACACTTCATGATTGAAGCCATCTCCACCTTGCTCTGATACCACTTGTTAGAGAAAAGTGAGTAGCAAGGTAACAGCAGAAGCGAATAATAGAATCGAAACGAGATGACGGATATTACGACAAAATTTAGGAACGAAAAATAAGAGATAAAATCAAACACTGCAATTATGGGAAACCAAGAACTCGGAGAAAAACCCACTGACGGCGACAAACGTAAAATAATCCATTAGGAGAAAGGAGGAGTAACCTCGATCACTATCACAGGTGTGATGCGATCCACAAAGGAGATTACAATAACAATCTCTCAACACTCAACTCACAATCTCTCGTGATACACCTGGAAAATATTGGTGAGACCTCTTTCTCTCTCAATATTTTCTCTCTCTCTCTAGATCTCTCTGTTTTTCATTGATATCTTTTGGTGGAGAAACATGCACTATTTATAGGAGAACTCCTATAACCTAACTTGACTCCCACTCCAAATAGATTTAGAATCTAATACAATTAGGAAACCCAACACAATAAGGAAACCTAAATAATATCCTAATACAATTAGGAAACAAATAATTGTGAGATCAAGAGATTTGGTGATTTTAGGACACTTTCCTAACATATATATTGAGAAATTTATGGTCAATCTTTTGAAGTTCAACAATACAATTTTCAAAAATGACAATTATTATAGAATGGATGAAGTATCATTATCGTTAATTAAATTACATTTGTTGATAAAGTTAGCTTACATGGTAGTAGATAATTTTCTAGAATTTGGCTACTGAGAAAAGGATTCATGGCTGCATGCTTCATAATTTCATATCGAAATATATGACTAGATGTAATTATATTGAACCTGCCTAAAATGTTAATTAAACAAGATGACGATATAGAGGAAAATAAAATGTAAATCTCCATTGGATTGTTATTATTGGTTTTTATCGACTATGCATGAAATGCTCTGTGATTCAATTTTTTTTTTTTTGGGGGTGCATATATCATATTCCAACTATCAACGTGATTCTTAAATATTAAAGGTCGTGTTCTTTTATGCGGTATTTTGCGAAATGGTGTGGTGGGGTGTGGTGGAATTATGGTGGGGTGTGGTGGAATTGTGGTGGGTTATTAGTATGTGGGGTAGGTGAGGGGAAAGAATGTAAAAAGTAGAGGAGAAAAGTGAGGAGAGAGAAAGGCGAGGAGAGAGAAAAGTAATACTGCGTAAAATGCACGGTTATGGAGTTATGCAGATTGGCCCATGGCTAACCGCAGAAAAGAACACGGCCTAAGTGGTGTTTTCAGTCTATCTGCTCTTTATTTTCTCAGTTGAATTTCTTGTCACTTTTTTTTTTATTGTTCAAAACCTCATCAAGCTGTGTAAATGTCATTAGAATCGGGATTCTAGCTCGGATTTATGGGATAGTTAGGATCGAAATTAACCTATATAAAATAGTGGATCGGAATATAGATAGTAGAATCGCATCGAAGATTTTAGATCATAAAATTATAGAATCACACGTCAGAATCAACATTTTAATAATTATAGTTGTGTCAAGTTCTATCCTAATTTGCTACAATAAGATGCAGAATTATACTTTTTCTGTCTCTTTCTTTGTTTCAATCCATGGGTCCATGTGTGTGGTATTGTTTTTGTTTTATGGGCCTTGGCTCTTATATATATATATATATATATATATATATATATATATATATATATATATATATATATATATATATCCTTTTTGTATTGTGGGATATGTTTGGGTGTTCTTAGCCTCATTTTGGGTGCAATTTATTAAGAAAAAGACCTAAGCTTAGTTTTTTTTGAAGGTAAATAAAATTTTAGTACTTTGTGCTACCTTATTTACCTAACTATTCAAAAGAATAAGGTTAACTTTAAGATAACCTATATTTAAATTTTTTTAATCAACTCACATAATTTTTTAAAAATAAAAAAGAAATATGTGATGGAACATTTCCCTATTTCCACTACTTTATTATATTTCCTTACCTAATTTATCTTTACGTTACCTATATTTTTCCTACACTCAAAAAGTACACGGCCACATAATTCTGCATACTTGCATAGTATAACAACAAAGAACTAATAGGTAGAAAATTAAAAAAACCCGTCAACTGTGTCAAAATTTGACTCGTCAAAAAACTTCCTCTCCAACGATAGATTAAGAAAGGAATTCAAAGGGAAAATTGAGAGAGAAGGATAGAGGAAGAGTAGAGAGATACATAGCAAAAATTACAGAGAAAAGAGAGAAGAGTTTACTTACAATCTAAATTAATTTACAATCAACTTGATCAATCTGCTTAATTAAGCTAAAAAGAAATCTGATTATTGTGCTTTTTTTTTTCCCCGTTTTCTTGCTGATCTTCCACATCATCAATTGAGTAAAAAACCGATCACTCCTACATATGGTGTAAAGAGTGGATCAAAATCTCTCAATCAACTAAAGATCTATATTACACCATAGTACATCTAATTTACTAGTACAAAACTAATTATTCTACCTACTCAACAACTAATACTAAATCAAACCTACTTAATCAACCAACTACTAGCACTTAATCAAGAACTCTTGTTCTTCCTCCTCATCCTCATCCTCATCTTCATCCTCATATTCATCTTCTTCAGGAATAGTACTAAGAGTACTCGTCGAGCTATCGAAGCTCGATACCGAAACAACACTAATCCTCTGAGAAGGTAATTTCGCGAGCTCGTTTACAACATCCATAGCTCCCAAATTCGCCTCCGATGCATACTTAGCCAAAAGCTCTGCTGCCTCTTGTTTTGTCAACAAAACTTTCACCCTCACATTATTACCATTACTATTCACCTTATTACAATCATTTTTACCATGAACTTGCTCAGGGGTAAAACTACATGGTAAAGTCACCTCTTTGAACATCCCTGCATTAGAAGCTTCCTCATCATCGTCGTCTTCTCGATAGTAACCCATGATTTTGGGGCTTCTTTGGAGCTTCTTGGGCTTGGAAACTTGGCTTTTTGTGCAAAACTTGGATTCGTTCGTTAGGGTGTCGAGCATCTTTTCGACTACTTGGAACATTTTTTGATTAGGGTTTTTTGAGGGGGAAGATGGGTAGGTTTTTGATTAGGGTTATTAGGGTTTTTGAGGGTAAAGATGGGTGGGTTTTTGAGAGTAAAGATGGGTAGGTTTTGATGAGGTAGATATATAGATGAAGGTAAATGGGGTTTGAAGATGAGGATATATATAAGAGTGGTGGAAGATTAGTATATTAATAATGTTGGAGACCACTTGAATGTACTCCCTCCGTTCCATATTAATTGTCGTATTTGGAAATCATACAATTAAATTTCAAAAAAAGTTGACCACAAATTTCTTAATATATGCAATGCGTTAGTTATATAAATTTATCATTAAATCCATAATGAAAAATACTATTATAATTAAAAGTATGATCTTGCAATTATTAATAACATATTATTTATGAAATTATCAATCGAAAAGTGACATTAAAAATTGTGAAAGTCAAAATTATGACAATTAATATAAAACGGAGGGGTGTATTAATAATGTTGGAGACCACTTGGAAGTATTTATTTTGGTGGGAGTCTTATCACTGAAAATTAACAAATTAATTAGACTGTGAAGGTGGCTGTGATGTGAGGATTGTGGAAGATTCAATACAAAGGGGAAGTCCCTCTCATTTCCAGTCATTTTCTTGCCAAATTTTCTAAGTCTTTTTTTGCGTAAAAGAGGGGGTACGGACGGGAAAGTCCTGTTTTGTTACGTGTATACCCTCTGATTATAGAAGTCTTCTCTCAAGATATTTTTTAAGGCCATATTTTTTTATATGACTGATTGCGGTGTGATGTGGTACAGTGTGGTGGGTATGGTAGAATTCACAACTTCAATATGTTTATCATTTTGCTATAGTAAATAACAATATGAATCGACTCATTTAATTTGGATTCATGACATTTAATAATTGACAAAGCGTTTTACTTTTGGGTTTTTGGGCGCTAATATATACTGAAATTTTTGGGGTATTGGACAATAATACATCTTTGGGGTGTTGAATGATAATGCACTCATATGATTTAGTGATGCCGACTTGGTGGCAATCCTACGTGGCGCGCGCCACGTAGGATCACCAAGATTAGCCATGTCGAATCTTTCAGTGTCTTATTATCACCCCAAAGTCTGATGCATTATTGTTTAAGATTAAAGTTCAGTATATTATTGTCCAATACCCTAAAAGTTCAATATATTTGTGTCCAAATATCCTTTACTTTTTATACAATACTTTTTTTTTTTGTTGTGTAATGGAGCAGACTTTGTCATCATAAAGTTGGCTAGAAAGACATCAATAAAAATTATCTAATGAATGTGCATGTACTTGTGCTAGACTTAGACTTGCATAATCTTTTTCAGAAAGTAGAGTATAATTATATTCTCCTGCTTTGAATATATTAAAGATAACTTTTAGGTCAAGTTTACATGTCTTCATTTACATTTTTTAAAGATTGCTTGTCTCCAAATGAGTTTGGTATCTTTTTCCCCCCTTTTTTTAAATCAAGATTCAAGAGTTTGGTATCCTACGTGGTCATTATTTCTTTCAAAAATGACAAGAATGTTGAGGCAAAATATTTTTTTAATATTTTACCTGATTATTAAAATCATATTATTATTATATATTATGTTAAAATAAAATGATGCGATTGAATTATAATATTAGATATATATATATTGCATCAAGTTATGTTTTTATTCATTATTTTTATATTAAAAGAAATCCTAAAATATGTTTAATATAAGTGATTGATTCGATTAACGTATTCATTGACATAGTCAATATATCTAAAATTTCTTATAATTGATAACAAATACTTTTTTGTGGAAGATAATGAATCCATACTATTAAGAAAATTAGTGTAAAAAATCATGAGAAACACTAACTTAATAAATGATCGAAAAAAATTATCAAAAAAAATTATCATGGAATCTTACATATATCATCACGCTCTTTCTTTAGATTAGTTGCCTGGATAGAAGATTATTTGCGTGTTTTTGATCAATTTGTAATAAAATAATAACTAAACTATTTGAGTTTAGTGCTAGCTCTATTTTTCATATTTATTGAGTTTTATATGGTGATCAATAATTTAGAAAAAAAATCCCATTGGTTTTAAACTTGGTTTTATAATTCTTTGTTACTCCATCTTTTAATTATTTATCATTATGAAATATATAGTCAAATTTTATAAAATTTAATTAATAACTATCTACTATATATAATAACTTAAAATATACAATTACTATAGCACTACATCTTTTTTGAAAGAAATAATTTTATATAAGTAAATATAATAGTATAAATTTTGTAAAATATTATGAAAAGTCCTCTAAAAAAATGACACTTGCTAGCTAGTAGACGTTTGTTTTTACACTTTTATTATTGCATTGACCCAAATACGACCCGGCAGTGTGATTCTCTCTTTAATGACAACGTGGATGTCTCCACAAGTTATGTCCTTGGTACCCTCTAGTGGCCTACCATGACTATTTTAATAAATATAATTCTTTAAAAATATTTAGAAAATAATAATTCAAACTTTAAATTATACCACACATATTTTACGTTACGTTCTTCAAATTGTTGTTAATCACCATTTGTAATTATATATATATATATATATATATAGGGTTATACTTGTAATTGTACCGCGTCTAAATTAACTACATATCAAATATCGGTATTGTATATATTATCGGTGCTTGACAATAATTCTTATATCCTCCGATCCTAATAATTCAGATCAAACTAAAACTTAGAGTTATATTTGGTCATTTGTGACACAAATCATAAGTAGTTAAATCAACAATATTATTCATTTTAGACTTTGTTTATATTAAACATTGTCCTAGGATGTGATTATTATTGTTGTTGTCATTGCCGTCTATATTAAATATTTTGATAGGAAAAGTTTGAATAAGATGTTTATTTTTCACAAGTTGATTTAATTAATTTTAATTCAGTTTAAATGTACATTGTACTTTTTGTACAAACAAATAATTGACTAATTAAATTAAAATAAATTAAATTAAAATTTTCATACTATGCATAGAATTTTTATCCATGAATGAAATATCAAAATTTATATTTATATAATTTTCGAATAAGCTCCTAAAACCATTCGCAACTGCAAGTTTAAGAGTGAGATGACGCTGACATGGTGTGGGCGAGGACGAGAAAGACAGTTCATCGGTGAGGACGAGTGTCGGGGGTGAGAAAAACACAAACTCGTGCTCACCGCGCGAGTAAGAGAAACACGAGATTCTCTGCATTTTTTTTCTTTTTTTTGTATTTCTATTGTAGTGTATTTAAACGATTAAATGTGGGGCATATACCTTTTTTAAAATATTTTAATCAAACTCATGTTCACTATTGAAAACTAAGTTAATATGAAGAATCTAATTCTAACTCTTTTGGTGGGTCATACTTCTTCTACCTCATCCATTAAGGCCCTGATCTTTTATGCGGTATTTTGCGGAATAGTGTGGTGAAATTGTGGTGGGTATGGTGGAATTGTGTTGGGTTATTGGTATGTGGGGTAGGTGAGGAGAGAGGATGTAAAAAGTAGAGAAGAAGAGTGAGGAGAGAGAAAAGTAATGATTTGCGGTAAAATGTGGTGGGTTATGGCACCGCAGTTTGTCAACCACAGAAAAGAACAGGACCTAAATATAACTCATACTCACAATTATGAGTGTTCTAAGAAGCACCAAGACTATTCACAATAAAAACCAAGGCTAACTTAACTGAGTACTATTCATGAATAAATCCAAAACAAGTGTTAAGAGTATTGGACAATTCTTGATACGGATTGAAAATTAAAAGCATGATATTGATCAATCTTAAAAGCTGACTAATTCAACGCGCAATTCCACCATTTAAGTTTTTGAATGTTTCAAAGCACAACAAACCCTTAAAATACCCCCAAATGATGTCGACTTTTGCCATGGAAAAAAACAAATTTGACGTGAATTACTTCATCATACTCTAATCTCATCCAAATTAATATTCTAAGGTCATATTCTTTTGGAGTATTTGAATAAATCTGAATCTGATTCTAATAAATGGTATCAGAGCTAGGTTCAATGAGATTCCTACCGAAGTCATGTTAAATTTCTTCAAGAGCCGGGTATAGCCAGATTCAGTCAAATTTCTATCCTACCGAAGTCAGGTGAAATTCCTTCTGAGTCGGGTACAACCAGATTCAATAAAATTCTAATCCTGCCGGAGTCAGGTCAAATTCCTTCAAAGTCGAGTTCAATCAAATTCAGGATGAAGTCAGAATTTGGTTATTAGATATGGGGCAATAGAGTGTTGTTAACAGGATGACGTCGAGAAGTTCGTTGGCAAAGATAAATTTCAGGGTTGTTTGACGTTAATCGAAGAATTTGTTCCAAGGTGGAGATTGTTGGGTTAATGACCCAAATTCTCTTGACTCATTATTTGACAAGTTTCCTAAACTTGTTTGAACTGCAAGTTATTGGTTGCTATTAGAAAATTATTTTATTTCCTAATTATATTTAGGTCAATTTCTAATTGTAATAGCATTCTAGCTAAAACTTAATTGTATTTGGACTGGAAGTCAAGCCAGATTTATAGGAGGTTTACTCGTATAAATAGAGGTCTTTATTCACCTTGTAATATGTGGCTGGTGTGGTGGATGTGAGAGCCTTCAAAACTCCCTATGATGAAGATACAATGTTATTTCCACATCTTCATCCTACTTATCTCTAGGTTGTGAGAGTGTACGAGAGATTATATTACACCTCTTGTAATATCTCCTTTTTATTAGTGGATATTAGTTACCGCCCGTGGTTTTTTTTTTCCGATTCAGGATTCCACATAAAAATATTGTCTCTGCCTTTAATCTTTGTTTTTCCCTCTCTATTATTATCCTCGATTCCATAATCATCCTGAATTTCCTTCTGCTTCATATATTACCCTATTTTATACCCTAACAACTGGCAACAAATTTGAATATGATCTTAACAGTGATGTATTGAGTCATCCGAGGGATGACACAAGTATTCCTACTAGTTTATTCGATTGACAATGAGGAAACCAATTTTGTGTCAACTCACTCTAAATCTAATACCCCTGCTGATTTTGAAGAGCTTTATTGTAGAGTTCCAAAGTGTGTGCTAGAAGAAAAAGAAAGGGAAGTCTCTACTAAAATCTAAATGACATCTTATCAACCAAGCTGCGTGCAGTGCCGCTTCGAGTAGGCCTCGGGGTCCTAACATGAGGAATGAAAAGAGTGTTTTGTTGTTTAAGGAACCTTTAGAGCATCTTCAAGATAGTTTGGATGACATGACACGTAGAGTGACAAAATTTGTCGCGATAAGCTTCATTGATGAGGACCCTATGACTACAGTGGAGAGCTGCTTCATTGCAAATTCTAAGATTTAATTCCCTTTTCTCATTTTTAAATGTTTGTGTTGTGATGTTTTTGTTGATTTTTTTTTTATAACTGTTATGTTATTGTTGTTTCCGCAACGTTCTTACAAATTCTTCAACTCTCTAAGCTTTCAATTATTAAAAAAAAATGTGTTGCAGATTTTGCATCCAATTTTCAACATAAGAATTACTGCATATGATTGATCCCATTTTGTTTTGAAGAAATTAACATCCCTCATTTGGGCCCACCTTCTTCTTCTTGTGATTCCCCTAAGAATGTCAAAAATGTGGGTAAAATGGATAGGGTGAGTTTTACTTAAATTTAGTAAAAATTAACAAAAATTTTAGTTTTGGTATATTAGGGTAAATTTGACAGGCCCAAAATCAGTCTGAGGTCTGAGAAGGTGAAAGACCAAACTGGCGGCCCACAATTAGACTTCACATTTCACAAACCCTTTTTTCCCGGGTCGAAAAAAAAATTAAGAATCTTTCAGGAAATCAATCTTTCGACCACATATTCATATTTTCTTCAACTTTTTCCCTATTTCTTTTCTTATCTATCTACAAAGAACCACAGCTGCTCAGAAAAACAGGGAGAAAATTATGGCTGTCGGTCAAGCAATGAAGAGAATCCCTCGCATCAAATTCCCTCAAAGACGCCCCAAATCCTCCTCTGGTATTTATTTTTTCAATTTCAATGGTGTTGGATTGTGTTTTATACTTATATCTACGAGTATTCTTGAGAAAACTGAATTGTTCATGTTTTTTGGATGATATTCTATGTGGATTTAGTGTAAAGTTCTTTTGTTTGCTAGTAATTTGACTCGTTATTTGTGTTTCGAATTCTAGGTTGAGTGTGAATTTATGCAAAATGCGAAAAATCTGGAAAAAAAAAATTCCGTCTCATTGGGAGTGTTGATGCGTTTGTTCAATTTTGATGATTTTAGTTTGTATTATATACTGTGTGTGTGCATGGAGAAACTTATTGTTTTAGGTGTAGTTCATTTCAATTGAATGTTTGTAATATCTTTTGTGGGTTTAGTGTAAATTTCTGATAGGTTTTCCATGAATTTCTAGGAAATTAGAGGAGAAATCAAATGAAATTGTTGAAGAAAATATAGAGAATTTGGGAGAGAGGAGGAGTTTGTCTTCATTCTCCAAAAGTTATCCTTGATTACAACCAAATTAGCCTTTATAGTGGCTGGAAATTAAGAAAGGAAACTAAAACACCAAAACCAGTACTCCGAAATCCCACTAGACGAGGTTAGAAGGGTTGGATGTAGTGGTCTTACCTCTAAATTTTGCAATGTAGAGAGTCTAGTTCCAATTGACCCAAGATTTAGAAATCATTCACTTCGTACAACTTCATGGAAGAGAAGTATAGGAGGTTTAACGAGGCATCTTGGGAAAGGGAGTTAGATTCTTGAGCATCTCCACACATTCTTTCTTAGCCTTTAAACTTCGGTCCAGTACTTCTATGGAACTATTTCTAGCTACATAAGAGATATGTCGGGAAGGTGGTTCACATATACTGCCTCATAAGGGGTGATACCAATGGCAGAATGACAATTTGAATTACGAAGAGCTGTACCCGAAAAGTAATAATAGACATATGAAGAGCCACATGTTGCAACCTGCCAAAAGTGAGTGAGGAATACCTTGTCCTGATCACTCACAATAGTCTTTGGTACCCCAGGAAGCTTGAAAACATGCTCAAAATAAATTCAAGCTACTAATGCAGCTGTATAAGGGTGTGAGAGGGGAAGAAAATGGGCGTACGTACTCGGCCAGTCAACCACTACCCAAATGGAGTCTTTTCGTTTGAACGCGGTCTGGAGAATTCATATGTAGGTAGCCTTTCTCAATGAACTGAAGTTCATGAAGAGGCTATCGATCGATATATTGATTTATGTACCAAAATAAATTTCCTCAAATAAGGCTTGAAGATATGATTCATGAGAGCTTGGAAGGTAGAAGGCATATTGGTGAGACCAAAAGGCATAACTAAAAACTCGTAATGGCCTTCATGTCTCCTAAATGCTGTCTTAGGCACATCCTCACAGTGCAGTCTCACTTGCTAGTAGCCGGATCTAAGATCTATCTTAGAAAAGTAAGCTGCTCCAAACAACTCATTCAACAATTCTTCTACCACTGTGATTTGAATTTATCCAGAATAGTATGCTTATTCGACGGTCCATAGTCCACGCACAACCTCCAGGTCCCATCCTTTTTCTTCAGAAGCACGATGGGTGATGAATATAGACTTTGCAAAGGCCTTATTACTCCAGCCTCCAACATCTCCTTAAATGTTGGTTCAGTAACATCCTTTTGCAAAGCCGGATATCTTTTTGGCCTAACATTAATTGGTGAAGTACCTGCTTTGAGAATGGTTCTATGATCATGACTCATGTGAGGAGGTAGTTTCTTAGGTTCCTAAGAAATGCACGCATGCTCCTTCACCAATTGAGCCAATTGTGGCTCCTTAACTTCAATTTGCTGCATAGGTATCTGATGTAGAACCAAGAGAATTCTTCAAGAATTCACTCAATTCAATTCAAAAATCATCAAAGTCTGCCTAATCCCTAATACACAAGGGACTTATATAGCTAAGAAACCTAACATAATTAAGGAAACTAGAATATGTCAAATCCTATAAAATACTAACCTAATATTATCCTAATATCTTAGGAACTAAATATCATTGATATATGGCTAGATCTCCTTATTTTGATAATCCTAAATATTGCTAAAGATTACCTATATAATCAATAAAATATAAAAGATCTCTAAATATATGGAAAGATATTGATGTCTTAACCCATCCTTTACTCTTATCCTGCATCATTCTCCCCCGGTTGGAAAAAACTCGACCTCGAGTTTTGAAATGCAAATGGATTGGAAATAGCCTTGGTAAAAGGCACCTGATTGCCTTCCACATATGCTGAAACTCCTTGCTTAAGATCTTCTCTAGCAGTAGGCACCATGCAAACAGTGGATGTAGGGTTTCTTTCTCAAAATAATAGCCAGGAATAAAACTTCCAGCAGCTATAGTGACTCCTTGGTCCATGTTGAAGTCTAGTCTAGCTAACTGATTTGCACAAAGAAGGTTAGAGGAGTTGTTCACAGTCAGCTCTAACTCTTCGTGCACTTGTACTGATTCTTGGCCTGGGACATCATCCTCTACAGCAGCTTCCATGATAACTTCAACAATGTCAACTGAAGTGGTGATTCCCGCAGTCTGCTCTTCACCTTTGTCTAGGTGACAATCACCAACTTCCTGATGACTGACCATATTGCTGTCTAGGTCATGAGGGTCTTTTGCTAGGGCAAGCTCTTCGTTAGTTTCTTTAAAAGCTTCCTTTTCATCTGTGATGTCCAGTTCAACATTGCTTCGCACATCCACATGAGAACAAGAGTCATCATCCTGATAGTGCATTGCCCTTGCTACTTTGACCTCCCTTTGGACAGATTTTTGGTGAAGAATATCATCTTTGATTTCCTTAACTCTGATATCCATTGGTTTCATCAAGAACTTTGAAGATGAAAACTTACCATCTTCAAAGTGATACCGCCAAGGAATCAAAGGGCGTCGAGGCGGTGTATATTCCCACATATATGTAGGAATATAACGCCTACAATCACAAAAAAATTCACTAGCCAAATAGAGATCCAACTCACAGCAGTCCTCGTAAATTTGACGGCCATGAAGTTTGCAAAAGGCATTTAGAGCATCTTTTTCATAGAAAAAATTAACTCTAGCATAGAAATCACCCATGGTTCGAAATATAGCAATGGTGTTTATATCCCCATAAGGAGAGAAAACACGGTGGAGAACATCCTTTGAAATAGGCCATGGTCTGTTGTGAATTTTCACAAAAAGGGCACAATGGTGTTTATGGCACCAACCTGACATTGATTCACAACTAACTGTACGACACTGAACGTGGTCCTTCTCATGAAAGACAACCACGCAAGAGTTCGGCAGTCCGTTGGACTCTGGCGAGGTGGTGGCAGCAGGGGCGGTGGGGCGGTCGTCGTCTGGGGCAGAGGTTGGCGTGGCAGTGGCTGGGTGGGGAGGGGCAGCAGCGGGGGATGGGCGGTGGCGGTGAACAGAGCGGCTAGGGTTTCTGTTTTTGTTTCTTTTTTTCGAATTTCTTTTTTTTTTTGGATGCTGGGCAGAAAATTGAAGGTGGGAAAAAAAATTCTGAAAGCTTGATCGGAGGGCTCTGATACCAAATTTGATGTAGAACCAAGAGAATTCTTCAAGAATTCACTCAATTCAATTCAAAAATCATCAAAGTCTGCCTAATCCCTAATACACAAGGGACTTATATAGCTAAGAAACCTAACATAATTAAGGAAACTAGAATATGTCAAATCCTATAAAATACTAACCTAATATTATCCTAATATCTTAGGAACTAAATATCATTGATATATGGCTAGATCTCCTTATTTTGATAATCCTAAATATTGCTAAAGATTACCTATATAATCAATAAAATATAAAAGATCTCTAAATATATGGAAAGATATTGATGTCTTAACCCATCCTTTACTCTTATCCTGCATCAGTATCTCAGGTGTAACATGATGAATTTGTATTGCAAATATTTTGACAGCTTTGCAAATATTTTGACAGCTTTGCTGCATAGGACTATTCTGCACTAGCTGTTGAGTTAGTCGATTGACTTTGAACTTCAGGTGCTGTTTAGCATTTGAATTCAGTCTTGCTTTCCTTTAGCATGCATTTACCATAGGAGCACTCTGGTTTCCCGTGTTTATGGTGAAGATTTGGGAGTTTGAAAACAAGGAACCGAGGTTTTATACATGGATACTAGTGAAGATATGGAGCCCTCCGGCTTTATAGATTTTAGTGGGTTGAGCTAAATGTTGAAAGAATGAGTCACATCCTGCCTTTGTCGATTATTCAATTTGTTGCTACTAAAACAATCACATATCCTAGGGACAAGATAGTCATATCATCTGGCTTGTCGCCATCTCGTTTCAGTGGTTGATCTACACGTTTGTATTAGGGATGACCAATACATTGTTAACCTCTTGTGATAAACTTATGATCCGTAATTTTAATGCTAATTGTATTATTTTTTTTGGTGGGTTCTTGTTGTACCCTCCAAAGAGATCCGCCACGACTCATACTTTTTAAAGGTTTGGGTGGATTAACTGATTTTTGAAATGGTTTTCTTTTCATATCTCAAAATTTTTTCTTGTTTTCCTTTTTGGTCAGCTAGAATCAACCTCTACATGCACTCTCGTGTATGGGGAAGACTATCTGCATCCGAAACCCCCCCCCCAACCTCACATTAGCGAAACTACATTCAAAGTTGTTGGAATCGAGATCCTAACTCAAATCCATGGGGTAGTGAAGATCGGAATTAACCCACATAGGATCGTGGATCGGAATTAACCCACATAGGATCATGGATCGGAATGTAGATAGTAGAATCGCATTGAGGATTTTGGATCATGAAACCGTAGGATCGTAGATCAGGATCGGGATTTTAATAACTGTGACTACATTAGGGAATAGGGATTGTTGTTGTTCTTGTTGTATTATGCGAAACTGAAAGTGTTCCGTCTTGTCCGATATTTGCTTTCAATTTAGTCTACATTTGCTGTTTATGTTCAAACCCTAATTTACATTCGAACATCACCATCTCATTCCTTTGTTACGCTTTTATTTCAGACAGTTCTTCGCAACCTAATGCATCATCTACTGACGATGCTTTGAAGTCATTCCTATCAAAGTTTGGTTCTCGAAACTCCTCCACGTCAGCATCTGGTAAGGCTTCTGAACAGCCCAAGCGAACACCGATGTCAAAGGAAGAGATAGAGGCTATAATGGTATTCATTCGCAACTCCTGCTTAAATTTTTTGTTGTTCTGAAGTCACATATTGATTACCTTAGTATTTTTTTTTTTACCATGTTCTGGCAGTTGGGCGGTGGCGCCTGAATCATTGGATGAAGAAATTTTTACTGCTGAGGTTGCAGAGTTTTTTCTTCTGAGGATTTTACTCTGTGATGAACCGTTTTCAGTGTTAAAGCTGAGTAAACTGTGCTGAAGTACTTCAGCAAAGGTTGTTTTTGTGAAATTTTACTGAAACAGTGATTTGAAAATACCATTTACAGAGTTGTAATCTACTGTCATTGTTCATCCTTTTCGGGGATAAAGTAACATCAGTACATCACATATGAGATATGATTTTGGGAAATTTCTTTAGGTGGATCGGTGGATGAATTATTGATACAAATTGATGAGACAATTTCCAGCTTTCTGTATACAGGAGTGAGAAAATTCTTGAAATTCAGATGACAGGTTTAAGTTTACATTGTCTTATGATATTTGCTTACCGAGCTCTTCACTTTGAAAAAAAAAAAGTTAACAGTGTCCAAAAAATTAAAAGCTACCTAAAAAAACTGGCAGTCAAACATCCCCAGCATATGGTTACTGGGGTTCAGTGGACCCATCCTATTTTCTCATGTTATATTGTCATGTAGGAAACTATTTCCTAGGCTACTATTTTCTAGATTATGTGTTAACATTCCAAATTAATTGTCATTCCTGACACTCCATGCATGTGACACGATTTTCAATGTTCTTCTTTGATTGAAATTTTTTTACAACATACTCCCTTCGTTTTCTTTTATTTGTCATCTACTCTTTTTGAGGTCCGTCTTTAATTAATAATTTTATACAAAATGTTTTTATAAAAAAATATAATATATTAATATTATATTTTTTCAATAGTATTTTTTATTATAAATCTAATGATATTAATTTTATTTGATGAATCATTATAGGAATTAAAATATTAACGGTTAAAGTTTTTGACATTTTACCCACGGTTTAAAAAAATAAAAAAAACCAGAAAACTTGACTTTGGTCCTTTTCCCTAGCTTGGTGCTATCCATTGTGCAAGCTCGAGGCTATGCTGACCCTTTTTACTCAAGCGTTAACGTAATTGTTACTTAACACAAGTTTCAGTGAAAGTTGGCCATAAACTGCGGCTAAGTCTCCGCATTGAACCCCCAATTACTGTGAAATTCTAGAATTACTGCTAGTCCTTCACAAAGCTTAGCCAAATTAACTGCTGTAAATCCTTTTGATTCAAAGATGGAGAAAAGTGATGTTGAAAAGGTTGAGGATGTGTTGCTTCTTCCTGGGTTTAGATTTCACCCCACAGATGAAGAGCTTGTTGGGTTTTACCTCAGTAGGAAGATTCTTCAGCAGCCTTTACCTACTGAGCTGATCAAGCAAGTTGACATCTACAAATATGACCCATGGGATCTTCCAAGTAAGTATTATAAGTTTCTTTCATCATGTCTTGACTAAAGTTTGCATGCTGTTGTAGTTTTCTTTTTTCGATTATTGATGGTCAAAAGGTTTAAAAGTTCACAAAATACAGTAAATTGCATGACAAAACAGCAAACAATCAACTCCAAAAGATAAAGACTACAACCAAAAAACCTTCACAAGTCACAACTCAATCACGTTGTTAAAATATCAATAACTTCAGTTTGGTGGGTCATTGAGGACCTGCACGCATATATCAGAAATTATCATTAACATATCCCCCAAGAGTAGTATTATAGCATATGTTGATACTAAACCGTTAATCTTTGACCCGACCCGAACCCCTCAGGAAATTCTGGATTTTGAGCATTATTTTTTCTCGACCCGAACCGGAAATATACCGAACCCGAAAAATTGTAAATTAGAGGATCAAACCCGACCCGCCTGTTTGACCCGGAAACTTTATCTTTTATGTCCAAATATATAAGAATTAGTGACTTTTCATTGGAATTCATGACTATTAAATTATAACCGCAACTTATTAATATGTTATTTCTCTAATCTAAGTTGAAACATTTACAAAAATCTATCGGTACTAGAATATAATCGTATTTTATTACGTATATTTATACAAAAAGTAGTATTTAGAGACAAATTTTTTTAAAAAAAAGCGGAAAAAGGTCGCAATCATAAACCTGTTTGGCTGGCCCAAAATCGAAATACACAGCTCGTATTTACCCGAGCCCAAAATACACCCGACTTTTTACCCGAACCCGTTATACACCTAACCCGTAACCCGCCTGAATTGACAGGTCTAACTTGATACACTGTAGTTAGGTTGATTAAGTTGATATAGCAAAGTACCAAAGATTGCATCTGATAATGTAATATGGTTGGAAACAGAGTTGGGAGGTACAAGTGAGAAAGAGTGGTACTTCTACTGCCCTAGAGACAGGAAGTACAGAAACAGCACAAGGCCTAACAGGGTAACTGGGGCTGGGTTTTGGAAGGCTACTGGGACAGACAGGCCAATATATTCAACCGACCGCGCCAAGTGCATTGGCTTGAAGAAGTCCTTGGTTTTCTACACGGGTCGAGCTTCCAAAGGGATCAAGACTGACTGGATGATGCATGAGTTCCGCTTGCCATCGCCTCCTAACAAGCTTTTCGACAAACGTCTTCCCATTAATGTACGTAAGCAAATCCTTTTATCATTTACTGATCAACTTTGTTCTTACAATCCGATAGCTCATTGTAATATCTGCAACTTGTTTGGCAACCAGCTGGTAGCTGTTAGCTGTTTGAATGAGTTGTTTCATTTTAGCTGTTTGGGTTAGCTGATTGTAAGAAAAGTGATTGGTAAAGTAGTTTTATGTGAAAAGTTTCATCAAATAACTTTTTGAAAACTAGCTTATTGGGTTTAAAAAGCTAATACAAAAAGCTACTTACCAAACACATCAAGTAGTTTTTTAACCTTGGTAAAAAAACTAAAAGTTATCCAAAAAGCTAAAAGCTACCCAAAAAGCTGGGTAGCCAAACACTTCTATATGCTTATGGAGCATGTGCTCTAAATCTATTCGTTGTTCACTCTCAATAGTATAATTGTTCACTCATACCTACCCGTTATTCACTCCCAATAACATAATTGTTCACTCAAATCTATCCAGAGTATGTGTTCTAGGTGTATGTAATATGTATTGTGTAATATATCGTATGCATTCATGTGCAGTGTGACATTGAACATTGTTCAGTGACAGCAAATAAGCTAGACTTAAACAAAGTTTTCACAGTAACCATTTTCATCCTTTGGAGATTTCATCAACAAAACTAGCCATCAGAAAACAAAAGGAATCAAAATGTGAATAACTTGTTTGCCTGCTTTTTCCATTGGCAATGAAATTAAATATTTTGATGTACCTAGGCAGGGGTGGGCAACGGGCCGGGTCAGGATCGACCCATTAGTCTTGTAGAATCGGGTCAGGTCAAGGTTGATCCTTCATAGTAATGGGTCAGGTCAGGGCTTTTTAGTAAAAATAAGGGTTGGCCCATAGGCCGGTCCGTTTGATCGTAAAGTTAAAATTAAGTGTATTTATACAAAAAGTAATTATACTAATTATTATTTAATGTCGAGTATTAATAATATATTTAAATAATGTTAGCATTTAAATTAATAGAAAAAACTATTTATTTTGAGTTATCATACGCCGACCCGGTCCGGTCGATCCACCGACCCGTTAACATTGTGAAATGAGCCGGCTAGTTAATGACCCGACCGTTCACCGACCCAACCCCTTGACAACCCGTATTTTTTAGAGCCCAACCTTCTTGACCCTATGGGGCCCCGGCCCATTGCCCACCCCTATACCTAGGTATGGACCTAGGTATTGGACTAGAAATATTTTCTTTCTTTCTTGAATTGTGCTCGGGAGTGTGGTTATGGATCACGTCTAGGATTCATGGGCAATCTTTAAAGCATATGTTAAAGAGTTGTTTCCTTTGACCATAGTTATTAAAATTACGATCCTAAGATTTTATGATCCAAAATCCTTGATTCGATTCTACTATCTACATTCCGGTCCATGATCCTACATGAGTTAATTCCGATCCACGATCCTATGTGGGTTAATTCTGATCCTAACTACCCCATGTATCCGAGGTAGGATCCCGATTCTAACAACCTTGCCTTTGACATGTAGGATTCATGGGCAATCTGTAGGATATTCAAGAAGACAAACTCTACGGCGCAAAGAGCTCTTTCACACTACTCATGGGCTTCCCCACCATCCGAAAATGTACCCTGCACTACCAATTTTAGTCCAGAAAACATACCCGGCACCACAACAGAAGATGCAAGATCATCGATCCGACATCAAGTATGGAACAATAATTACAAGCTCATTGACAAAGTGTCTCTCATGCCAACATCCCTCACAGAGATGTCACCGAATCTGACGATCTACCCATGTATTGACATGGTTGGCATGCCAAGATCAACACCCGAAGTCATAGACACCGTAAACTTTAGTAGATCACAATCAAATTCAGAACAACAGTTTAGTGAACTCGCAACGATTTACTCTTCCAATAAATGCGCCTATAGGTAAGGGCAAGGTTGTTAGAATCGGGATCCTAGTTACGATCCATGGGTTGTTAGGATCGGAATAAACTCACGTAGAATCGTGGATCAGAATTTAGATCGTAGAATCGCATTGAGGATTTTGGGATCATAGAATTGTGGGATTTAATAACTATGGGTAAGGGTGAATGGCAAGTAGTAGTATGGTAGTAACTAGTGACCTTGCTAATAATGAAGTGTATGATAGTAGGATTGCTTGCTGTTTTTTCTAGGCTTCTTATTATGTAGTTGACATCCAAAACATCAAGTTTTGTAGCAACAATTTTCTGTGAGTTATGGAGTATCTTTAGGTTGTGGTAAATTATGGGAAATTCTATTTGGTAGACGTCAATTTTTTTCCTATTTTAAATTGTCAACCACTTTTGAAATTATTTTAAGTGGTAGGCTTATTTTGAAAGTTATTTCAAATGGTAGACTTATTTTGAAAAATTTAAAAATTATTCCAAATTTTCAAGCATTTTAAAAACTATTATTATTTATCAAACACTTTAGATATTATTCCAAGTAAGTCGGTTGTGAGATTGATGGGGAGAGCTAAATGAAAATGAAATGAAGAAAGTTTTGAGAACAATATTTTAACAAAGGTACAAGAAGAAGTTCACGAGATGAAATAATTTTCAAAATAAACCTATCACTTGGAATAGTTTAAAAAATGGTTGACAACTTGGTTAGACAAAAGTTAAAGCCTACCAAATGAAATAATTTGAGCAATTATTATGATTTTTGTAAGGAATAAAAATGAAAAAATCGAAAAAGAATGAAAAAATTTGGACAGACATAAATTCATTAAAAACCGTGGGAAAATGTTGCGCTATTTTTGAATCAAATGCAAATCAAAATCTATGATATTTAGACTATACGCTCGGTTGTGTTCTACCAGAATACAATTTTTATTTTTTTGTATTACCATATGCAAAAATAAAATATAAATTATTGGCATAAAATAACTGAAAATAGGATTTATCATAATCCATTTTTTTTAAAAAAAAATACTATGACATGAGTAGAGCTGGAAAAATTCTATCCGACCCGGAATACCCGAATTGTTCGACCGAGAAAAACCGGCTCTAGACATAGATTTTTCGTTTGAATTTTGATAACGAATATTCAGACATAAAATTTCTTTTTTTCTATTATCCGAATGCATATTTAGTTTCTTCCGAATTGTTCGACTCGAAACAAAATCGAATGACGATATGAATTTCTCGTCCAAATTTTAACATCTTCCAAAATTTACCGACCCAAATTTACCTAAGCCCAAATTTTTGTAGGCGCGGTAGTCGGCCTGGAGAAATGTAGCCCATACCTCGTGGACTGAAGCCCACACACCTCGTGGAAATCCCAACACAAAGCTAAATAAATGGAACTACCAACCATGCATCACTTTAATAATGCAAATATAAAATCTAAAATCTAATTAAAAAAAAAACTATCAGAGAATTTTGATTTCAGGTGTTTCTAGCTGCTTGCTGCTACTCACTCACTCCTACAAACAATCTCGCTTCAAGTATACACAATCTGTCACAGATTCAACTCCTTACAATACGATGCTGTATTGAGCAAAATTAGGTCATCTCGAAGATGAATTTGGGCGAAATCACCACTTTCCCCCTTGCAATTCTCTCATGGCTGTTGATATTAGGAGTAATCAATCAAGTCGAAGCAGCCATTGGTGTGAACTGGGGGACGATATCGCACCACAGATTGGAACCCAGAACAGTGGTAGATCTGCTGAAAGAGAACAAGATCCGTAAAGTTAAGCTGTTTGATGCGGATCCTCAAGTAGTTAGGGCTCTTAGAGGAAGCGGTATTCAAGTTATGGTGGGGATTCCGAATGAAATGTTGGGAGTTTTGAGCTCTTCTTCAGCTGCGAGTGATTTGTGGGTTGCTCAGAATCTTACTGCTCATGTTTCTGCTAAGCCTCCTGCTGATATCAGGTTAAAATTCCCAGAAAATTCTGTTTATTATGGTTGGTGGGTTTTTGTTTTTGGTAGTTTCATACTAGTAATCAGAGTGTTTGATTTGTGCTTGAATGTTGTTTTGAATATGTGTGGGTATGTAGAAGTTGGGTAGGTTTGAGGAGTAGTTTATGTAGGTAAAAGTAATTAATGAGTTGTTTTAGATGTAGAAAAGTTAATAGGTTTAGCTAGGTGATAGTGATAGTGCCCCTTTTGATTTGGAACTAATTGGAGGGTTTGATTTGTGGTTGAATGTTGTTTTGAGTATATGTGGGCATGTATGTATAAGTTGGGTAGGTTTGAGGAGTAGTTTATGTAGGTAAAAGTAGTTAATGAGTTGTTTAACTTGTTTTAGATGTAGAAAAGTTAATAGGTTTGGCTTGGTGAGAGTGATAGTGCCCCTTTTGATTTAGAACTAATTGGAGGGTTTGATTTGTGGTTGAATGTTGTTTTGGGTATCTGTGGGTATGTATGTAGAAGTTGGGTAGGTTTGAGGAGTAGTTTATTTAGGTAAAAGTAGTTAATGATGGAGTTGTTTTAGATGTAGAAAAGTTAATAGGTATAGCTAGGTGTAGGTAAGAATGGTAGATTTGGGTTTGATTTGTGGTTGAATGTTGTTTTGAGTATCTGTGGGTATGTAGAAGTTGGGTTGGTTTGAGGAGTAGTTTATGGCTTTATGCAGGTAAAAGTAGATAACGAGTTGTTTTAGATGTAGAAAAGTTAAAGGTTTAGCTAGGTGTAGGTAAGAATGGTGGATTTGCTTTGATTTGTGGTTGAATGTTGTTTTGAGTATGTGTGGGTATGTATGTAGAAGTTGGGTAGGTTTGAGGAGTAGTTTATGTAGGTAAAAGTAGTAAATGAGTTGTTTTAGATGTAGAAAAGTTAATAGGTTTAGCTAGGTGTATGTGAGAATGGTAGATTTGAGTAGAAACTGGTAGAAAAATGGCTCCTTTTGATTTGGAAATTAATTAGAGGCTTTGACTCGTGGTTGATTGCTTGAATGTTGTTTTGAGTATTGTGGTATATGAGAAATATTGGAAAAGTTGGGTAATTTAGGTAATGTGTAACATGAGAGTTTGTTATATATTTTGTAAAATTTTCAAAATTTTACACATTTTCCCCGTATTGATATTTATCAAAAGTACCCAACCTAAAATCTAACGTCAAAGGAACATGTATTTTTTTTGGTGGGTTTTTGTTTTTCTTAGTGATACTGACCCCCTTTTGAGTTGGAAACTAGTTAGAGGCTTTGATTTGTGCTTGAATGTTGTTTTGAGTATTGTGGTGTGTGGATTTTTTGTAATCAATAAGAAAGCTTAGAGTTTTAATTTGGATTGAGTTGAGATAGTGTACTGATTACTGAAAATGATTTTGGATGACTCTTTTTAAATAGGAAAGTTATTACAACCCTTGCTTTGTTCTTGAATGTTTGGTAATAGACAATAAAATTTAGAAAATTGTTCGTACTTGAGTTGAGACTAGAGATAGTATATCGAAAATGACCTTAGATCGATGACTGACCTTCATTCGTTTGGAAAGTAATTGGAGTTCATAATCAGCATCGAATGTTAATGATTATTTATATAGGGTTTTGGTAAGTAATAAGAAAACTTCATCCCATGATTCTTTTAGAGATTGCTGAATTAGCATTGTTCATTGCCTTTCCTTTATTAACTATTGTCATGTATGTGGTTTCTTCTGAATAAACCCGAAAACCGACCGAAAGTTTAAGGTTAGGCCCAGAATTTTCAAACCAAAAACATAAATAATCCCGAAACCGACCCGTACCGAAACCGACCCACCCGCCCGAATCGACGGGTCTAGTTAAATCTGACTTAGAGAGAGTATCTAGATGAAAAATAATGTGTCCTGCATATACTCCTCATCTCATTCTCAGGTATGTAGCAGTAGGAAACGAGCCGTTCCTCAGTAGCTACTCGGGTCAATTCCAATCTTACATCATGCCCGCGATCCTCAACCTACAGCAGTCCTTGGTCAAAGCCAACCTTGCGGCCTCGGTCAAGCTCGTGGTCCCATGCAATGCCGATGCATACGAGTCCTCTTCGGTCCCTTCCCAAGGCGCCTTTCGCGCGGACCTCACCCAGATCATGACCCAACTCGTCTCTTTCCTCAGCACAAACGGCTCCCCGTTCGTTGTCAACATCTACCCGTTCCTCAGCCTGTACGGGAACCCCGACTTCCCCCAGGACTACGCGTTCTTCGGGGGCACGACCCACCCCGTTGTGGACGGTCCAAACACATATTACAACGCGTTTGACGGAAACTATGACACCCTAGTCGCCGCGCTCACCAAGCTCGGGTTCGGTCAGATGCCTGTGGTCATCGGTGAGGTGGGTTGGCCCTCGGACGGAGCCTCGGGGGCTAACCTCACGGCCGCCCGGGCCTTCAACCAAGGCCTCGTTGACCACATCTTGACCAACAAAGGGACCCCGCTCAGACCCGGGTCGCCCCCCGTGGACATCTACCTATTCAGCTTATTCGACGAGGGGGCAAAGAGCACTCTCCCCGGAAACTTCGAGAGGCACTGGGGGATCTTCTCCTTCGACGGGCAGGCTAAGTACCCTTTGAACCTCGGGTTCGGAAACGGGTTGTTGAAAAACGCACGGGACGTTAACTATTTACCCGCTAGATGGTGCGTGGCAAACCCGTCTAAGGATCTTTCCACAGTGTCGGACCATTTTAGGCTTGCTTGTAGCGTGGCGGATTGCACCACCCTGAATTACGGGGGTTCGTGCAACGGGATTGGGGAGAAGGGGAACATATCGTATGCGTTCAACAGCTACTATCAGTTGCAGAAGCAGAATGTACAGAGCTGCGATTTTGACGGGTTGGGGATGGTTACTTTTCTGGATCCTTCGATGGGTGATTGTCGGTTTCTTGTTGGTGTGACTGATAATACTGCTGCTGCTGCTTCTTTGAGTACTGGGTTTATTGCCAGAATACTGATTTTTGTGGGGGTGATTTTGGCTATAGTTTGATCTCTGATACATGATTATTAGTGTAGACATTGATTTTTCTGTGGTATCGTTAGCGATTGAAGGTGGAGTTTAGAGGTGTTCGCGCAACGACTGTGGAGTAAAACTGTAAAATGCCGCCCTTTCTGCCGATTTTTACACAAATACTAGAAGGCAGTGCTTGGTTGTTCGTCGATGGCACGGGTAGAAGACATTGAACATTCAAAAGCTGAAAGAATTTTGCTTATCAATGCCAATATTCTGGTAAAAGCATCAATAGAATTTACCCTGTTTGCAGTTTTTTGCATTGTATGTACTGAAATGTGATTGCGATTCAGGCTCCGATCTTTTATATGGTTGGTTGCAGTGTCGTGTGGTGTGGTGGAAATTTGAAAAGTGTTGTGGATTGTGGAAGGTTGAAAGAATTTTGCTTATCAATGCCAATATTCTGGTAAAAGCATCAATAGAATTTACCCTGTTTGCAGTTTTTTGCATTGTATGTACTGAAATGTGATTGCGATTCAGGCTCCGATATTTTATATGGTTGGTTGCAGTATCGTGTGGTGTGGTGGAAATTTGAAAAGTGTTGTGGATTGTGGAAGGTTGCAGTGGAAGTGGGTTGATATATTTTCAATTGAAGGAAAAGTTGTAGATTTTAATAAAAAGGTCAATGGAAATTTATGGTGGGCTGTGATGAAAATTTTTACGGTATGGTACGGTATGGAACAGCAACCAACCAGCTGCACCTAAGAAAGGCCTCAAGCTGGTTATCCTCATAATATTGATCCATTTCATAGCATACTTCTCCAGCATTGATTGTGTTTTCTATTGCATTATCTTCATCAACTGGTACTTGAAATTTTGCTGCCTGAAGATACACTTGTGTCATAGAGCATCTAAGTACAATGCAAAATGACTCTTACACGTTTTCTGTAACATGAATAAAGTTAACATTTAGTGTTTGAGGCAGAATTAATTTTTTATTTGTCCAAAAATATGGAATACTCTTTGTAGATTTATTTTTGGATATTATCAGTATCTTTTTATGTCACATTAATGGGCTAACTCAACTGCTAAGTTTACCAAATTTTATATCTTCAAAATTTCTAATTTTCACCAAAAATTATCAATATTTACATTAATATATACAACTTTATTTTACTTAACCTCATTTCGAGTCGGTCAAAATTGGTTAATGTTGAAATTTGGACGAGAAATTGATGTCTTGACCCGATTTTTTTGTTGGGCAATTCGAACAGAGCTAAATTCGGAAATTGGTTAATGTTGAATATTCGAATAATTGGTCAATGTCAAAGTTGAATTTAGACTAAACCGGATTTTTTCAGATTAGACAAATTCGGATATTCAAGTCGGACAAAACTTTTAACCTAGCTACCTAAAGAACTCAGTCATAAGACCATCCGCAACAGCGAGTTTAAGAGTAAGATGGCGCTGACATGACGTGGGGAAGGACGGGAAATTTAGTGCAGCGACGAGGACGAGTGTCAGCGGTGAGAAAAACTCAAACTCATGCTCACCGCGCGATGACAAACACGAAATTCTCGGTATTTTTTACTTTTTTTTATTTCTATTACAGTGTATTTAAATGATTAAATGATGAGCCTAAATATTTTAATTAAATTCACGCTCACTATTGAATCATACTGTTTCTACCTCATCTATTAAGTATAAGTTACGCTCACCATTATGGGTGCTTTAATGAACCCTTGCTTAACCCAACAAAGAAGGAACCATGCTTTAACCCAACCCAACCCAATCCAAAACAGTATCCGTACCGGCCCATTAAATACCAATTGGTTTCTTTTCTTCCCCCAATCTCAATCTTCTTCCTTAAACCCTAGCTATACCCTCTCAAACCCTAGAACAACCACCCTCCGAAGAAGAAGAAGAATCTCAAGATGAGAACCCTAGACGAGCAAGAAACCACCGTAGTCTTCGAAAAGCTCTTCAAATTCGTCGGCAACAACCTCAAAAACATCGTCGAAAACCCTTCCCACGAAGGCCCCGATCCCAATCCTGGTCGCTACTGCTTCCGATTGCAGAAGAATCGCGTCTACTACGTCAGCGAATCGCTCGTCAAACGTGCCACAAACGTCTCCAAAGACAAGCTCGTTTCGTTAGGGATTCAAGTCGGAAAGTTCACCCACCATGGAAACTTCCATCTCACAGTTCACGCTCTATCTCTCCTCGCTCCGAATGCTAAGCACAAGGTATGGCTCAAACCGACCTCTGAGATGTCGTTTTTGTATGGGAATCCTGTTTTGAAGGCGCATTTGGGGAGGATTACTGAGGATATTAATTCCGGGGATGGGGTTGTGGTGTATTCCATGGCGGATGTTCCGCTAGGGTTTGGGATCGCGACGAAATCGACCAAGGATGTTAGGAAATCGGATCCTAATAGTATGGTGGTGATTCACCAAGCGGATATTGGGGAGTATTTGAGGATGGAGGATGAACTTTGAGTGTTTTCTGGGTATTGGGATTGGGAATTTTGAAGTTTGGTTGAGTTTGTTGTAGCGGGTTAATGTAAGCAAGATTGAGTAGTAATGAAAGCTTTTATCTTTGAGTATGTTTGATATTTTGGTATACTTGGGGTTCCATGAATTTTGTGATTTAGTATATGCTTAAGCACCACAATTTTCCATGAATCTTAATGGAATTTTGATTTGGAATGTTATTTTCTTTGTTGTTGTGTGATATAAGTGTGAATTCATAGTTTAACACACCAAACTTCAGTCTGAAAGCTTTTATCTTTGAGTATGTTTGATGTTTTGGTATACTTGGGGTTTCATGAATTTTGTGATTTAGTATATGCTTAAGGCCTTAAGCACCACAATTTTCCATAAATCTTAATGGAACATCCATTAGGAATGTTATTTTCTTTGTTGTTGTGTGATATGAGTGTGAATTCATATACACCAAACTTCAGTCTGACAGAAACTGTGTTTGGCTACAGAGCTAATTGTTTCGAATCTATTATCGCTGTTCGAGTAATGATAGGGAACGCGTCGAAATTGTGCAAGACTACAAAACTTTTAGTTTGAGCTTCTTGTCATAATGAACCCCCAAAGGCAGCGGTACCTATTGAACCGATGAATTGCCTTGTTCAGTTCTGCGATAATGTCATTCCCCTTGGCTGTTGGTATTGTGTTTTGTGTAAAGTTCATTTCTTGACAAGCAATTTGAGTCCTTATTTGCATTTTAAATTGTTGGTTGTGTTATATTTTATTGAAAAACAAAACAAGGAAATTGTTTACAACCCCATTGCTAATGCTCATAATTGTTGGTATGAAGTTGCTAAGCAGCATTCGATGTTCTGATTTACACAGAAATTGCAAGAACAAAAACTATTTGAATCTAAGCATTTCGAGTGATCTTGATGGATTTCATTATGGGTCATATACTTGCATGAGTTGCATCTGCTCAATCGGCATGTCTTGGTTTCCCCTTTTGTTCGTTTAGAAGTACAGAATACTTTCCTTTAACATGCAGTTACCATAGGGAAAGAACTATGGTTTTGCCCTCGTATTGCTTGCCTGAACTGTACCTGTCCAGTTTTCTGGTGAATATTTGGGATTTCGCTATTGGGTGAACTTGCCCTTGATGATGAACCATTTTGGCAGGGCAGTCCAATAGCCAAGAGAAACTGTGTTAAAATACATCAGCAAGGTTGTTTTCCTGGGTAAAATATTACACGGAGACTTGTCTGAAAACACCATTTTCTGAATTGAAATCTACTGTCTTTGTACACAACATTACACAATGCAAGGAAATTTCTTTACCAGGATGAATCAATCATTATACAATTTCTTCACAAACCCAAATGACAGATCCTGACTGATTTCTGACAACTACTTATGCCGTTTGCTTCTCGAGCTCCTCAATCAGTGGCTCGAGGATGACCGACTTAGGGTTAGTCATGGGGGGTCCCTTCTCTCTTCTCTCAAGCTCGTCAAGCCTGAACGTAACGAGCCGATCCCAATTCCCTCCTTCAAACAGAACCCCTGCTTTACCATCTGTGATCCTCTGCACAATCCCACAGTACATGTAAAACGGGTTCTTAGGGTTCTTCACCAGCACAATCATCCCGGGCAGTATCAGTGGCAACTCAGGCGGCCTCGCCTTCTTCGAGGCTGTCACGAGCGAATATTCTTCACTCTTTTTCGGGTCCTTCTTTGGAGGAGGAGGGTTTTTCGCTATGAATTCTTTGAGGCCCTTTTCGCCCCCGGGAAACCCCCCTGTGAGCCCCAACAGCTCCTTCTCAAAACCATTTTCCGGGATTGTAGCAGTTGGTGGTGTACTGTCGAGTTTTTCTTCATTTTGTGTGGTTTTTTGAGGCGGGTTTTGCGATGTTGCCTCTTTTTTCAGCTCCTCTTTGAGACCCGCCTCGCCGTTGCAGAGACCTCTGCCACCCATGATTTCGGAGAGGTTGAATTTCGCTGCTCTGATCGGTTTGGCATGTTTCGAGGAGGTTGATCTCTGAGGGGGTGAGAATGTGAGGTTGGTTTTTCGGCCGAGAAACTGGGATTTGTGAAGAAGGGGGCCCTGAAAACTGGGGGGTGACAAGGAAGAAGCCATTACTAGTTACTACTGAGTATTGGGGTGTGTTTGTGTGTGTGGAAGAAGAAGCAGTGTTTAACTGAGGTTGCTGTTATCTTTGTGAGTCTGAATTTGGGCCACATAATGTTGTCTGTGGTGCTCATGGGATTCCTCTAGATGAGTATCTCAACCACTAGGGAAGAAGTTAAGGCTTCGTTTTTAAAGGCGAATACTTCCACTCATGTAGCATTCCATGTACAAATCATCAATTTGTCCCTTGTTCCATTGGGCCCTTGGAAAATAGAACGGAAGTATATTCGACGTATAAATCATCTGTCTCAAAGTGTTTGTCCTTTTACCTAATTTTTTTGTCCCAAAATATTTGTATCATTTATAATTTCAACAACTGTAATTATTTTTCTACCCCTAATTAATAAATTCATTTTTCATTTTTTACAATTTCAACAATTATTATCTTCAATTAAAGTAGGGTATTTTGGGTAAATTATAAAATTTTCACCTCAATTTTCAATATGTATTGGTCTTCTCAAGTTAGTAAACGGACAAATATAATGCGACGGAAGTAGTACATATTTTGGGAGTACCAAAAAAATACTCCTTCTGTTCAATATTAATGGTCGTCTTTAAAAAAATACTCCTTCGTTCCATATTTTTGTGCAATCAAATTTTAAAATTTTTATCATAAATTTCTTAATATATACAATGAGTTGCTATATAAAATTATGATTATTAGGTTCATAAAGAAAAATATTATCATAAAAGTATAAAATTGCAGTTATTAATAACTTATGATGTAAGAAATTATCAATCAAAGAATAACATTGGAGATCGTGAAAGTCAAAATTATGCTAATTAATATGAAATGGAGGGAGTAACTTTTTTGTTGTCCATTATCGAAAATGTAACCGCTAAGGGATTTCGGTACTTCTCAACGAGTAAGGTAATATTTTCAAAACTTAAGAACTCGTTATAATATGTAAGAGTAAAGTTCCTAAAATGCTATCTTAAACCAAAACCTGAAATTTGTCAAACAGTTTCAAGTTCTAAGTACTTTGAACTAAGAATATGGAATCGACGAACACACGAAACAAGGAAGTTAATTTTAATATAAATAAATAAATAATATTATTAAAATATATACATTATTTAGAAATCGGTTGTAATTCTTTGTTAGAGTTAAAAGCAAGTGTTAAAATCAACCAATCAAGTGTGGTATTGCAACTTTGATAATTGGATAATGTAGTGTATTTGGTCCAGTAGAAAATTTATATATTTTTTTATAAAAGTATGTGTCAAAATAAAAATTTTATAGTGATGAGTACTATGGCACCAGAACCTAAATCGTAGGTAAGGGTACGATTTCTAAAAGTTAGGAACATGTTCTAATAGGTGAGAATAAAGTTCCCTATTTCAGTTCAGGACAAGGTACCGAAACTATTCACCCTTAGTTTAGGACATGAATATTTGAATTTGTTCGACCCAAAAAATTTGATTAGATCGGAATCTAAATTTGACATTGACCGAAGCTTCGAACATAATATTTCTCTATTTTTCTATCATTCGAGTTTGATTTTAATTCTGTCCGAATTGTCCGACCCAGTTAGACCTGGAAAAGTCCGAGCTTGGACATAACCTTCTTAATTGAATTTTGACATTGACCAAATTTAACTGATCTGAATTTATCCAAATACGAATTTTGGCCTGGTGAGATTTAACATACTCATTAGACCCGCCAATTTGGTCAGGCAGTGGGTTTCAGGTCGTGCGTATATCAGGTTCGGGTAAATACAGGTCGGATGTATTTTGGGTTCAGGAAAATATGGGCGGTATGTTTCGGGACAACCAAATGGGTGACGATTGAGACCTTTTTCCCGTTTTTTCTTTTAAAAAATAATATCTAAATACTACTTTATGTACAATATATATAATAAAATATGATTGTCTTCCAATAATAATAGATTGTTGTAACTATTTTAACTTAAATTAGAGAAATAATAAATAAATAAGTTGCGCTTATAGTTTAATAGTTTAAAATTCCAATGAAAAGCCACAAATTCTAATAAAGTTGAACTTAAGAAAATAATTTTTCGGGTCAAACGGTCAGGTCGATTTTGACCCACTAATTTTCCAATTCGGTGTATTTCAGGTTTAATTGAAAAAATCATATTCAAAACCCAAAATTTTCGGGCAAATTCAGGGTTCGGGTGAGAAATAACCAGGTCTAAATTAAATTACTCATGAGTCATGGCAATTGACCATTGTTTTTTTTTTTTTTGGTTGCCATGAGTAAACTTGACAATGGGCAATTGACCATAGTGGAACGGTAGGTATTACAGTTGGTTAGGGCTGATTATTGCTGCGTATCAACAAAGAGGGTAAACTTGTAAAATCGAGCGGCAACACGAATGTACAATACGCAAGAATTAAATATAATTCCATAAAATAGGCTGAATTGCTGATTGGCAATTCCCCATTTGATTGTAGTATTGGATAATAATTTTACTTTCCCACTAAGAAAAAATAAATAA